>VZTQ01005804.1:35247-202081 GCA_013400755.1 Pelecanoides urinatrix
GCCCAGACCAGGGCTGATTTCATAGAATCATAGAATCACAGAATCACTAAGGTTGGAAAAGACCTCTAAGATCGTCAAGTCCATTTCACATCCTTCCAGCCCAGCATCTCATCCCAAAGCTGCGGGAACTGCTGTAACGCAGCTACTACCGCGGCGCTTCCCCTTATCCAGCCTCCCCGCTGCCCGATGCCTCCTCGTGGCACCCTGTCTGGAATCAGTTGGCAAATAATGCGAGCAAAGGACCGTATTTTCTTTGCCTCCAAAAACATCCAGCCTGCTCTCCGCTGCGCTAAAACGCCGGATAAACAAACAGCGTAAGGGTGCAGTGCAGACATCTCCGGCAGGATACAAAGCGCAGAACTTGCTCTATTTTAATCCCGTCAAGGGTCTTCTTGGAAGCGAGGCAGAGCCCGGCTGTGCAGAGTTAAGAATGAAACCCTATTTTTAGCCTGTCCCCGGTGAGGTAAGTGCGCGTGAGTCAGACCCCGGCGTGGGATGTTGCATAAGACGGGGCCTGCGCCGCAGCTCCCGGCGCACGGGGGTGCGAGGAGGATGGAGGGAGCCTTCCCTCGCCACTTCCTGGCATTGTCATTTCAAGACAGACCCTTCACGGTATTTAAATGCAGGGTTCTTTCTTCCTCTCCTCCCTTCCCCCCNTCCAGAAGACAACAGAACAAAATCGCTTTCACAGCATCTCTAAAGGTTAGATCTCTACCTTGCTAGCAGGATGTTACCCTCAGCAGCAGACCTGCCCCTTAACAGCACTCACTCACACCCATAAAAAGGAGGTTTTCCATTGAGTCATGATTAATGAACTGCAGACACTTGCCGAACGGCAGAATTGCAACTAACTTTCACTGTGCTGGAACTTTATCCCAGGGAATATCCGAAGCTTCAGGATTCATTTTTTTTTCCCCTGCCTTTTGTAAACCTCTCACCGGGGAAGACCTGAAGCCCAGGCTGGCATTCCCTCCTGCCTGTGACCTCCAAACACTGACGGGCGCAGCTCTGTAAATGGTGTACTCTCCACGGCTGTTGATTAAATTCAACCTAGTTCAATAATGGCAACAAGTCACTGGCGTATTTGATTGCTCAAGTGTCCTACATGTCGATGGGCTAAGTGAAGGCATGTTTTCATTGCAAAACAACTGACCCTGAGCAGCCTCACTGCAAAACTGAACTCGGCGAGGCTGAGTGAGTGCCGCTAAGACTCGAGGATGCATATCTGGATGTATTTTAGCATTGCAGTCTTTCAGAGTGAAAGAGCTGATGTTAATATTCATGGCAGGGAAGATGAAAAGGCACTGGAGAAGGGAGCTCCTGGCATGGTACCAAGGACGTCTCAGCAGGTTTTATCCTGTGCTCTCGCTGGGGAGAGGAAGGTTCACAGCCTAAGTATGGCTGTTCTTATACTATAGATTATTCTCCAGGATTTTTTTGATGCCAGCTACCCCGCAACTCAAATCTAAGGCTCCGGTGAACGAAGAAGTATTAACTTAAGGCAGCCTATGACTAAGTGCCTGAGCTCCCTCTGAAGTGAAGGCTCATCACTCGGTGAGCTCAGTCTAGTTCTAGTAAAGCTTCATCACTGGCAACCTTAGCTGTAAAGCCACAGCTGGAAACAGAAAAACCTCCAGACTTGATCTCTCCTGAATAAGAACTTTATTTGCTACAGCCATGCCACACCCTTGCAATGCTTCCAGAGGCCCCTACTTCTGGATTTGTCAAGGAGCAAAATGCCAAGATTAATTTAAAAGCAGCTTTAAAATTACCTTGAGTTTGCATCTTGTTTGATTGCTTTACTAATAAGAAAAACACTAAATAATTCACATTAGAAAAATAGATTTTAACGGTCTTCTGAGGCAGGCCTGGTGCTAACTCCGAATCAAGGCACTCCGGAGTGATAAAAGCAGAAATACCCTTCCATGAGGCTTCCAGTCTTACTGGAGATGTAATGTGAGGGAGAGTGAACTGGCCAAGAAGTCTCAAGCCATTAGCTGGGTTTGTGCAGCTACACAGCACTCCAATACTCCTCAGCCGCTTCCATGTATTTCTAAAGCTTTCCCCACCACGACAGCTAAGCATGAAACGCATCCATCGATTTATCATTTGACTTCATCTGTCCCAGTGCGTGCGTTACGTATCACTTGAGCACGCTTTCTTCCTTACGCAGAACCTATTTGTAGACAATCATCGGGCCAAATCCTGAAGATGCTGCTCGCTGAAACTTTCCCTGGAACCATTTTCCAGTGGAAACTTTTTTCCTCTCTTAGAAACTGAACAAAGAAAAACTGTTCAGGTCTGTCAGAGATATCTATGTCTATGGTGAAATATCTCTTGAAGAAATCAAGATCAAAGCTCATACAATTAGGGACAAACTAAAATCAAGGGCACCTTTACTGAAGCTCATTAAAAATATCCTTTGTACCGCTCTCCTACGTGGCACCCAAAGTCTCATGAATACAGTGGTCTAATGAGAATGCAATGAGGGTTTTTTTCCTCCAGTATTTTTCTTTTCCATACTTAGCAAATGTCATAGTTTAATTAAGGGATGTCAAAGGCACAGAGAGCTGCCCCGAGATAATCGTCGCCTGCTGCTAGATAAATGCTGAGGTGAAGACAAGCGAGAAGGGCTATCATGCAAACGCTAAATTATGGAGAGAGGGCAAAGTTCAAAAATGGAACTGACAAAACCTTCATTTATAGGGGTGGGCTGAAGGAGCTGCTTTTTCCGGCCTTTGCTCCGTTCCTGAGCTCGCCGCCTTCTCTCGTGCCTCTTCTTGCTGCCACGTTGTCCCTTGCAGGAAGATTCACTCCCAAGTATCTCAGGGCGTCCTGCGGGCTGAGTCTCTTTGGCGTCACGTACGCGCTGCTGGCACTGCCCTCTCCTTAGAGCAGCAGGCTGACGCTCGGCGCGGCTGCACAGGCGTTAACTAACGCAGGAGCGCCGGATCCCCGCTCCCACCGCTGCTGCAGGCACCACACAGCCAGGAGCCCTCTGCAAAGCCCTCGCTGAAGACCTGACCTCAAGCCATTTAAATCGCTACAAAGGCTCTTACTGACTTCCTTCAGGACCTGACCGACAGCCTTTAATGCAGTCTTTAAAAGCATGCATGTCTTTATTTATTAATATTTACCAAAGCTCTTCCAGTCTTTGACTCTTTGATTTTACAACCTTTTATGATTCTCACTAGATGAATTTTTCCTTTCCTGAAAAACAACCCGACCCCAACCCACCCGGCTGCGGGCTCCTCTCTCCTGGTGTCTGTGCTTGCTCTCACAGGAAGGTCGTCTCACTCTCCTTCCCCTTTTTCCACATAGGTCAGTGTTGATCTGATCATTCCAGCAGGAGTTTTGTGCTAACGGCTGACTCTATGCTATGCCCTCTGATGAAACCATGACCTGAAAACCGGTCCCTCTTTCCTGCTTGTTGCCCTTGTCTGGGTTCATTCCATTAGTTCACAACTTACTTCACAGAACGTTTTACCAGAGGGGTGGTCTAGGCTTTATTTCACCAAATACTCCCGTTTCTCAACTGCTGTGCAGAGATGACGGCACAACGCCTTACAGGTTCCCTGTCTCTTCAAAATTATGTCCAAGTTAATATACAGGTACAATATTCCCAGCAACATATTTCCTTTTATTGGAAATCATGCCCTAAAAATAGCTTGCTAGAGTCCCTGCAGGAGTTCATCAACACTCTGAAGATGGACAGACAGGGCTCGGCTCAGGTCTCGATCCCCACTGCCGACAAGCAGAGCACCAGCCACACAGAAATCAAAGAAAACGTCCCTCTGGAATCGCAACACCTCCTACAAGTTCCCCGCGGCACTGCGGACAATGCAAGCATGGGGCTACAGCATTTCCAGACTCCATAGGTCAAGCAAGATGGATAACTTTTCTTTGATTGTGACTGATTTCTCACTGCACTAGTAACAAACAGCTGTGTTTTGACCGGCTTTGATGTATACTTTATCTGACCCACTGGTGAGGTTCTTCAAGACCACCACACAGAGGTCCCTGGGGTGAAGGGTTCATAAAGTAAGTAATTGTAAATAACAACGAGGAGCCAAATGAATTCCTTCACACTGAAAAATGGCGTATGTCTTCTGAGCCAGAAAACAAAAGAAGGATTTCCATGGCATTCCTCTACAAAACTATCAATCATTTCATTACCATGAAACAAGCTTCATAAAATATTCTGCAGTTTTACCAATAAACTCTGATAACAAACTAAGCCCCCATACTGCTGAATTGCACTTATTAGCAAGGCAACTGTATGTCAGATTTATTTTGTTACGCGAGCCACACTCGTAAGAAAGGGCATGCAATTTTTAATCAAACCTGTGATACTTGCCACAAGACAGACTTTTGAAGGGCACAACTTTACCCAAACAAGAACATTCATCATAGCTGGACACAGAGGAGAGGTGGCTGTATCTTGTTATATGAAAACACATGGTTGTATAAAGATTTATCTCCTCCATCGCACTCCGACTCTAAAATATTTGCAGAGCTGCACGATGGACCTCCAGGTCAACCTGGGGCTGACCTGTAGCAGCTTCTCTTAGGTTCCTGCCCGGGTGCGGGGAGTCACTGCACAGCGGCAGCTGACAGCCAACCCGAGCACAGAGAGCACTGACAGAAACGCAGATTTACATCCACGTTACCTTTAGCAGAATACTGGGAATACTGAATCCAAGGCTTAATGTGGGGGGGTATCTCAGTACGAACAATTTCCCCCTGGCACACCGACGATGAGACGCGGCAGGCAGCAGCCCGAAGGCATCCCCCATCCCTCCCGCGATGCTCCGCGGGCCTCTGCGGGTGCCTCATCTCCCAGGGAGACACCGAGCACGGCCGCTGTTACCATGGCTTTGGGAGAGAGACCTTTAGCAAACACACAGCGCTCGCCCATAAAAGCTGCCGTCGGCGCAGGCACCTCTCGCCGGTTAGCACAGCCGTACGTGCCGGGGACCACCGCTTCACGGCAGCCTCCGCATCCCGCAACCGCACGTCCCAGCAAAGGACTCTCTCGGTATTCTCCCTTACCCGTACGCCTCCAGTAACATTTAGGCTCAGAAATTTAAATTAATACTTTCTTTAAAATTTTACACAGTTTGGCTCTTACGCAGGTTCAACTACACATCATTCCCTGTTGTAATTCAGTAGTTAGAACCCAGATTAACTTAACCCATTTTTCACTTCAGTGGGGTTGCTCAAAGATAATTTTCAGTGGAATATGGGCCCTCAGCTTTAAACAAATGCTCTGTGTTTCTTATTAAACACTTTTCTGTTTCCTGAGAAGGAGGTGAGTGAACCATAGGAAACCTCGTTTCTTGCAAACTTAGGGGACAGCTACTCGCCTGAGTTTGGTTCCTGCAAAGCCACAAGGACCGACTGCCAAGTTCATGAAGTTGAGCGCTTCAGTGTCATTCTGCCTCCGTCCTTCCCTTCCTCTCTCACGCAAATACACTCATACCCAAAGACGTAATGTTGCTACTTCTTTCCCAGTTGGGACAGTTGCATCTCTCGCTCCTCTTTTAGCTACCTCTTGTATCAAAATGCAACTCCGCAGCTTGGTCTGCTTTGTAAAATTGGCCTGGTCCCAGCCCAGCGCGGCTTGGCGAGCGCACAGGCAGAGGCAGAGTCACGTCAGCATTGCCTCCCTCGCAGGAGCGTTCTCCGGTGGACTCTGAACTCGCTGTCACGCTATCTGTGTCGTTTCTTGGATGGTGCCCATCGCGAAGATTTCTTAGGTCGCAGCACCGCGATTGAACTTTCCTTCCAGACATTTATCTCAACAACCCGCACACATCTTTAGCGTGCCGCCCTGCTCTTAGTGCTGCCGTGAATATTCCAGGCAGGACCAGCACCCCTATCACAAAGGTTGTCCAACACTTTCCACAATAAAAACCCTGTTTTAAGTTGATCACAAATTCGAAAAGCTTCACTGGTTCTTTCAACCAAGGTGGGGGGGGGGGGGGCAGGGATCTTTTAGCCACGTTAAAGTAATTTTAAAATGGTTTTTTTGTGGAAAGGTCTAGTGTCACCATGCCTTGGGACTGCGGCTCGGAAGCTGCCTGTGGAGGGAAGGGTGAGCTTTGCCACGCAGTTTCCAGAGCAGGCTGCCTCGGCACCAGCTGGACCGCAGCCAGGCCCCGCCGCCCGCGGCCCCTCCAGGCACAAAATTCACCCCGTTTCTGTGAAAAGTGGAGGTGGGATGAGGTGATTTCCACGGGAAATCCGCAGGGGGACGGTCGGCTCGGGCCCCGACGGTCAGTCAGGATTTTAAACGGTTTCTGGAAGCCCGGGGCACTCGGTTCGGCCTGACGCGTCCCGCCGCTGCNCCGAGCCCCTGCGGGCAGCGCCGCGGGCCGGGTGGCTGCAGCGGGGAAGGAGAAAGGGGGGAAAAAACCCGGCCTAAGCCAGCCGGACTGTGTAGAGCCAGCGAGGCTGCCTGCGCGCCTGCTGGTGAAATAAGGTTTTCATGCCAGGATGTGGTTAGCCTGTGTAGCAAAGAAGCGCAGACATTTCAGATGACCTCTGCGAGCGGGTTTGAAAGGGGAGGAAAGCACCAAGGCAGTCGCCGGGCAGGTAGCCACTGCTCCGCACCACGTTACAGTCCATTTCTGGAGCCCGCCGCAGGCTCCTGTATCAGCCGAGCGTTGCGCGTTCGTTTTAAGATAAAATACAAAAAAAAAAAAAAGCATCTTCAGAACTTTGCAAGTTCGTTAAACTATGGAATCGTCCCGTCAACAGTGCGCAGAGGAGGAAATGCCAAACCGACCCGGGCTCCCAAGTAACCACCCGTGAACGTGCGGGTTGTGCTGAACATCGGCACAGCTTTAATTTTCGAGTACAGTCGTGCAGAGAGTGTTATTTTGGAAATGTTGAGCTCACCTTTTGCTAAGCGCATTCCCCAGAGATTTCGGGAGGTGCAGCAGGCATTTAAAATAGAAGAACATGTGAGACCTTGTTCCTTCCAAAAGGCCTAAGCATGCACTTGCATAATATTGAAATGCTATCCCTGTAATTACATTAGGTTTTTCACAATTAAAAAAAAGAGTACAGTTAGAACTTCACTTTGCAGAAACTAATATTCCTGCTTTTTAACATTTTATAGTTAATATTCTACTTAAAAGCTTTTAGCTTATTCATGAAAAGGACTGTTTCGCAGGCTGTTGTCTTGCAGTTTATTATTTCTCAGCGGAGAATTGCATTTACTTGGGAGTCTGGCTGGCCCACTTGACTTGGGCTCACAAAGACAATGTGATTTTCCAGACTGCGTCCTTATATTGTGGTAGGGCTTATATATCTGGAACCTAGTGGGAGATTTACGGCTACAGCGTCATGTCCGATGTGCCAGTGCCCATTACTGGCAATCCAGGCTGGTCATAAGTGCTGCTTCTGCCCCAGTTGATGCACTAGCTTGGTTCAGCAGAAGTTGGTAACTTAGCACCGTTCCTCAAGCAATGTCTTGCTTCCTTTACGAAAGAAACCTTTCAGGGTTTTTAATTCAGTGCCTCCTAATCTGCTGCAGGTATTGTATTTCCCCAATCTAATCCTGCAAAAAAAATGTTGTTCCATCTCTTAAATAAAATATGCTTAATATATAACTGATGCCTTATGTAAACCTCCTTTCACACTGACAGGGCATCGCAAAAGCGTTTGACATTCTCTCTCTTTAAAACAGTACGTAATGTAGTTCAAATATGTTTGTTCTAGTAATAAGGGAAAAGGCAATGATCGTTAACAACAGCCAAATGAAAAAAAAAAAAACACAGCACAGTCATTTTTAAAGTAAAACGTATAGGTTCTGCCAAGCCAAGAGGGAAAAGATTTTCTGTTGTATTTTCACATGACTGGGACCTCAAGGGGTTTTAAAGAAATGGCCACTGCCTTTCCCATTCGAGGCAACCACCAGTGGATTAAAACTGGGGTTTGCACGGGCAGGCACCCCGTGCCAGATGGATGCACGGAGAGCTCTGAGGGCTCTGGGCCATGAGCTGCTCCTTGCCGCCCGCGTGGCCCCTCCGTGCAGCGGGACCTTTGTGGTTGACGATGCTACATTGGGCCGTACATAAACCCCTCTCTGGCCTATGAATAGATAAACGCAGAAGTAAATAGGACTGGTGGAGCTGAGTTTATTTCGATCCTTTTCCCTGGTACTGTAGCATTTAAAACTTACCTTTAGGAAAGCTACTTTTGGAGAGGTTTTGTAAGGTAAATGCCTAACGTGCAAAAGGAAGTTTAGCGCGACGTGGGGCTACTTCTTTTAAACCTTTCTTTTAAAGTGTTTCAGCAAATGGCTGCTGCAAGTACCAGTGGCTTTTCCAAATGCATTTTGGTTAAATTGTAACGGTTCTTCTATTTGATAGCCACTTTTTATCATACAGGTATTTTCTGGGACTAGAATTGGCGGCTCCCACAACAGCGGCTTACCCGCAAGGAAGCGAGGCAGGACTAGCACAGCGGCGCTCAAACTCACCCTAAGTTCGGAGCAGCCTCTCTGCGGGTACCCCGGCGCCTTCGCAGCCAACAGGGTGACTAATAGCGAACAGTGTGAGACAAAGAACAAAACAGACTTGGTGTACAAGAATACGAAAGTCCTTCTCTAGAGCTGGTGGCATCTATAGAAGTCAAACTTAAAATCTGCTAATTGCTCAAAAAGTGGATCAGTTGTGCATCTTCATATTGAGCAGGAAACTTTTGATAGTGCAAAAGGCAGCAAATCCAAATACCAGCAGAGCTGGTGCAGAGAGGTGTGCAGAAACGTGGCAAAAGTCTAGTGGCATAGACGCCAGGAATCTCCCTTCCCACCGAAACCTGTGTGGAAAAGAAATTGGTAGTACAGGAATGGAAGAGGAGGTCAAAGAAGGTCTACAAAATACTTGACCATTTCGTACTTAAGTAGCTTTTGTGCAGCTTGTATGCAAAGTGTCAGACCAATGCAAATTAACACTGCTGAATCACGGCCAGAGCGGGGGGAAAAAGTGACCTGAAAACTAACAGGAGGGAAAGAAAAAAATCATCTGCTGCTTTTGAATTGTGTGGCGTGTCACAGTGTACAGTTAGGGGACAGTATATCAAGGTAAGATAAACGCTTTAACAATTTAAATTAAACACTTAAAAAGCCAAAATTATTGTAAATATTAGGTAAAGAACAGCAAAAATATTTTTCATTTCAGCATCTTTCAAGAGCTTAAGAAAAAAGTCCCCAACTTCTTAAAGGTACAGCAGAGTAGATGGGTAAAAATTTGAAGAGTAGCAAAACCAGCTAGCAGCTCCGGGCTTATTTTATATAGAATAAGAATGCAGCAATGAAAAGGAGATGATTATTTAAGTCATTCTGGGTTAATTTTTTAAAATATTTGGGGGTTATTCTGCAGAGGTTCTTTGCAGACTGTGAAACCACGCATAGATTGCGTGCCTCTCCAGCAAGGTTTATCTTAACCCCGGGTTTTCCAGCGCTGAGGGTACAGAACGGTGCTGGAAGGTGTTTGCGGCTCTGGAGGCAGTGGGGAGAAATGCTCCTTTGCTAGTCCAGAAAAACAACTTTTAGCTTTCTGTCCAATTCCCCCCGCCCGTCTGTCTGGGAGCCGCACGGCCTCTTTCCGAAAGGGGAAGCTGAGGCTGGCTCAGCCGAGGAGTTTGGTGGCAGGGGGATGGATTTGGAGCGAGGGTTATCATTGTCACGTCTTGCGCCCGCGCCCGTCACCGCCTGTGTCCCACTGGTGCTGCGCCTGCTCTCCGGAGGGTGCAAAGTCCTCATTGTCATTCTGGCGTCACTCAGGCATTTATCTCCAAAGGCTCCGGTCGTTATGGAGCTAAAATGGGGCAGAGGGAGGAAGGTGGGAATGAGGACTTTGGGCTGAAACCACACCAGCAGGACTACAACCCGCAGCTTATTAAGGCCAGCATTGAACTTGTGGTGTTCAGAGACGCTTTGCCTTGAACTTGCGTGAGGGTTGTCGGTCCCTGGCACGGCTCTTGGCTTAAATTCGCGTCCTGCTTGGTCTGGTGGCTGGATTTTAGAAATCTGTTTGAACATAATCTTCAGCCGCGTTGTTTCTTAGCGATGGCATCCTTCCACTCACGCATTTTCCTGGCGGTTTCCCACCTTTCCCTCTTGGTTTCGGTGAGGCCACCTGAGGCGAAGGCTGGAGGAGAAGCATCCCCGGCCGGAGGCTGGCAAGGGCTCTGACTCTAAGTGGGTGTTAGGAGAAAAAAAAAACCCTGAGCATTCAAACGAAGCACAGGAGTAACAGCTGTAGCAGAGTTTATATTCTACTGATCATGGGACTTTCGGTTGTTTCCTATCTGTTTTTCAGTAACATGTCTGGTGGTTATAAAATGAGCAGTATTTATCTGACCCAGGAGTCAGAGACATTACCTCATTGTCACGGGGTCAGTGGCAATTAGACTGCAAAGACCAGCCAAGCAGTGCCGCTGGGTACAACAGTCTGCGGCAGGCTTAACCTTTACGGTCACCGCTGCTGCGGAGGGACGGCCCAGCACCGCGCTGTGGCCTCGCGGCCCTGCAAAGCCAGGCCTGGCATTTTAATAGCAAGAGCAGAGCAGAAAAGGCCCTCTCCTTTCATAACCCGTCCCAGAAGGCTCACGCGCGCTTATCAGTAGCCATGTTAAAAGACTGCGGTATATTAATTCAGGCAGGATTAATGGGTTAATGGTTTATATCAGTTCTATCTCGATTTTGAGTTAAAAATTAAGTTCATCGCCAAAAAAGGTGTAGTAACAGTTGAATGTAATGGGAGTACAAATAATTTATAGACATCAGTCATCCCATAGTTACCATAAACATGATGTATGAAGGTTAAGAGCCAGGTCGGCAGTTGTGCACCGCGTAACCAACACAGCAGGGAGAGGCAGCCGAATTTAACCTGCAACCGGGGAAGGTGCCGGCAACGGCTCGTGCACCGGGGCGGCAGGGAAGGGGCCAGACCCGCTCCTGCCTTCAGCGCCGATGAGCAGCTGAGCCGAGCACTCGAGGGCATTCAGAACTGAAACCAGGTGCTGCTTCTTTATGGAGGTGGCAGCCTTATATTTCTCATCTGTTAATATACGATTATTCATCATGCATACTTCCTATGCGTATATGATAGACTTGAATCACAGATCTACCCCGTGCAAGCCAAAGCGTGATAACTCTGAATTCAAGAGCGATTCACTTTCAGATAGCGTGTTTAATAGTCACCCCAAATGAGACGGCTGGGCCGCCAGATGAAGGACGTTGGTCGCCAGCTTCCCACTGTTCTTCATTATCGGCTGAAAGGGTTCGTCGGGCCGGGTGGGCAGGATGCTGCGGGAACGCAGGCAATAGGAGCTCTGCCTCATCCTGGCCGGCTGCCAGAAGGGCTTTCCTCCTCCATGTTGTCACTGCTCCCTCTGATTCATTCTGTCTGCCCGGCTTGCTCCTGCACGATTTCATGCACCACCTCTGGTTTTTTTGGTTCAGGAAAATTTAACGTTCTGCCTATTTTATTTTTCCACTGTAGAAAATTTGGTTTTGGCATAGGTTGAGATAACCCTGCTCTCCCAAAGAGGGGAGCTGGGAGAGAGGTTAGGGGGTAGCACTGTAGGTATTTTACAAGCGTGTAATCTTCCCTTTTGCTTTACAGTTCCGATTGCTCAGAATTAGGGTGAGGATGTGGGTAAGGAGCAAGACTTTTCCCTACCGTACTGTCAGATTGAGCACTGGACCCACAAAAAGACTAGGTCTCACAAAAGGTGTTGAAAACAAAAATCTGAGCGTTTCATTTCTTACCTTGTAGGCACCAGCTCAAGCCCCGAGTTTGGGGTCTGGGCTCCTAGACAGACGGTGGGGGGAGAAGGGCGGCTCGGTGCGGCGGCAGGAGAACCTGGAGGGAGGTGTAGCCGCGGGTCAGCAGCTCCGAGCTGCTCCCCTCCGCGCCGGATTCCCAGCCGGGAGCTCTGCCCGGGGGCGAGGTGGGACGTAACGGCAGCAGCGTGGCAGAGCCGCACAGAGCGCTCCCCAAGTGGGAACCGGGGCCAATGCCCTTTCATGCCCAGGGAAGATTTTAATCGAGTTCTTCCAGGTAAAAGCTCTAACTAGCAAGATATCCCTGAGATAGGAGCTCCTTCACTCCTCTGTACGTGTACTCCTTTGAACCCTGCGACACTTGGCTGCTGCAGGTGAGAAGATCAGGTAGCACACTGCTCTGGGGTGCAGCAGCCTTGCTGCCCGTGCCGGCTCCAGGCAACAGGTTCAGTATTTTTAGTTAATATTCACTAAAACAGCAACTGCATGCAGGGCTGCTTCCTGGGGTGCTACCAGTGCTATCATCACCCTCTGCAGTCCAATAAATGCTACCATAGAATCATAGAATCACAGAATCACTAAGGTTGGAAAAGACCTCTAAGGTCATCGAGTCCAACCATCAACCCAACCCCCCCATGCCCGCTAAACCATGTCCCCAGGCGCCGCATCTACACGTCTTTTAAATCCCTCCAGGGATGGGGACTCCACCTCTGCCCTGGGCAGCCTGTGCCAAGGCCTCAACACTCTTTCAGGAAAGAAATTTCTTCCTAATGTCCAACCTAAACCTCCCCTGGCACAACTTGAGGCCGTTTCCTCTCGTCCTATCGCTGTTACTTGGGAGAAGAGACCGACCCCCCCTCGCTCCAACCTCTCTTCAGGCAGTTGCAGAGCGCGATGAGGTCTCCCCTCAGCCTCCTCTTCTCCAGGCTGAACACCCCCAGTTCCCTCAGATGCAAAGCAGAACAGTTTCAGGAGAAGACGGTGGCATTCTCCTTGCTCTGCCTGTGGAAATGGTGGTTTGGAAGGTCGGCACCGTCAGAAACAAGGTTTGGGCCTGAACCGTTAACGTTTCTAGTGCCCGGCCCTGCTCCCTGCTCCGCTGGGTCCCTCCACGTTTCGCGGGGTCTGGCCCCCTCCCGCTCTGAACACGGGCACTGATGGATCACCCAGGCGAGGGCTCGGGGGCTTGGACGCGTGCGAGGTGTGAGGCACTCGGTGTTGTCAAAACCCAGCCTGTCCCAGGGTGGCAATAAATCAGTATATGGGAGCTGGGGAAGACGGACTCCCCCGTCTCCGGTAGCACTGTTTCGGCTGGTGGCTGCTGGAGAGGGGGCTCTGAGTGACACGGGCGCCTGGTTTGAGTCAGCATGAACTCTCTGGCACGAATCCCCACTCAGCTTGGTCCTCACCTGCTCAAACTCCCCAGGGACGTCAGTATTTCCCGTAATACTTGCCCTCGGTTCGTGCCTGCAGCGCCCAGGATCTCATCCAGTCCCTGGCTTTCCCTTAGAAAATGAAGGGCCGTCCCGTTCGGGGTGCTGCAGGCCAGGTCCCCCACCTTCGGGGGCAGCCATCCCCTGCACCGCGGCCGTGGGCGCTGTGCAGAAAATCTTCACGGGGCCGTGAAGAAACTTGGGAGCGGCCGTGATGGCACTGACATCAAAGGCACCGCGAGAAACATGCATTTCCATCTCTGTTCCCAACATTTACACTGAGCAGGTTTGGAGGCCACCGTTTCCTTCTGTTCCTCCCACTTCCTAATTTTAGGGGGGGAAAGAAAGAGCAAGCTCTGGTTGCCAAGCACAAGCGCACACCTTCGGGAGGAAGGCTCCCTGATGGAGCGGAGCGGGATGTCTGGGAGCACGTTCAAGACGAGCCCATCAGCAGCGTTTCCCTGCGGACGACCCATCCGAGCCCTGCCTGTTTGAGGTTTTCCGTAGCTCTAGTCCTGGCTTCTTCCAGAGGCAGAGCAGCCGTAGGTTTGGGGGTGTCTTCAGGGTGAGTCTGGATTTCCAAGAATCTGCGTTTTGGGTTTAGATAGCCTAATCCTCTTGTCAGCTCTAGATCTCAGCGGACACAACCCAGGTCGCTCTCTGCAAAAATCCCCTGGCCGTTGAGATGAGGTTTCATACTTGAATGAGATTCAATGGCTGCAAAAATTCAGGCTAAAGGCAATAAGTACATTCACCAGTAAAGGCACTGGGCCACATTGCAAAGGTCTACACCAAATTTAGCAGGAGATATTTTTCTGGAAAATGTGGGGCAGTTTACCCACCAGTTATGGAGTTGGATGCGGGAACCACTGGGAGATACTCTGTGATTTGGATCCTGCAGGTAGTTGCGCTACTTGATTATAATGGTTCTTTGGTTTATGAATAATGAATCATTCTGTGATTAAATTGATGTGAAAACTCCCATGGTGTGTAAATAGAGGCAAACTGCAATTTTTAACTACTTTCAGGTATGCTAACACTGAGGGGATGTAATTTGCTTTCTATAATTTAATTGTACACGATGTTTGCTCCCACCATTCGTAAGTAAAAGTTTCTTACAGACTTGAACAGATTGTGTTTCCATCCCTGTTGCGTAAAAACAGTATTATGGACACAAGTGAAATGGAAATCATAACATAGCGTCTCCACTATTTTAAGAGTCATATTGAAACACATGGAGCAGATAGTAATTCCACTTTTTGCTGCCTTCAGATTTGGTGCTCTGTGTATTTACTTAGCGCTAGGAAAGGAAACTGAAAACAAACCCGTTGCCTCAATAAGCCCCAGAACAGGCTTTGCTTCTGCCCTTTCTCTTAGGACTGGGCACCGTTTCCAGGCAGTGGAAGGGCTCTGGGCAAGCGAGAGCTGCAAAGTCATTCCCAAAATGAGACAACAGAGAGAAAGGGGAAAAGAAGAGGGTGGGGGGGGGGAAGGACTGAGTGCCAGGATGAGAACAGCCAGCTGAGGAGGACTAACGGGTGAGAAAGCTGAGAGGTGGATCTGAAGGATGATCGCTCTTTGGATGGAAAGCCCGACTTGAAATGGGTCTGGCTGTTCCTGCTCCCCGGTGCTCCTGGGGAAGCACCGGCCTTGGGCAATTTATCCAGCTGTCAGCTTGTCTCCACGCAGACCATAAACGCACCCCGGGATCGTGACTTCGTCTAGGCACAGGGTGGTTTTCCCATCTTGTGATTATTTTTGAAATTTCAGACGTTTTTCCCAATGCACTGGGACAAACTGCTTCCATTTTGTCCATGGAGACCCGAGGGTGGGAAAAAGAGGCTCCAGCTGCCAGCGGAGCCGAGCTGCGGCAACGGCTTCTCGCAGCTGGGGACCACGGAGCGCGCCGCCACTGCGGCCTCACCACGTTCTGCAAAAGCACTGTAGGTTTTGTGCATTTTCCTACCAGCAATTCGGGTCTAAATCAGTCGGCATTCTCTGTTTTCTTTCTGCCAACTTTTCTAGTTGCAATTCCGCTTGCATCCGTATTCAAACTTCTCCCGATTTACTTTGATTCAGTCAAGAATTGTTCTCATCTTTTTTTTTCCCTCCAGCCTTACATAATTTCATTTCCAAGTGTCCCACTCACACACGTAACTGCAGCAGAGAAGCATCGCAAAAACTCATGAGAGCGTGCCGAAAGTGGGCTAGCTGCTCTGATACAACTGTTCGGGTGGCATCTCCCGGGTGCGTATCAGAGTTGAATTTCTATATGACTAAGCACATTGGCAGCGGTGTTTGATTGCATCTTTAGGGTGCTGCTCCATATTTGTCTTTCCTTCCTCAGTTTGTCTCGGTTTGGAAAAAAAACCACCAGCGGGTTCATACACTGTGTGCTGACAAGACTTAAGTATTATGGATGGCAGGAGGGGTATGAGGCTCACAACACAGCCGAGCACTGGAGAGGTATTTGTCACTGCAGATTTTGCTTGTCATATGCAGAGATGACATGCAGATCTCCCCTCTGACAGATTGATAGTCATTCCGAGATGCATCCACCCACAAAAACCACAGACATGCTGCTTTACTCAAATCTTTACTTTAACCACTACTTTGTGATGCAAAACTGGTGGAGTTTTTGGTACTTTTTGTTAAAAATGAAATCTTTATAGGGGTTTTCCAGCATCCTCGCTAGTTACTAAAAACAAATCAACATTAGCCTACTGGATGGGACGACTCAGTTTACTTGTGGGTGGTTTTGACATTCATCTCATTAACATGTTTAGTCTGAAAGAAGGTTGGAAAGGTAGTAAATAAAAAATTGGACGCAGAAGCACTGCATCTCTCCAGAAGTTACTCCTTATGTCTCAGTAAAATACCAGTTTCGCACAGGTGGAGTATTTGTATTGATTTTACTCCAAATGTCAACATCTCGTA
The DNA here is from genome assembly GCA_013400755.1 of Pelecanoides urinatrix. Taxonomy (NCBI): domain Eukaryota; kingdom Metazoa; phylum Chordata; class Aves; order Procellariiformes; family Procellariidae; genus Pelecanoides; species Pelecanoides urinatrix. The sequence continues at coordinate 51,421 of VZTQ01005804.1, forward strand.
CGGACCAAGATTAGCGACATGGGTCTGTCTGTTTGTAAAAGTAAATGCACCAAAAGTTAAACGTACAGGTTACACTTACACCGTTCAGGGCCAGGAAATTCACAGCTCAGGACCGAGCTTCCATCACGGCGTGTGAGAACCTGGCCACGTCAGCTCAAAACCAGGTAATCTCCAATTAAAACAAAGAGCCACCCAAATCAGTCATCGGGAGGCTTATGGCTCTTGTGCGTCCCGTGTTGGAGCAGCTACTTTTGGGGTGTTTTGGCACGGGTACACTTCCCGGGCATCCCTTTAACACCTCGCTTTGGGCGATGGCATAGCTGCCTGGAAAAACGGCAAGTGGGTCTGCGGGAGTACAGAGAACACACATGGCAACGTCTTCAGATGCTTATGTTGGAAACGTAAAAAGGAAAGTACTCCAAATAAGTTTCTCTTGTTCAGAAACACAATGGGCAATTTAAAAAACCCTATTAAGTATGTGTGTAGGAGCATTTCCCATTCTGGGAGACAAGTTGAATTGTTCTATGGAGCTATATTATGACTTTTCCGACACGGTATCAATCAAGACCCCATTATGTAACGAGGTATCCATCACACGCGCCCCATCGCGAGTCCCCGCCGCGAGCACGGAGACTGTAATCCCGGCTCCTTTGTCCTGCCCTCTGCCAATTTGCTGCAAAATCGAGGACAAGGCTCAAATTTGCCATTGTGGCGGTCCCGGGGCCGCGGCGCCACGGCTGTGCTTTCGGAGCAGTTATTTGCATTGCCTTGATTAGCATGTCACCTGCTTCATTAGCGAAGAAAATTCTCATCCACAGACTCAGCCATTCATGCAAATTGAAGAATACATGGAGATCCTTCCCCTCTAGGACTTTCCATTATTAGCAAAATTGGTAGATTCTTTTTGTTCCTTCCTCTTCAGAAGGTCACTTTCATTTTCACCTCCGAATGAAAGTTCTTGTTTCAAAGACAAAATAATCATCTTCCCAAACTTTGACATACAGCCATCCTGCCTACAGAAATCCGGTGCCAAACGAAATCTCAGGTGCCTGCAAGGCAGGTGGAAACTCCCCAGTTTCAATCAATCCTCGCACTAACCGCCATCTGTCAGTGCCACCGAATCATTAATTTTACTAGATGCCGATAAACTGTTTTTAGAGCCAAAAAGCTCTCCCCCATGTAGGACCTAAACCTCCTGGACTCAGTTGAGCGGTTCCTTCTCACATCCCGAGCAAGCATCGCCTTCTTCCCGATATTCCAAGGACATCTTCCTTCCTCCACCCGTTTTCCAGGCTACGCAATCCCAGTTCCTCACGAGTCACCTTTTCCCAAATCCAGAAATCCGTCTCGCTTCCCCCCTCCAGCGTGCCCACATGCTTTTTCAGAAGGTGGGACCAGAGCAGAAGGTCTCCAGATGGGCTTTAGGGGCACGGCCGGAGCAGAGCGGGCACTTTCTGTACCTCTTCACCCCCTGCCCTGCACCCAGGAGCGAGCTGCCTTCTTCCTCAGCAGCACCCACCCTCCCTGGTGCCCGCTGTCGCCCCCGGACCTCCTCCGGAGGGGATCTGCCTGACCAGCTCCCCTTGCTCTGCGCCCATCGCCGGGTCCTTGGGGCTGGGAGGGGACGGTTCCTCCTGGCCACCGCCACACGCGGGCTCTGCACCGAGAGGAAAGTCCGCTCCTTCGCCCCGGTTGCGGTCTGCAAGTGCTGGGTTTGTTCCGTGAAGTTATCTTTTGGTATTTGTAGCTATTCCACCCAGTTAACAGCGCGCACCAACCTCACCGCTTCGGAAGGATTCCCCGCGTTCAGTTAATTTGTGAGGTCCCTGAGAAATACCACTGCAAAACCGCTGCAGAGGTGGACAGCGAGAGCCCTGTACCTTGACTTACAGCATCTCCAGAGGTGATGCTCAGCCGGCCAGGTCCTGGCTTAAAGAAACTCAAGGTATCGTTACAGACTCTGATCTCAGGTTTTGGAGGTTTTTTCCCCACTTTTGAGCCTACAAATTGTTAATAAAACTTTGTGTGATTTCAAGAGATATTCAGCTTTTGTGGAAAAAACACCTGAAATGTGGTATTTAAAGAGATCCCTCACGCAGCTTTTCCTTGAGATCAACAAGCTGCCACGAGGCGCCGGATCTCAGTCGGGATCGGGAAACCCGACACAGGCGTTAAGCTCCGGAGCCGCAGGGTCAAAACCGCTGCCAGCCAGAGGAGGGTTTTCTCCATTCCTCACCTCCATTCCCACAGCCACGGTGGGCAGAGGAGTTCAGCGCGTCCAGAATGATCCAAGCCAGAAAGCAAAAATCCAAAAAAGTCTTGAAAACCAAAGAGTGGAAGAAGAAAAAGAAAAAAGTTAAAATGTGTTGCCCCCTGTGCGTGATATTTCATGGCAGTGATGAATGTGCGGAAATGAATGACCGGTTTGTGGATGGAGGGGAGGAAGACGGCAGTAGGAGCCGATACAGCCGCTGCCGGGGCCAGGGAAGAAGCGTGACCACGCAAACCCTCCGCCTCGCCCCGTGACAAACCCCCCCACGCCAACCCACCCGCCCCAGGCCGCAGTTATTTCTACTGTCAGGGCGGCGGTTGTGCTTCGCTTCAGTCGCCGTGCTGCAGCTGTACCAGAGGGAGAAAAAAAAAACCCCATCGCTTTTTGCATCTCCCCACATCTCCTGGGAAAGGACAGCCGCTTGTGAGAACACCAGATTTTACACAGCTGATTTTCACACGGATCACCGCACCGGCCGGGGTTTGTGATTTTGCTGAAGCACTCGGTATTTTTGCCTTTTTAAGGTAAAGATGAGGCAACGTTGAGCATTTGTACCGATGCCTTCCCAGGCTGCCGCAGCCTCCTCCCTCTCACCTGCCTGGCGGAGACTCCAGGAAGGCTGACAAACGCGTGTGTGTCTGCTTATCCCTGGATGGCACGAAGGGAAGAAATGAGTCAGATACATGTCTCTGCCGCTCGCAGCAAATGAAATCCTGCTCATTGCACAACCCCGATGGCAGTCGCATCCGTCACGCTCCCTCTGCGTACACCTTGCTAGGAGCCAGCGGCTGCAGAGGGGAGGGAGACTGACTTACCAGGATACGTATGGAAATGACACGTGGTTAAGAAGTCACGATCTCACCAATAAATCTGTCTCGGAGACCGCTGGTCAGGCCACCCTCCCTCCCTGCCCCCTCGGACGCACTCGCTTTGACGTTTTGCGACGACCCGCGGTCGGGAAACGCACCCTTTTCAGACAGTTCTGTGCACTTACCAGATTAAAGATGATTAATTGTACCAGTCGTTCCTGGTACATCTTAATCAAATACACATGATCAGCAGCGCTCCTGCGCACACGCCGCTTGGAGCTGGAGCGGGGTTTTTTTTTAAGTCTCACACACTCCAGTCTGAGGATGACAAGCTTAAAATACCAGTGGTAAGAGTCTGAAGTAGCCAAAACGGGAGCGATGGCAGGGGAGGTTCCTGGGGCACCAGAGCCTTTTGCTGCCGGAGGAGGAAGGACCGGCTCCGGTGTTAAAAGCCCAAGCTCTGAGCTGGGAGAAGCACCATCCTTACCTGCACGGCCCCTGCGGCTCGGCTTTCCACGGCAAAAACCACCACGGTTTGCGGCAGCAAACCACCACACACCACCTTGGAGCAGGGAGACAAACCACCAGCAGCCTCTGACCGTAGAGTATTTTGCATCATTTATTTAAATACCTATATTTATGCATTTACAAATTTTCATAGCTCTGTTTGTGGCTTTTTTTTTTTTCTTTTTTTTTTTTTTTTTTTTTGGTAGACAGTATTGCAGAGAAGTTAGCTTTTGTAAAATGAGGTCCATGTATAAAACTATGCAACAGATTGGAGGGGGAAAAAACCCTTTCCTTTCATACTCTCTAGAATCAGAAACCAAAGAAAGCGACCGAATGGAGAGGGAGAGGGAGAGGAAGGGGTGGGACAGACCAACCTCAAACCAGTGGCTCTCGCACAAGCATTACGCATGTCGGTGCTCAGCTACAGTCCCACCGGGATGGGTCATGTTTCAGTCGGTGCAATGCCTGTTTGCTAAAGCTTTAGCAGGCACGTAGGTCTCTAATGAAAAAATAAAAGGGAAAGGATCCTACACACTGAGAACGCAAAGCCTGGACAGCCTCGTGATAGCTTTTAGGTGTCGTGGCACAAAATGCCCGTAGGAGACTGCACCGACTCACCAGTAGTGCATCCTCATCCCAAACTTCATTTTGCATAAAAAGTTCCCTTTAAGAAATCTTAGCATTTAAAAAACCTGGTATCTGAGCTCTTCTAGCCTCAGTACTTTGAAGAAGTCACTTGAAAAATACCTCCTGCTTTCCTCATTTGGAAGCTTCAAAGTAATGTTTTGCTTTAATCGATACCAATTTAACAGCTCACGGATTCCCAGTGTTATCTCTGGGAGGAAGAGGCAACAGATATGGCATTGCAAGATATTTACACACATGGTACAAAAATGTCCAAGGGTATGAAAAATCACCAGTAACACAATTTTGCAGCAGCCTCATTTACACCTGTAATTTTATACCATTTATTACATTGTACTAACACACCAGATTCAAAGATGTGCACTCCCTTTAGGACATTCAGGAGTTACAAATATATTGTGATTGCATAATTCATATTGCACAATTGTATAAAAACATAAATACTAGCTATTCTATTTTTTTTTTTTTAAATACAAAATACATGTCACATAGTCAAATATTCTTTTCAAGTGCAATTCAGGTGCTCTCTTTAGTCCTTCCAAGAAAAAGGCAATTTTGATAGTTTTGGCACAAAGTTTAACCTCTGTCCTGTGCCAACAGTTCTAATTACAATACATATGCCCAAAACTTTATATAGTAGCAGTCATATACATATAGTATAAAAACAGGTTATTTACAAAATGAACCGAACGTAGACAGAAGCAGCCTCAGTGGTCGGATCTGAACTCCGGGTTAGCATTACTCGTGCTGTTGCGAGGGGTGAGTAACTTCTGGCTTATGCCGGTTGCTGCGGGTTCACATTCATGGGCGGAGGGTGTCCTAGGAGACCGATGCGCTGTTTCTGCTTCCTCTGCTCCGTCATCTGCAAAATTAAAAAGTTTGCTCATTAGGCCTAGACGCTTCCTGTGTGTCAGGTCGCCGAAGGACCCGGCGCTGCCTTCTGTGGTCAGCATTTACTCTGAAACCCACTTTTTACAGATAACGTTCCGCCGTCCACTCTGCCAAGCACTAATAGGTGGAAGAGGCAACTACAGCCCCGTCTCGTGCACTCATCGGGGACATCCACAAACTTGCTCCTGTGTCTGGCTACCGTTTTGCAAGGAAAGAGCTCGGGAGAGCCAGGCGGCCAGCGCAAATTAGTGCAGAGAGCAGCTCGCAGAAACCTCCCCCGTTAGAAATTCTTTGTAACCGATCCAACATACAAGGCAGACGAGACGCCGAGGGCGGAAAAAAGGGGCGAGCCCTCAAGTCAGGCTGGGAATACCCTTGTCTTTGCTGGAATAGACTCGAGCGCTCCCGCTCTCATCAGGAGCGAGCCAACATCCCTCTCCATCTGCCAACAGCCAAGACGCAAGGCAGGGACGGGAGGTTAACCACCTCCCTGCCAGGCAGCCACATCTTTGGCAGTACTTCCCATCAGATAAAGTAACGTTTCTCCTGATTAGTGCAATCATGACCTGAAAATGGATCATCATTTTTTCATTACCGATATTGAAAAATGGCCACAATCCAATTCCCCACTCTATTTTATTTTTTTTTTTTTCCCCCCAAACCCTGGGATGTTTCTGACAACTTGCATAAGCCGACACGCCACGTAAGGAACAGCTCCAGCGTGGGCAGGGTCTCCAAACAGCTGGATCGCTGCACGCACTCTCTGCTGCTCCCTCTGCGACCGCATCTCGGCTTCGGAGGAGCCGGCAGCGGGGTGGCTCGCAGCAGCTGTGCCGAGGGGGTGCAGGCCAGCGCCTCGCCCTTGCACCGAGGGGAGCCCAACGCTGCTCCTCGGGCACCCGGGCTCCACCCAGAGCCCCCGCACCCTCAAAGCGACGCGCAAACGCACAATTCTTCCGTTGCACGCGGTCCGCGGTGGCACCAGGGGTGTGCACAAGCAGCCGCGCTCTCGCCCCGCTTCTGCTGCTCCTTCCCCGGGGGCTGAGCACGCCCGGCTGCGGGCACGGGTGTCCCGGCGCAGGCCAGCCGGCTCGCCGGGACCCCACCGGCCACTCCGGCAGCACGCCTGGCACCGGGAAACCTGGCTGCCTTGCCCAATAAAGCAATTTTTCATTCAAGCATAAGATACAACTTAGTTAATTCTCATAAAGAAAAATACTCGCGCTCTACAACTATCTGAAGGGAGGTTGTAGTGAGGTGGGGGTTGGTCTCTTCTCCCAAGTAACCAGCGATAGGACGAGAGGAAACGGCCTCAAGTTGCGCCAAGGGAGGTTTAGGCTGGACGTTAGGAAAAAATTCTTTCCTGAAAGAGCGGCCAGGCCTTGGCACAGGCTGCCCAGGGCAGTGGTGGAGTCCCCATCCCTGGAGGGATTTAAAAGACGTGTAGATGAGGCGCTTGGGGACATGGTTTAGTGGGCATGGGGGGGTTGGGTTGATGTTGGACTCGATGACCTTAGAGGTCTTTTCCAACCTTAATGATTCTATGATTCTATGATTCTATGATTCCCTGCAATACTCTGCCTGTAACATCCACACCCACAAACTAATTTTTTCAGATATTTAATGACAAACGTTAGCCAATATAATTGCTTGGGGAAGTAACTCCAGGAGAGAAGGGAGATAGCGTGCTCACACGTTCAGTTCATTTGTAACATGCACTTGAATGCGTTTGTTTAAAAACTCCAGTTTTGGCGATGGTGAATAGCCTTCCCGTCTCCGGCGCGGGGTCCCCCGGCGTGCGGGGGCCAACCTCAAGTCTGGAGTTCATTGTGGGGAAAGGAATGGGTCAAAACGGGCAGTTCTGGGCAACCTCCCCAAGGCTCCTCCGTGTCCCAGGGGTTGTACAGCACCGCGCACACCGCTGCTTTCACTCGGGCTAGCTGTGTATAATTACACTCATTAACCACTAGGGAAAGGACTGAAATACGGTAATTCCTCTTGAAACCATACTTAAACTCGACTGCAGCCCAGTGCCCTGCTCATCGCCTGACCCACGGGAGGCAGAACTGTTATTTTACCTTTCCAGGACGATGGCCGCAGCCTCCCGAGGACAGGTCACACCTCCCAGCCCCCTGCTCCGCACTTCTGGAAGTCTGTTTTCTCAAAAGGCTTGAACGCTTCACCGGCAAACGGGAGCAGAGGAGAGGGGTCTTCCCATCGCTCTCTGCTCTCAGACACCCACACAAGCTACTCCCCTGCTGAACCAGCTGGGACTTTTTTTAACTGTTTCTAAGATAGCCCACAAGTCAGAAATGCAAAGAGGCAACGAGGACTTCATTTTAAAAATGCCCATTTATGCTAATTAGCTTCACTGAGCAAACGAAGAGCCACGATTTCACTACACAGCCCATAAACTGATTTAGAGGACACATGAAATAAAAATGGAAAGAAAAAAGTACAATGAAAAGGGACTGTAATAGATATTTTTCATGCTGCGTAGAAAAAGGGATAGTGCACCCCGACGCAGATGTACACAGAAAACGTGCCTTTTAAAACAAGGGAAGAATAAAGCAATGAAGCATGAAGCAGAGGGAGAAATGCAATTGCAATGTTGATGCAGAACGTTATTAATCCTGCAGGACGCGTAATGCTTGTCTAGAGGGCACAGGGCTGCGAGATGGAGCAACTTTAATCTCTATCACATTTACCTGGAGAGTGAATCTCTTGCAAAAGCTTTACAGCTGCAGCAATCGTACACCTGGGCCTAAAAGGCAATAAAAGCTACGCACAAGGTATCGCAGGGGAGCTGTCAGCTACTGGAGTAGGGCCGACAGGATTAAAAAACGAAACCAAGGGGCCTGAAGTTCACCCGAGTCGAGCTGGACTCTCCCATAATCACGTATAGCTGCCCGGACGCACGCTGCCTCGTTCCAAAGGTTATGGGTGAGCTGGAGTTAACTCCAGGAGCAGGAGCAGGGCATGTGCAAGCGCACGAGCGGGACACCGAGCCGACGTGCCCAGGACACGCCAGCGTCCGCCCGCTGCGCTGCTGGCCAGCCCGCTCGAATAAAGCCAACCTGAGCAGCGGCGACGGAGGTCGGGGGTCCCGGCTGGCGCGAGGGGACCGTCCTGAGCGAGAAGCCAACGTCTACTAGAGATGCCTCGCACTCCCTGACATCGGAGGACAGCGCTGGAAAGGACTTCTGGGTGATTACATCTAATCCCCTGCTGTTGCAGACAATTATGTTGTAATCTTTTCGCAGAGAATTAAAGTGATCAAGATTTTAATGGCTCTTGGTGCACTTCTTTGTGAAAGCAGGCATGCTGGATTTCGTTTTCTAACAATTAGAGTCTCCGGAAACCTAACGAGCTTGAAAACCAAATGAATGAGAGGTTTCCCCTTTACTTAATTACACGAAAATAAATACAAATAAAAGTTCCCTGAGTTAGTTCCTTTTCCTGGAGACAGTTCCTGACCAGGAGGAGGGATATACTGGTTTTGTCACATAATTGGAGCATCCTGCAACTTAAGCAGGGCTCTCAATAACGGTACTTAGGGGAATTCCTAAAAGCTATCACAACATTAATGAAGCTGGTTTCCTCTTTTGCTTTTACAGTCAAATAGCTCTCTAAAAGCTAAATCCTTCATTCTTATTTTCACAAAGAGCGAGAAGGGGTTTTAGTGCTTGGTCAGCCAAGAGCTGCAAGCCTCAGAAATAAATGCATTCTGATCCAGAGCTGGCTGTGGCTGATGGAAAGACTCCTGGTGACTGCAGACCACTTTGAGTCAGACCCTTCAACAAGAAGACATAAGACACATGTTTCAAGATAATTGTTTCCAGGCAAAATAGCAAAACCACTACCCGGCAAGTATTAAAGCACAGACAAAAGAGCAACTGCCTCCATCCTCCATCCTCAGAACCAACCAGAGCAAGGGGGTCCATGGCACAGTGTCTGAAAACTAATTACAGCCAAGAGCAGCAAGGTTTTCTGCTCCCAATCCAACACGTTAATCCCTTCCTTGCGCTTCGTGGGGTGTCGGGTAAAAGGCCCCAGTTCCATCAGAAACGCAGAGCGTGATCGGAAGGCAGGGAGCCGCGATCTCAGTCAATACTGGCTTCCAGAGACTCAAGTCTCCATGAAGATAACTGGCTTAGAGAGAAACCGGCCAACCCGGAGCAGAGATGGGAAGCAGGAACCCCATTAGCACTGGAGAGAGCTGTGCCAACTGCGCTGCAGGAGGCAGATCACGTCCGAAAAGGTAACGAACCAAATCTGTTGGCCATTTCTGCCCTGGGCAATTCCATCGACTGCCCCATCATGTGCAAGTCAGCAATTAATTTTATCCAGTGCCGATATCTACATAAACTTGACTAATTGAACTATCTGGCTCAGGTTATTAATCCATAAAGATAAGCAGCTGGTCACTTTGCCGCCACAAACGGTTCCCACCAGCGCACGCAACAGCATTTTCCCTTTTACTTCCAGGTAGGCTGTAATCCATATGGAGAACATGGAATAAAGCCCTGCTGCCTCTGTGGCTTTCACAAAGCCGTCGCTGGGTTTGGGCTGGGAACAATCCCCACGAGCCCCTCGAGCCCCAGCCAAGCCAAAAGTTAACACAAGTCCTCGAACTCTTGCTGCAGAATGAACTGCTGCACCAAAAAAAAATACTCAGAGGTCTACGCAGCATTCACATGTTAAGCAGCAGCAATACATGCCGCAGTGCAAAATATTTCTGTGGTATGTCTGTCTATACTGCAGTCTAAAGCGTGACAGCAGCCAAATTGTATCTGCATTAGCAGCGCAGTGATAGCAGGAGGAGCCCAGTGCAAGCTAACCACTCAAGTATTTCTCCAGTTTCTCAGTGGGTTTTGAGGTCCGCGCAGCAACACAGCACTTCTATCAATATCACACCCTCTGTCGTACAGGATCGTGCTAAGGTCTGAGGGTTAAAACCTGTAACAGCAACAACAACACATACATACAGGCTGCCTGCACCGGCGATGGCCGATTCAAGTTAACTTCAGCTTCCATTTTTTTAATGCAAGTTTTTTTCCCTTTCTGGAGGCGGCCGCTGTGGACCACACCGGTTCGGTTCGCACTGCCAGGCGGGTCGCCTGGGGCACGGGGCTTTGGAAGGGCATTTTCTTTGTTCACTTCTTTCCTAAACACGAGTTACTTTAGGAAAGTTCTTCGCGGGGTTTGCAGAAGCCGCGGAGCTGTAAAACACCACTTGGTGCCACAGGCTTGCAGGACCTTTGTCCTGCCCGTACCAGCGCGCGGCCGCACGTTCGCAGCCAGCTCTCCCTTACCTGATCTTTAAGCTCTGACAGCTGGCCAGAGAGGTTGGTCACAAGCTTCATGGTGGACTCCAACTTCTCCTGCAAGTTCCTCAGCTCATTCTGCTCTCCTTCCGAGTCGCTGCTCACGAGCGACATGGCCCGCATCCGGGGGAACCAGTCCAGGTTTCTCTCCTGAGAATCACACACCAGTTCACAATTAGCGTTTGCCAAATGAAAACCTGCACCCGAGCGGCTGAGTGCAGACACATCTTTAATGTCATGCGTGGACATTCCTCAGATACACAAGCTCTGCACTTATTTTCATTTGCATCTTACTGAAAGGTCTGCAAAATTGCCCGCTAGAGGCAATGAGGCACTTCAGACGTAACTACTGAAAATTAAGGCTGCTTATTGTTGGCTTTTCCTTTCCAGCAACTCGCTCTCCCCAGCCATTTCTTTTTCAGATACATTTCAGTGTAATACATGAAACTGGACAATAAACCACCCCAGATTTCATGTCTGGACAAACATTTTCCAGTGCTAGAAATCTGCTGCCATCTTACAATCTTTTATAATTTGTGTTTGTTGGGAGATTTTCTGCTGATAAAGCTGGTTTACTTTTTTGGTCAAGCGAAGTTTGGCTGTGATTTCTAATGAAAGAAACGATGTTCTACCTGGAAAGATCTTCATAGTTGAAATACTTCCTTTTTAATGAAAAAGAAAAAAGAAAAATCATATTCTGACTGGCTGGTTCAGGCTAAAATGTGGGAAAGATTAAGTTACAATGAATCGCTTATAATAAAGTTTTCGTTCAGGCATACAAATTCTCAAATATTCCATGTTTAAGTTACAGCCAGGAACTTCAGTGGACACATGCTCCGTTTTACTAATAAGTACATAAAGACTCACACATACACTCACGTACACGCCCGTGACGTTAAAAATAAAAGCAGGAACGGAATAGAAAGCCACAAAAGAGGAGGAGGGGTGCATACCGCATCTTGACACCTTAAATTTCGACACCGAACTGGTTTCCTATCTAGTCTGGTTCTCCTCCCACGCTGGAGATACTCTCTAAAATGGAAGTTAAACTAACGCTGGATGAGATAAGGATGTGTGCACTCTCATAGGTGACACTGAAACAACTGATAATATTTTAAACAAGCCAGATGAAGCGGTAATAGCCTACTGGATTAACAGTATCCCAAACCAAAGATCGATCAACATCACTGATTAATGGTGACCAAAGTTTGCCCCGCTTCGCAGGCCAGGCTTTTTGCTGGGCTTTCTCTCAAACCTACGGCTTATTTTTATGGCACCACAAACTCTTTTTGGCTTTTTGCCATTCCCTGCCTAAATCTCTAACTCGTACCCGCTCCCCCCTCTCTCTGCTCCCCCTCCACGCTCATTCCCAGGAGCATCCATCCTGCTTAAATCAGGGTTGTGCACCTCTACGGAGATTTACAGTCACGTCCTTTCTGCAATTCAGATGCGATGCCAAGATTCATCATCTTAAATTAGTTGCTTCTGATCTGCTTAGAGTTTACTATTGCCGAGATTAAAAGGCAGAAAGCAGGCCCTTTCCCATGCAGCGCACCGCAGGATGCAAAACTGCCGGGAAGGCTTTTTTCTCCTGATCTCTGTTTACAGGGCAGATGGTTTCTTCTAATAAGAGAAAAAATATATGTACAAAAAAATATGCCTTTATCAAGACAAGTGCCAAAATATTTTGGACTTTAGGAAACGACAATCCCACAATTAAGATCTAATAGTACTAACAGGCAACATTTCACTGCGTTCTTCCAGCCATAGGAAAATCCTCATTAGGGAAGAGAGGGCAGGCTCGTCACTTGTGCTCAGGTCCAGCACCTCCCCGCAAAGTATTTCCCCTCCACACCCTGGGGAAAACAAACTAAAACAACTGCTATTCCCCACCCTGCTGTCCTCCAGGCGAGAGGTGTTCAAGGACAAGGCAAATTAGACTAAAACGCAATTTATTTTCTCAGGTTTGCCTGGACCCTCAGGTCCAGGTCCTGCTGTTTTTAGGCAGATGCAAGAGCAGAGCCCTGAAGCTCCTGCCCACCTCCTGCCCATTCCTTACTTGCTGTGGAAATCCCTTTTTTCTACTTGCTCCCGAAGAGGTGAGCTTTCCAAGCCCATCCCCAGAGCGCTCCCAGGCCCCGCGCTGGTGAAGGATGAAGGGGACGAGGGGAGCAGGACCTGGAAACACCAACCTTCTCCTACCTGCAACATTTTAGTAACAAATACCTCCAACATTTTCTAACGTTACTTTGCAATATAAGCAAATGCTGCAGCTGCTGCAGAGATTGCAACTTGATCATTACAGGCAGGGAAGGTGACGGGCAGTCTCGGATGGTGAAATCAAACCGGCAAGCGTTATAGCATTGACAGCTTCTGCAGGCTTGTCTTGAAGACAAGAAACTTGAGAGAAGTTTCATACTCACTGGTTTTCTGAAAGCCCCAGCTCTTGAAGTCACTTGAGTATGGGAAATCTTGGCTTTCACTTGAAAAAAAACACAACAAAGTGCCTCTCTAGTTCTCATGGCAATGGGGAAAGATTAAAAGCAAAAATGCTTCATGTGAACTCCACAAGCTGAGAAAGAAGGCTAACAAGAAGGAGACCAGACTCACGGCTCCCCAGGCAGTCTCCTGGGCTGCGGGATAGGACTCACTTTTGAGCCTGGAACTGGCAATGCCACTGCTAAGCCCTGATCCAGCTGTGAAGGAGTTAATGAGGGCACCTCAATTTTCTGTGCAGAGACAGGCTTAGGGAAGGACCTATGCATCCCACTGCCTGTGTCACGGGGCTGGACGTAACCTGCTCTCCTGTTCAGGTTTCATGTAGCTTGTTGGATGACTCAAACCCAAAGTTCACCTGGAAGTGTCCAGCTGCCACCCAGCAAGAAATACGGGGATGTCAACCCAAACAGCCTGGGCAAACGCCCTGAGATGAGGAACCGTGGGGACAGACGTGCAGGTAAAACTGCATCGATGCAGGAAACACGGGCACCAGCGAACTCGCTGACCCATGGCGGCTGCTGGGACCTCTCCGGAGAGGGCAGCAGGGATGCTGCCAGCACGCAGGGGCACACCTCTTCCTCCTCCTCCTCCTCCTCCTCTCTGCACACATGATCCCGCACCCCTTTGCTCCGGCATCGCATGGGAAACCTTCAGCCTGTTCCTACAACCTCCACCAGCACCGCAGAGAGAAGCTCGAGAGCCTGGATGTGACCAGCCTGCTGAAATGCAGACTTGTGCCTCAGCGCCTGTCCCTTGGGCAGCGGGGTGGGGGTGTTTTCTTTTAAATAAATAAATAACGATGCTTCAAGCAGAGATGGTGAAAACGGAAATAAGCAGGAATGCAGAAAGGTCAGTCGCTGACAAGCCCGCTGGGCCGACGTGCGGCAGCCAGCCCGGCTCCCGGCCCCGCGCCTGCCAGCAGCGCTCCCTCTGCAGAGCGCTTCTATTCAAGGTTGAATAAAAGATTTATATCTTGATGATCTAGTTTCTGCTGAACTTTAACTGAACACCGGGGTGCCTTTAAAGATAGAGCTTTACATCTTTCACTGGGGGTTCGGTAGTTTTTTTAGAGGCACTAAGTGAGCCGTGAAGGGAAAGGGTCCCCCTTGATCCCTCTCCCTGCCTGGCCCTCGTCCCGCCGCGCGCCCTCCCGGCCGCTGGCACCTCGCATACCAACGCAGTTATGCAGCGTCTGCTGCGGTCCCCCCGCAAGCGGAGGCACCGGGATCCTGGTGTGCAGTCAGCTCCCTCTTCCCGTCACAGTCGCAGCTTCCTCTGCTTCAACAGACGAACTGACTAAAGCCACTGACGGAAGCTGGCTAACCACAAGTGCTGGGTTTCGGGTTAGCTCTTTTCTAGGTAAAGTTGGAAAAGTCCCTCTTGTAAAGCAAGTATCATTAAATCTCAGACATGGGGGCGATGCTGACCATCCACGCTTGGAAATTTGAAAAAGAGGAAGCAGCGCGGCATGATGCAGATGCAATTCATTCTGAGAAGCGCCCGCTCCTCCCTGCTTCTGCAGAAGAGTTTATTCTAAGAAAGGTTTCTGAGGCAACCTCAGCGTGAGCCACGCCAAGAGATGCATTAGCTCCGCTCCTCGGGCAGGAGGCGGCCGCTAACGGCAGGGACCGGGGCTCGTCCTCACCTCCGGCACCGCCGGCCGCCCCAAGGAAGCCACCGCTCCTCCTCTGGTCTCCATTTATTCAGCTACCGCCTAATATTTATGGTGCTGAAGGGCTAATTCAATGCTCGTCAAAATAAATCCCTAGAGCCTGCCATCGGAAGGCTGCCCAGCAGCCGTCATTTAGTGGGGGAAGGCGGCAGCAGCAAATTTCAGTTTCTGTCTTGTGTCATTAAAAATCATACCCATAGAGCTAATAAACAGCTTTGTGAAGCGCTTTGAAAATAATTTTTTTGGTTTGTTTGTGGCGAGATGAAACTCCTCTTGGTTCTTTCTTGTGCTTCCTGGAAAAAGCCCCACGTCAGGTTCTGTCCTTCTTCTGCAAAGGGCTCACTGTCCCTTCTTCCACACCAAGCCGCACTTCTCCCCTCTCCATGAAGAGGAGCACTCGACGGTGCCCCCCCTCCACACCAAGAGTGTTTTCAAACCCTCACATCCACCGTGTCTTTAAACAGGAGGCTGATGATATAAGGCTAATGATACCAAAATCCCCTTTTCCCACTGTTTCCATAGATTAAATACCTAAGTGGCTTTTGCACTGGTGCAGAGCAGGGAACCGGGAAGACAGATGCCATTTCCAAAGGTGGAAGATGACCACATCCCTGTATGAAATGATCCCCCCTGTACATCCCAGTGACAGTTCTGCTGACCCACTTGAGCTGAGCGTCGTGCTTAGCAGCGGTGCAGTTACCCCACCAAGCATCGCCCAGCTTGACACGACGGAGGCGGACAGCCCCGGTGGGAATCCCTGAAGGCGATCTCCTTACTCTTGCCGAAAGGAAAGTGCCACCTCTCCGCAGCAACCTACTTCTGGCTGTTTGGATCCACATTTGAAGTAGGACGTGTTACACCACGATCAGCTGGGCAGGACAAAACAATTAAGCATGCAAAGGCTGAACAAACAGCTGCTGGTGGCAATGGCTGCAGTCACCCACCTACTCTTGCACAACGCATCCGGCACGGCCCGGGCGGCACAGGGTCACGGGCTGGAGGAGGCGGCAGCGATGACTCAGGGGACGGCCACCTCGCCCCAGCCCCGGGCCACCTCCTCGGCACACACGGCCCCACAGGCCTTTTTTGTCCTGGCCAGCGTTGCAGACCGAGCGGTTTATTTTCCCCAGCGTGTCGCCCTCGATGGTTTCCAGTCGGAAACCTTCCCCCTCGCTCCCAGGCGTGTGCTGGCGGTGCCCCAGCAGCAAGGACACGCGCCCACCCTGCAAGCTGCTTCGGGATCCACCCGTATCCCAACGTGTTATGCAAACAAACCATTGCACAGAATTGGGCTGAAGTCTTTGCTTCTGTTTTCACCCACCCAGGCCCTTTTCCTGCCACACGCGCGGCCAAAGTGAAACTCTTGACTCGTTAGTGAGGATGCTAACCCGATATTCCCAGCACAGATGCCCGCCCAGGTGGTTTATCAGGGAAAACCAAGAACTCGGCCACGTAAGGTTAATGCCAGCAACAGGAGGTTTTTTCCTGCAGCACGCTGCAGGGCACGCCAGCTTGCACGCCTCCGGAGGGAAGCGCTTACTAACGCTGTGTGGGGAAGATGAGGTTGACCAACCATTTCTCCCTGTGCAGCTTCTGGTTTGCACCTTAATGCCGATTTCAAGGGTGGAACAAGTTGCTTCGCTATCTAAATGCAAAGCTCGGGACCTGTGCCTATGACACAGTGTTTCCAGCAGCCAAGGGCCTTCTGCCAAACACACCCCTGGCTCTTCTATGCCTCTGCTATTACTTATTGTTTAACCCTGTAATTATATTGGCTAACTCTGGTAAGGCATCTCAAGATGCAGCTTGTTGGGAAGATACCACCAAATTAAGCACTATCGGCTCCAGTTCAGATCCTGACCTCCTCAGTCCTCCTCCTCTCCCAGCTTACACCCAGTGTCATTGCAGCTGGGAGCCCTGAAACCCCAGTTTCTTCATCTATAACCGAGGAACTGCATACAAGTTACTTGTACGGGCTGCTCTCTTCTGCGTCTGCAGTTGGGTTGGTGAGTATTGGTATGACAAATTTTCTATTCGATTTTGCCCCAGAGTACAGGATTTCCAAGTACAAATTACACACGAATGTAACTAAGTTCCTAATACTCTCAGACTGTAATTTCAGCTGTATACACGTCTTTCACCAGTGCTGGAATCATTCAGCCCCTTTTGAAATGCTTTGGGTTTGAAGCATCATGGCCTGCCACTTGTTATTCCTATAGGTGCTGCAGTTCAAATCCAGTCTCGGCCGTCTCCAACCAAACTATGTTCGAGGTAGAGCCTGGGGACACGGTAACCCTTCAAAGCCATCGTCACGCGAGCCTCGCAGATTGTGAATCACACACTTCTGCTGAGTTTCAGAGCACAGCAACAATCGTGGCTGGGTGTTTAACTCCTTAGGAGAGGTTTCAAGTCAAACTTGCACTTCTGGAAGAATGTAATTTTAAAAGCCTGACGCTGATGAAACATTGCCTTTGCTTACTAGGAGAGGTTACATCTTGGCAGAAGTTACAGGCTACACTGAACACTCAAAACAGTAATAAGAAATACTTTTCAATTATGGCATGGCATATAGTTGAGGACAAAAAGAAAAAACACCCAATAGTGCATTCAAATCTCCAGTTTTGTAGGAAGAGGTTAATTAGGGCACAGAAGGAAATCTTTAGCCTTCATTTCCATTCCAAATTTCTTTAAGGATATCTGCACCATCACTCCTATTTATAAATGGTTCATTTTCAAATGACAACACAACCCGGTTGAAGATTCAGGACTCAGCGTGCTTGATCTGGACGTGTGAGCTTGGGCAATCCCTTACACCTCTCTACCTTGCTTTTGCAATAAAGGTTAATGACATGTATCCTGCTTGGTGCAACACTAGATTAAAAAAAAAAAATCTATGGAAATTGCAAGAACTAGTTAGGAAGCTTTGTGCTAAAAACTTCCAAACAAGCCTTTATTTTTTAATATGCACATCTGCATGCACGAAATCACTCGCAGCCATGCCTTTTACCCACAC
Source organism: Pelecanoides urinatrix (assembly GCA_013400755.1). Lineage (NCBI taxonomy): Eukaryota > Metazoa > Chordata > Aves > Procellariiformes > Procellariidae > Pelecanoides > Pelecanoides urinatrix. The sequence continues at coordinate 69,056 of VZTQ01005804.1, forward strand.
CGATCAAACGTTGATGTGAAGGTGTATATGCAAATCCCCACGTTAGGGTATGCAGCAGCTGTGTATGCAAATATTCGTCCATGCAAGTGACAGCACACTGCAGCTGCATGCGCAGCGGCTTATAAATGCACACAAACCCGAAGCGTATATGTGGTTTTCTATGTATTGAGCTTCAGAGTAAGAACTTTTACATATTATAAGTGCCTGCAAACAGCTGTTTGTAGCAGCCCTTTGCCAAGACTCCAGTGACAGCTGTACTGCTGGGGCTGCTGCAGTAACTGCAGGCAAATGCAGAAAACAAGAAGAAATTCTCAAGACAGGATGGGGAGATAAGACATTTAAATGAACTAATCTGTAGGGAGTTGCACCGAGTTCACATTAGTCATTTGGGTGGGGATGTCAATGTCTGGCCAACACGATAAGTGGATCCCCCCACCTCCTACACACACGGTATTATTCAGACATCACCTGATCTTCCCTGGTGACTACAAAGCCACGCAGCAGCTGAACCATATGCCTCTGTTCCTGGGAAACGCAGGAAGCGCTGGGCTACCAGCTCTGCAGCACCATTAGCATACTTTCCAGATAAACACTTTTCAAAAGACATTGATCCATCTTGAAGCCTCACTATCTTAAGTGCACATCTGCAGAGATTTAGCCAGATGAACAGAAGTTAGGTCACCGGGAGAGCTTTATAAACACCAGGAATTAGACCATCTCTATTACCACTAGATGTTTTCTCACATCCTACAGTACTGCCTGTGCTATTAAACAGATATTAAAAGGTGGCTCAAGAAAGCATTTCCAAGATGCGCAGCTTCATACCAAGCCTCTTGTTTGCCATCTCCTGAAATCCAGGAGGTTATCAACCACGCCGGTACTGGTGAGGACTTCAGGACAGCGGATGATTCACCGCAGCAGCTCGGGTGTGTACGCAAGCTCAGCTTCTACATCAAACAGAACCAGCAATCCCATTTCCCCCTGTGCATTGCTCTAGCAATTCCCAGCTAAGATTCTTAAGATATCCTAAGTTTTACATCATATATCACAGCTGGCACATGCTCACCCTAGTGATGAAAGTGAATATTATCCCTATTTACAGGGGGAGAAGTGGCGATGAATTCCAGGCCTCCTATCAAACGTCTGGACTTGCAGCTACAGGACCACTGCAGCCTGGCTTCCCAGGCGGCGGCACACGAACACACGGGGCTCCGCAAGCCCGGGGGAACGTGAACAAAACCAGTCTGAGACCGCAAGCACCAACAGACCCATATTTGTATCAGAAAAATGTTATGGAAGGTATAGTTACAAATCAGTACTAATCAGCAGTAGATTAGATTTTATTTTGTCAGATCACTGTTTTTTTGGTATTTGTTTTTATCAGGCTTACAGTGTTCAAAATATTTCTAAACCGCAAACTCTGTTTCCAAGTTTAACTGCTGACTTCTTTCTGCATGCTGCGTTTTAACTTAATGAGCTTCTATCCATGAAGAAATATAAAATGCACTAAAGAATTGTAGTTAATCATTGATTTTCAAGGCTGCAGTTTCTTTTTATGCTGGGTCAGATTCCTGCAGGCTACAAGATGAATTCTATGAGCAAGATTCAGCTCTGCCATCTCCAGTACAGTGGATGGCCTCAAAATTGCCTTTCTACACACATTATTTTTAGACAAGAAAACATCAAAATTCAAGATCGCTCTTAAAGCTTCTGAATATTCACTAACCAGCATAAGTGGAATTGTCCAGGATTCTTCTGATACCATAGTGGTTAAAACACCTTTAAAGCACTGTACAAGCAGCACTGGAGGCAACTCACAAGCTGATGGTGAATATAATTTTAGTGTCCTAAATTTGTGGTGTGTGTTTGGGTTTTTTGTTTGAGTTTTTGTTTTTTTTTTTTTTTAATGTTTTTTGGTGTTGGAACAACCCACAAATACTAAATGGCAGAGGCAATTTAATTTTTTTCTTTTCTTTTTTTTACTATTGCCAAAATGTAGAAATCAGAGTTTTCTAAAGATATTCTGTTGGGAATCAGAGCAAAGGCGAAGAGTATTTGAGGTGTGTTCTGTCATCACTGTATGATTTGGAGCATATTATGCTTCCTACCCTCAACTACTAAAAATGGGTATAAACTGCAGTTGAACAATGGTACCGCATAACAGCCCGTGGAAAAGACATGCCCCATCTTTGCCATTATCAAAGATGTTAGAGTGCCACCTTCAGTCTGAAAACGTGGGGAGAAAATCCCTTTTAAATCTAACCATGACATAAGTAGGCTTTCCTGGTAGCTGCAGACATTAAGCAACCACAGGCTCCCATTCGCCCTCTGCACAAACACAAAATAAACCATCACCTCCAACAGGTGAATCTCAGTCTTTGGAACCACTGACATACTTAAGGCTTTCCTTTTGCCTGTCCTTCTAGATGCATGGGACGAAGACAGAAGGCTTGAGTAAAAGATTACCCAAGTTACTCCTACACGTTAGGCAGAAAAAAAGGTATTTAAAACAGGTCTGGTAGAGAAATATATTCATCATATTTTATATTCAGATTTTCTAGGATAGAAAAGAATGTTTTTAATGTTAGAGGACGAGAAAGAAATTGCTTCTGAGTTTCAGAGTAAGCTTTGCCAGATCATGAGGAGTATGATGACTGCGAAATGCTGCTGAGAACTACGGTGTCAGGGCAGCAGCAGCGCGAGCTGCTCCGGTCGTGCCTGTGCCGGGTCGTGGCAGACCACTGATGTGCAAAGCAAATTTACTTCCTATTCCCCGGCTCGTACGGTTACACCACGCTTTCAACAGCATCGCAGTGAGACCCTGCTGTTAGTTCTCAGTTGAAAACTGGCTCATGAAATGCAAAAACCCACCAACTACAAAGACATACTCCAAACCTCCACCTAGAACATATAGTTACCTAAAATTGCATCTGCATGAGACACTTGGTCTATGCATCATTTATCCATATTCCCATTCAACACAGTAATTAGCCTTTGCTGACACTTCTATGAATGGGAATTCTGGTAAAAGTTCTCCAGCTTTTGTGTTTATTGCAAACATATTCAGTGACTGTTTTTTGGTTCTTATCTAATTTGAAGTGTTAATCTGAAATAATAATTTGTTAATAAATTGTTCGTTCATTGAAACTTTTTTTTTTAAACTCATTTTAACACAACACAAAATGGTCTTTTACAAGCAGAAACATTTTAAAGAGTACACTGCTTCCCCCTGAAGTAATGCTTGCTGCAGTGGGATAAATAAAGGGAGCAATATAATCAGTCAGACTAGAAAGCAGCAGTGATGTACTTAGTTATCTCACTGTGCTAATCCTCTATCAGGTGACTGCTCACAAGATTTCTTTAAGCCCTCATTACAGAGGCAGAAATCCAGAACTAGGACATACACTTTAGTGACCCTGAAGTAACGTGTTTAACCTCTAAGATCTTGGTGGGATTTACATCCTGACCAGGCCACAACAAATTGCCCACTTAAAGGTAGGTTGCACCTCTGTAGCAAAAAAGCTAGAGACAAATAAGAAAAGTATCCTGCTATTTATTTGTCTGAAGGCAAACAAAGAAGTAACTAATTGAAATTTTACAAATCAGAAACAGCTTTTGTTAACCATCCAGAAGACACACAAATTAGTAATTGGGGTTTAGGATCTAACTCCAAGAGCTCTGAACCTGCAGCTTGGCAGAGGCGAGGCTTTTAATTCTCTCATTAAAAGGCCTTACAATTGAGTAGATATTAATTTTAGGTTTTTTTACAATAATAAGCTAAAATCATATGACAGCCAATCCTACAAGTCAGTTTAAGATATTTATACCAGGAGAGGTTAAAACCTGTTTGTTATACTACAGATGCTTCCACCAGCTTGAAAATACTCTCCCTTAAACACTAGTTTTCAAAAGAGAATAGCTGCTTCTTCACCTGATTTAAAACCATGGCGACTACCTCGCTGTCACTGCTCACCGCCACCTCTTTGGCGTACACACGAGTGTTTTAGAGGCTGAGAAGCTGCAGGAACGCAGATGCAAATCGCCGTGTGACTGCGGTGCTGCAGCACATGTCGGCTCCCACGAGTGCCCCTGCCTGCACCATCCATTTGCAGCACGCGGCAACGTGCTGCCATCAACGCGGTGTCTTTTACCGAGTTACCTTGCCAAGTACATCTTAAGTAAATTATCTTTAGAAGATGCTTCTAAAAGGAAAGGCATTGGATTAAGCCTATTATTGTAGGAAAAGTCTTCCTCCAAGTTTTTGCTTACAAAATAAATAAAATACAGAGTACTAAATTTAGCAAATATGCCATTAGGTTGGTCTAATCTAGGAAAAAGAAAGCAAAACTCCAAACTCACCTTGATCATTTCTGCCACGTAACTTTCTGGTCCTGTATATTCTGTTGAATCTTTTACTTTCACTAACACAATAAAGCACAAATAATGCCACATGTTGTGCTCTTCTTTAATGTGCTCTTCAAATGTGACTGTCTTGTTATCAAACTTATCTCTTTCCAAACCTACAAGAGTGACACGTATATAACCCTTAGTATTTCCAAAGTGGTACTACGAAAATGAGCTCTAAGAACAAAACTTGTTTCTACAGTCTGCTGCACTTCGTAACAGTCACAATAATTCTTAAATGAACACTGAGTAACAGGGATAAACTCTCTAACAAATGGCCACAAGGTAGTGAGAAGAGGAAAGAAGGCATAACAAGTACTGCTCACACTTATTATACATAACAGAAAACTTTTGGTTAAAAAAATGCAATCAGTTTGTTGGATTTCATAACTCATCTCCTATTTTTAGGCAAAGTGATACCAAATGCAACATTTGCTTTGCAGCAAACTTCCAAAGGTTACTTCTGCCAGTATATGTGTTATGCAACTTCTGCATGACCATCTCATCTAACCGCACCGGCCTCGGTGCTTAATTCCCAATCTACTGATGGGAAAAACTTTCACAGGCACTACTCAACACTTGGCACCCTTGGAAAAAAATGACTGTTTATAAAAAATCTCTCCCATTCCAATAGGAAACTATTCTTTGAAGCACAGGAGAAACAGAAACTAAGGATTTGAGGAAAAAACGGTATACTGAGCATACATTCCCCATCTCTTCCTGCTGCCAAGCTCCCACGCACGTGGTACCCGAGAATATCAACTAGCTGAGGAACGCAAGGTAAGAACAGCCAGTAATTCAAGACTCCTGTTTCCTGCTAGGTTGCAGCTACCTTGGACTTTGACAGAGTAACCCCTTATTCTTAAGTGTGTTTCTACACTTACCACAAATAAAGCAAGTCGTTTTTAAAATTTCTTCTTTCTTCTGTTTTTCACTCCTTAAATCAGCAAAAGTGTCAATGATCACACCAAATATCAGGTTAAGGACAATAATGATGACCATGAAGAAGAATAACAGATCATATATCACTCTAGCAGCAAAGAGAGGCTCCTGCAAGATACATATTTTAATAATTAACAACCCAAATACATGCACATCTAACCCTTACCATGCCTTTCTCAGTTCAGCAGAGCACGCTGCCCCACAACCCCTCCCCTTCGAATCTCCATTTCTTATGTTCTCCAATGATCACTTAAAACTCAAAACATTAAGTGAAACTAAAATGCAAGATTACTGAAAGAAAAGCCAAATGAGTCAGCTACCACTATGCGATCTCTACAGAGTTGCTCTTTCTGCTTACTGTGTCCAAGTCTGTCCTCTCTCACGCATACTGAAATTTGTTCTTTCCTCACCTCTGCCCTGCAAGCCCATCCAAATTATATCCTTACATTAATCTGCTTATATATCAATATAGCATCAGTGTTGACCATAAAGTCTTTTACTGGAATTTAATAGTATGCATTTCATTTATGCTAACAACCATGTACGTGGTCATTAAGCTGGACTTCCCAGTACCCATTTCCTATTTATTGCAGGCCTGAATACCCGAATACCTAACCCCCAGCCCCCATTTTCAGAATCATCCTGCCAGTTGGGTGCCAAACTTTTATTAAGAATTATGTAACTTTTACACCATTGTAAGCTGAAAATAAGGTTAAATATTAGAAAACAATTTGAAATTGCAGACAATACAGAAAAGCATTCCTCTGACCAAGGCTGCTCCTTTGCCCTCTAATGTGGTTTTGGGGAATGACCAGAGGGAGGAGAGCCTGAGACTCAGATGGGCACAAACAGCTAAAGAAGCAGCTATATGGGCAGCTTTGGGTATTATGAAAAACTCCTGCTGCTTTGCCTGGTCCTCGCTCTCTGATGATGGCTCCAAACAACATCCTTACTTCCCACAGTCCCAGCTCCAACCCATCTCGGTCCCTGTCCTCCCATCCATTCCCTGTTTTACCCATCTTACCTTTCCCTAGGGATGCTCTCCACAGAAACTCATGCCACCAGCATGGTATCAGCTACCACTGCATTTTCATTCTGCTACCTCATGTTACTCTTTCACTCGCTTGTACTTAGCTTTTTGCTTCAGATCCTGAAGTCCCAAAGCACAGACTGTTGGCTATACCATGTCTGTTCTTTTGGGCCCCATCTGGACAGCCCTCAAGCTCAAAAAGCCCTAAAAAAAGGATGGCTAGAAGCTTGTTTGAACTGTCTGCTGCTTAATCTGATCCTACAGAGATTCAACTGTATTACACGGAGAGAAAGTGTGGTCCCTTCTAGTCGCGATGTATCCTACATCTGTTTAAAGGGAGTGTATACACATTTTCCCCAGCAGAACTAGATCCCCGGCCCTACACGGTTATCACTCTTCCGCCCCCATTCAGTGATAATTTACCTCTTTGGACGGTTTCCTGAGCACATCACCTACTCCACCCCCACTCCTGAGCCCATGACTCAGTACAGTAACAATGCACATCAGTAACGTCTCGCACGTATGCTCTTTATTCTCTTCCTCCATTTCTTCAGCAAGCAGTTCTGTTAAAACAGCAAGCAAAGACACGTTTCAAAGGCAAGAAGATCAGTTTTAAATAATTCTCTCCATTCTTCGCTGGTTACGCTCTCTCTCCCCTTTGCAAAATCTGCCAGATTTCCAGCCAGCGTGGCAAATCTCCTTAGCTCTTGCAGAGAGCCGACCATCGGAGCAGGTCTCTGCTCCGGCTCCAGCCTGCCCTCCTCTCCCCACCAGCAGAGTTTTCTTTTGTGCTTGAACTGCTGTCTTGGACTTGGTTAAATATCTCTTTCCATTTCTGTTAGCATGCATAGCTCGGATCACCAGATGCCTGTTTATACAGAATCATAGCTTTTTGACAGCTCAGAGGACAAAGTGTTGCCTCTTACACTCTCCCTTGGTGCCTAACAGATTGCACAGCCGTTGGGCTGCGCTCAAAATGGCAACTTCGACTTGTATTTTTCAAATGGCTAAAATATCACTGCTTATGGAAACAGCATTTTACTAAAAAAGTAACACACTTTTTTGACCCTCTCTTCATTTGGCTGAAGCCCCCAACTTCACTGTTTCAGTTGCAGAACTGCTAGAATTAGTTACCTAATCTCATATACTCTCCTGGTACCCATTAGAAGTCTCATGACTTTCATTTCATCATAAAAATGCTCATGAGCGGATCCCACCCTCCCACAGACAGCCTTAGAAAGGCCCCGCGTAATCCAGAAATAGCAAAAGCCAAGATGGTAGAGAAATGGCCAAGGATTTGGGCATCATTAATATCCCTGGCCACATAAGACCCTGGTATTAGGTTGATTATTTTTATGATATAAAAACATCTCCGGAGTTTCCTTTCTGCAGCCAGAGTGTATAAAGACAAAGCAGCACACTCCTACTAGAGCCGAATAAAGCAGCTGTTCTCTATCAATGTGGAATCTTAGTTTATCAACGAGGACACTTGAGCACAACAGAGCCATCTCCTTGTGCGAGCACGGGCTCGTGGCCATTATTGACCTTTGAAACATTTGACCATGTAAGAGCTCCGCTTCTAAGAGAAATAGTGATGTTCTGTCTGGCTCTCACAGGCAGCATCATAAATCCCCGAGAAGTAAATTACATTTTCTAGAAAATAAAACTGAAATATTTTAATGCCCAATCTGAGGCTGGCGATTATGCTACAAGTAATATCTCACATGCACTTCTTTGATCTCAAAAACCCCCAAACCTACATTGTCTACTTAATCGATTCATCGAGTACTTCCTGCCATGATATTAAAAAGTTTCCTTAGTTAGCTAGATTGAATAATGCTGACAATAAACGATGTTCTGCTCCATATTTCACAGGGTATTATCCTCTGAGATCACATTTGATAGCCTAATGTTTTAAAATAATAAACTTCGCAGAGGTAAACTGCATCACATCCTTCTCAAATTGATAAGGCAGAAAATTAAAGAATATGACTGTTCTATCAAAGTATGCTTTAGTTCTAAGTTTCTCTAGTTTAATCCTTCATGTAACAAGTGTCATTTATGCTGTTGCCCTAATTTAATCCTTTTTCAAGTTAGTCTCGTGATAGCTTTGTTCCCAAATTTATTACACAGGATTTTTTTTAAGAAATTCGTATTTTTTTAAATTTAAGAGTGTGAGTTATGCATTCAACAGCAGATACTTACGGTCTGAAGGAATGATTGAAGAACAGTTTTCACTGCTACCTGCTTTGCATACATCCGAATAGAGAAACTCTCCAGTCATGGTCTCACCTGGTTCTGTGCGATCTAAAACCAAGAGGTGATGAATCAAATGGATAGTTTAACATTTGTACGTTTTGCAAGATCACTTCTCAGATATGAAGGTACCCCAACATATTCAGTGTGCAATTACTAGGTAGATTTAGAATAGTATATTATCCTGGAATTTAGAAGGGTACAGTACTTTCTGATTTACACATTCAATAATTTTAAATTCAAACATAAAATTCTTCTTATTTCTATGAATTAAAGACCAAAGTTGTGCATTTATTTTGCATCAGCTCCAAAGCTGAGAGACTAATTGAAATTGTTCCAAAAATACTATGTTTAGTGCACAGTGAATTTTCAAGGTGCCTTGAAAACTTGCCTTTCAATGCCTTGCAAGTTCAAAACAAACCTACTGCCACATCCTAAGACATCTTTGGCATTTCTCCAGCTCCATGGAAATGTGAAATAATAGGGTCAGTGAGGTTTGGGTCTCTCATGGGGTTGGCAGTAAAATTAGAAAAAATAGAGGGAATATCAAATAATATCTGTCTGACTAGCTCAAGTGTCAGAGGAAGAAACTAAGGCAAAACCCAAACCTCTCCTCTAACAAATTTCATTTCTGTGCTTCCCACCCACTGAGTTAGTTGCTTGATGCTGCAGGGTGGTAAAAAAAAACCCAAATTTTAACTTAACATAAGCAATCTAAGGTCAGCACAGAGAAGTCTGCTACAGAATTTAAACTGTAGCAAGTATTTGAGGCAGGTTAATACAGTCTTTAAAAACTATGAGCAAACCAGAGTTAGAGAGATAAACCTCTACTTCACAGGAGCATCTCTTTGATGCCCATCATATATACTCAGTCTGTTATTTCAGATAAAATATTAATTTTTGTTACATTGAAATTAAACCCCACCATTAAACTCCAATATCATGTAAAAACATCTGGCAAACCGAGGCAGAACTGAATTCTCCCAGTGCAGAGCCTTCTTCACGATGGTCTACCTAAAGTCTGCTTGTAATTAAACTGGGGGAGGGAGTAGGTGTAGCTGAATTAGATAATCTCAACTGCTTTAGCAAACAGTGAGAGGAGAAATCTCAACCGTGTGCAGAAGAGCCCAAGTGCTATCTCCAGGGGTTCCTCCTCCCCATCCCTCTTTATGTTGGAGCAGATTGCAGTGTTTTGTAAAAATACTGGGGTATCCGTTTACCCCAATCACTTTTAAATTTTATTTTCTATTTAAACAGTGTCCCTTGTAAGAAAGAAATTGTCAAACTGGTGAGGTAATCAGCATGTCTTGCAAAAGGAGACACTCAGCACGTCCTCCCGCGGAACAAAAGCCCAATACTTTCTTCAACACAAACCATTGAAATGAGTCACTGGTACCAACCTGGCAATAACGTTTCATTAGGGAGCTTGTCTACTTCCAGGATGAAGTCGTCTTTGAAGAAGAGGTACCCCACTATGGAGAACAGGTAGACCAAGATGAGAGCGAGAACAGCAGTCAGGATGATGGACCGTCCATTGCGAGTGACACTCTTGATGACGTTCAGCAAGGTCTCTTCTCGGTACACCAAGTCAAAGAGCTGGAGGACAATGAACACAAAAAAAAGGCTGTTTCTCACGTGTACTACCAATACCACTGGTGCGTGCTACGTGTTGGCATAACCTGGGGCAGCATGTTAACGATACCGATCTGATCTTTTAAAGAGCAATTTTTTTTTCCTTTTTATAGTTACCTGAAATTTAACATATTGGCAAAGAAAAATAGAGCAGGAAGCGAGGAAGACAGGGTCCCTCACCCCCACTGTGCCAGTCTTGTGCCACGCGCTTTGAAACACGAAGAACGGAGGCAGCTGTACCCTCCTCTTCACCTGCACTTCACGGACTCCGGTGCTGAGCGGCAGCATGGGAAGAAGTCCCTGCCTGGTGTGAGGGCAGGTACTCTTGCTTAAGTGCTAGACATACAGGACGTGCATTAAACAAAGACGCTAACACATACGGTTGCATCTTTTTTTTTAGTACTATCTGCCCCATCACAATCTCAAAACAGCTCATTTCAAAATGCAATTGGCTATTTCCTTTAAGTCTTAGTTTATTTAGTGTATAATTAAATGAGCAATATTTTTTGCCCAAATTCTTTGTTTAAATTTCTTTACAGATGTTTCCTTCAATTTTCACTCCTCTGGCTCTGTGACAATTCACCAGCACAGCCCAGGCAGGCTGCTGGCTATTCTGGTTGACAGTGAGAGGACAGATATTTGTTAAATTGGACCTACATGAATATAGAAAATAACCAATTCAGTTACCAGAGGATGTAGCAAGCATCAAACAAAGAGACAAAAATAGAGTGTTCTGAATGGGATTTAAGGTTTGCATTGAAGTGACACATTTTCTCCACCAACACTAGATTACTCCTTCAGCGCTTATTCTTGTAAGTATTGTGCTGTGCAAGATGAATTCCACCCCAAACAGAAAAAACACATATGCCAGGCATCCGTGTCAGTCATGTGAGGTCTGAAGTCTAGCTACAGCTAAGGAGACACTCCAGAGTTAACCAACTGCTCCAACAGCATGGACACTATGTTGTAGTTATTGACAATAACAGAGTAAACCATCTTAAAGACTCTGTGCCTCTTCCTCATAGCATGGCAACTCCAAAAGTGCCTACTGTTCAGCTAACATTTCTATGGCTAGATTTTTCAATGATTTTTTTTTTCCCCTCATGTAAAACCTTATATGACCTTATGAAGGCTTAAACCTTCACCAGGTATGGTGTGGAGTCACAACATTTTAAATTGTTTTATTACCTTGGAAGTCAGAGCAGGGTCACAAGCAATATATCTAACCTAGAAAACCTGTACCTTAGAAATCGAGGAGTAACACAGAGAGAAATGCTAAAAACCTTCATTGCAACTGCATACGCTTTTAGTGTAATGAGCAATTTTAACTACATTTAACTTTAAACACGTCTTGTAGAATATACTTCAGGAGAACAAAAAAGTCTCCGCTTGTCCGTAGAAATCGGGAAGAGCGGCTGTGGCAGGAGTCCCGTAGCCTCCCACCGTAACTTCTCCCAAGCACGATCTCCAGCGTGCAGTTCTCAAAATAGTGCCTGTGCAACAGTTGCCCAGTAGCAAAACAGAAAGCAAACGGTGTAGGACACATCTAGATATGCCCGAGATGGGACTTCGCAAACACATAGACACAAAAACAATCTGAGGGCAAAGTGAATACCTACCAACAAACTATAAAAGAATTCATGTACGAAGAGCCCCAGAGCGCAAATCAGAAGGTACAGCAGGTGATAAAGAAACTCTACATCCATGATCATTGCCTTGTATCCTCTAGTGAAGGTTCCACAGTTACCCACAAAACTCATCAGAAAAATGATTTTGTTACAAACCTAAGGAAAGATTAACCATAAAATTAGTTACAACATGTGGCTTTCAGGAAAAAAAGGCAATTTTTCAAAGCTGAAGATAACTCGGCTCCATGATGGTATCAATAACCGTGCTGAATTGTCTGTTACACAACAGCACTTTACATGTCAGTTAAAACCTGCTTTCTGTGGCATTTTCTGCACAGCTGAGACAGTGAGCCAAAACTACAACTGCATGTCTAATAAGACATGTGCACTGACTCCTGTCTCCAGCGTGTTGTCAAAGGGCATCAAGACTAAGATTTAAAGAAGAAAGTAAAAACACTCCCTGGTATGAGAGGTAAACCTTCCTAAAAAGAAAAACCAACCCTGTTCTAGGCATGGCACTTTCTGCAGTCAAATAACTCTCCAGCCTACAGCAACACTTACTGGAACACCCCCTATTGCTTGCTAATAAGCAAGTGCTCCAGATTCCCTCGGCAATTCAGTCTGGGATCATGCACCCAGTAATCCTCCTGTGTAGCACCAGCGGGAAAGCTGCCTTCAACTTACCTGGAACCGGCTAAATGCCACTATTACCAATAACAACAACAACAACCACCCTCACAATGCAACTCTGACTCTGTAGTACACGGCACTCGGTGACGTATTTTGAAGACAAGGAATGCTATTAAACGATGCACTTGAAAGCTGGGCACTTCGTAATAAAGACAAGGACTTTGAGAAGACGCGTCTTTGCACAGCTCCTGCTGACTCAGTCAGAGAGAAACACTTCTGGCTTACTTGCCACAAGAGACCGCAAGTATCCGGGTTTGAGCGTTAATGAAGTTCTCTGGTGGCTCAGCTTACATGCTCAGTCCACACATTACTGTAGCAAAACTGCTTAGTGTCAGCTTTTGGCTGGCAGGTAGGCTGCAGACAGACATTTGGGAAATGCATTGTTTAGTGAATCTTACACAACCCCGAAAATACTGTAGCTTAGTCACTGAACAGGAGACGGGTTTGAGCAAATAACCGTGTACTTCAGGGTCACAGAGACTTCTTTGCATTTACGGCTGGAGTGGGAGCTGTTTCTAGACTCTGGCAAAACTGAGAGGAATCTTAGAGGTCTCCAGCCTGGAGAATCAGGATGATATGAACAGCAGCAAAGCACTTCTGCTAGAAACAGTCCAAAGAAGGAATTACTCCAATGTCCCCGGCTATTTTTGCCTGACACGTTCATGAGCTGGTAAGAAACCCTTACATAAGATGCAAGAGAACTTAAAAAAAGCCCACTCGATACTTACGTTGAATGCACCCAGAAGAAATAAAGTGGGTTGTAAACCAACTGAAAATATTAGTCGTAATATTGTAGAAGCGATTAAGGCTCGGATGCCGTGGGGCTTTGGAAGAGCTATAACGATAGCCAGAGATATCAGCATGGCTGTCCACAGCAAGCCTGACAAGTGGGGCTCCAGTGTACCTAGGGTGAAGAGGAAAACACAAACCCCATTTCAATACTTCGTATAACCAAACGAAATAAACCCAAAATAACCAAATAAATGCCATTTTATCTTATCTTTGGTGGAGTATCATTAAGCCTCATGTTCAGACGTTACTGATTTCAAAGTGGTAAGTGGAACATCTGAGCCCAATGCCTTCAACAGATTTTAATTACAAACTTGTTACTAAAGCATTATGTAAATGATAAGCGCCAGTATTATGGGATTCTTCATTTTAGTGTTCATTACTTACACACCTTGAACGCTGAAAAGGAGAGGCATTTTGCTAATGCGTTCTGTAGAGGCATTGCATGGGTGGGTGAGGACAGACAACGTACTCCTCCAGGTCCAGATTCACAGCAGATTCTCCTATTATGCTTTTGGTCAAAAACCTCGTACCAGTTTTTGTCATGTCTTGCTATTTCTGGTTCTATTTAGACTGTCCCATGAGACTGCTTACATAACATCAGCCCGTGTTGCTAAAAATACACTTCTCTGAAAGAGCCATAAAAAATACTCAGCCGAAAATACCGTTTATCCTGGGTTTATGCAGAATATAAAAGACATCTTTTTCTTAAAACTGACATTAAAAAAATGCTTTTCTTCAAGCAACTGGTACTTCAACAGACAAAAAGGAAAGACCCCTCAAATTTCATAGCACTCTGCAGCCCCTCTGCAAGAACGTACTCAGAGGAGTTGTGTCTTATTGGCAAGATACTCACTGAGGGCTTTTTTCTCCCCCTCCGCCCAAACTCAGAAGGCTTAGGAAATACTACTCTCATCTGACTACCACGAGCAGCCATTTAATTTTGTTCCAAATCACTGTAGATTAATAAAGACAGCAGAGGATAGATGGAAATTAAAACTTAATAAGCGTAAAGTTGAACAGATGTTTCCACTGTCTGAAGGGAGTTTGGGATCCCAGAGCAACGCAGCCACCGCTACTTGAGCTGCTGAACAGCAAAAGGTGCAGAGCTTAAAACAGAGTCGCCCAAGTGGGAATGATAAACAGCACAGAGAGGGAAGAGAGAAAAAAATGTGCAGAAGCTCATTTAGGAATGACTGGGTAATTGCTGTGAGAGGCAGATCCTGAAGGATCCTGCCTGCACCTGCACAGGTGTCTGAACATCCCAGCTATTACAAAGCCATCCACGGCACATGAATATTTTTGCTTTCACAAGTTGCAGCAGTTCCCAGCAGGCCTGCAAAAATAACTAGAGTTAATGAAGTCCTCAACGGTTGCCTGTAACACCGGCCTCGGAAAGGCCCGACACCACGGTCTGCTCACCAGCACGAGGAGCGCAACGCCGTGACGCGCACAGCCCTTCGCGGGACCCGCGTCAGGACGGAGCGGGGCTCAGGGCACGTCTCTCCCTCCTGGGGACGCGGAGAGACTGGGAGCAAACTGGGAGCGGTGTCTTTGCCCCTGGCAAACGAAGCTCACCAAGCCAGCGGTCACTTGACATCAGCTGTCTGCTCCCAACCTAACATCAAAGACTTGCTACGAGCGCGTGGGGTCCATTACATGACTGCTGGCAGGAGGAGCGTGTAACCGGGAGGACCCGGTAGGAAGCTCTCCCTGTTTCTGGAATTCTCACCATTCTGGTACCAAATTCCAGGCATCCAGTTTTGTTTCTGCTCCTCAAGTCAGAAGTTCTACTGCTTCTGCTACAGTCAGATGCTAATCAGCTGCTCAGTTCACCGCGTCTGAGCAATTCAAGACACTAACAACTTCCCCCAAATGGTCTGTTTTGAAAGTTGGTGGTTTGTTTTTTGTTTTTAAATCTAAGTATAAAATACACATGTGTTTATTTATTTTACATTTTTGATTGTAACTAGAAGAGGAAGAGATTTTATCAAAATGTTACCTGATAAATAAAGTATTTCAAATATGCAGGGTAGGGCATCTTCAAAATGCCAAATGATCCCCTGCTAGTCTTGCAACTTGTAATCTCAACGAACTCATCTAATTACCAGCTTTCCTAGCAGCCATAAATACAGACTTTTAAATTTCAACTTGCAATCTTTGAAGCTAGAGACAGAAAATTCAGTTGCTTTTCGTGCTTGTTAAAACCTTTCAACCAGCTGCTAGCCAGAACGGGATCCGGGTAGCCCCAAGGTCTGCTGTCACAGGCTGCGATGCAGAGGTAGAGCAGCCAAAACCACAGCCTGATGTTGCAGAAGGTAACTGTAACTCTCCCCTCTCTCAGGAACACCGGATTTTGGTCTAAAATATCCCCTACCTTCTCACAGGCTTTATCAGGATGCAGAACCCCTAAAGGCAAGTTTTCCATGCCCACTGTGACCATAAGCTGCTACCAAACATCACTTGGACAAAACTACAGCTCTCCTCAATCGAAATTAACTGGTGAGCCGCAAAAGGGGTGAAGCGGCTTTTACGCCGCACGCAGAGAGCTCAGCTGATAATTTTGTTATGATCAGGCTGCTGCTGTCTTTGAGCTGCACTGTCTTTGGGTTCTGCAGTCGGCATTGAACGCGAGAAAGATGCAGAGGGAAGTCCAACAGGAAGAGATAAGCATCTCACTGGCCCTGTTGCATTATGAATCTCAAAGAAAGGGAAGTGAAGGCTCGAACGTGAATCACCCTCTCCAGGAGGAGGTTTTACTGCTGGGGTCCTTGCTTGCTCCAGTTGACATGGACACGGCAAAAGCTCCTACCCAGGTATTTCCTTTACAGCAGCTTTGCAAGCGATAAACATGATAGAGGCATTCACAAGGATATTTCTCCAAATTTCCTGATTCTTGCTGATATGAATCCACCCCTTGACCTGCCCTGGGATGCGTCTCTTGGGAGAGGCTGGCTCTAAGGAAGAGCAGTTGAATCTCATCAGGACTCCACTGGGAGTATCTACTGAATTGGCTCTAAGAACCACCACTGTCGCACAAACCCACTGTTTGGATCAAAAGCGACTTCCGTGAGACCTGTTACAGCAAGATTGTGCAATCCCGCATGAACCGCACACGTTAACCTGCACTTTATGTTAGAAGTGATAGCAAGGCCAGCTGCCACCCGCTGGTGGCCAGGAACCTCGGAGCGGCAGGTTGCCCCCGAGCCAGGGGACACGGCTGGCGCGCTCCCCCTCACTCCCTAGGACAACCCCTGCCCTAGGTGCTCGCAGGCCTAAGGGACTCCTCGATGGGCTCTTTTTCTGCATCTGCCATCGATTTCTAATGGCACGAGGCAGGTCACGTCGCTCCTGTACGCCTCACCTGCCCACGCAGGGTAACCCCACTCACCCAGCCCCAACGCTCAGAGGCCTCCTGAAGTGCTATGTTACCATGAAAGTTCGATGGAAAATGGCATTAATAAAATGCAAGCTCAAGGAAAACAACAAATTAACATTTCTCATACTTTTAGTTCAATAGTTAATTACAGAACTTTAAAACAAAGTAGAACAGTCAAGGAATAAAAGGTGGATGTCTGTCTTTGATAATTCTTTCCCCTAGGAAGAAGCATGGCTCTATATTTTCCTTGCAAATGCTTCAAGAAAAAGTAAGAGAACAGCACAATTTAAATGAAGGCAACTGAAAAAAGCCAATTTCTGTTCTCCTATCTCCACTGAAGTAAACAGGGATGCACAGACAAAAGTGGGGGACAGAATTTGGCTAATTATACATCATTTGTTCACATATTTTTATATGTTAAATATTGGTACCTCCTCGAATTCCTTTGAATGGATAGAAAAATGCTACGAGCAGGTTCATAAGGACAGCCAGGTTAAAGGAAATACTGCTCCAGAAGGACATGTTGCGAGCACACCAGTATAGGAAAGGCTGAGCTGCAAAAGAGAAAAGTAATTCTTTTTAATGGAGCATTTAAAAAAAATAAGAGGTCTATATAAAAAAATAATCTCCATCAAAACTTATTTTATTTTCAGTTTGCCCAAAAGCATAGCATCAACAGTACTAATATTCATGGCTTATTCTGAAGTTTATTTTATTACTCTATCTTTGGGGTACTTCCAGGTTCCTGGATAGTGCTTTATGGCACAGGACTCATGTTAAAAAGGAACGTATTTTCAAACATGAATTAGCAGCAGCATGAGAACGAGTTCAGAAATGGCAGAGGTCAAGGACTTCAGGTTTCCCATATACTTTGTACTCAGAGTCACACAAAGAACAATTAGGAGGAAGAAAATTCGTACATGTTATCAATGGTGTTGAGATTCAGCCCCATCCCTCCCAGTTACGCCGCTGCTGCTGCCGGCAGCTGACCCGCACGAGATACTGCCCACCTTCAACCTTCCCTTCCGCGGCAGCAAGCCAGGAAAAACGCAGCAAAGACAGTGCAGGGTGGACAACCGAGACACAAAATGCAGCGTAGCGACGTAACACTAAAGCTAAAACGTTTAGCACTAGTTGCCAAGCCAGTAAGACAACTTCACTTCAAGCTGATAACAGACCAATAGAGAATAATAACCGAGTGGAAGCTCGGCTCGCCTTCCCTCTGCCCTGTGGGCGAAGGACGCAAGCACATCTGCACAGAGCTAAGTGTACAGTTAAACAGCTGCACATTTTAAATTCTTAACACCATATATAAATACTTCTCAAAAAGACTCCTAATTTTAATAATCTCTGCAGCAAGAATCAAGAGGCACAGAAAGCAGGATTCATTTTCTGCAGTGGTCGTGGACCAGAAGACGACAAGGACAGCTAAGAAGCTGCCTTACAGTAATTCCCTCTGCATCAAGGCAAAATCCCCGGTTTTAGCTCCTGCAGGCTTATTGTACAGCAAATTGTGTACTGCTGAAATCTAGTGTGGCAAAAAGAAATTCTATTGAAAATGCTCTCAAAGAAGGGAAAGAACTAATGTTTCTTCTTGTTGGAAGGAGGTAACACGTACAGATATCGGAGAGCAAAGAAAAAGAAGCTCACAGTGAAATTTAGGGAAGAGATGAAAATGCAAACTCTGGGGCTGAAAAGAGAAAATTAATGAATGCAGCAATTCTGAGCCTTACAGTAGCCACCACCTCTCTTCAGCAAATCACCTCTTCTAGCATCCTAAGCAAAAAAAATGGGTTAAAAGAATTATACAATGCCTCATTATAGTGAGTTGAAATGCACATAAAAAGCAAAAGTATTGAACAGCTGAATGCAAAGGCAAGGACCACAAAAAGGCAGCCCGCCACTGTAAGAACACAAGCTTCACGGTGCCTAATTAGCCAGGCGCACGTTAAGCCTCACTGAAATGTGATGTAGCAATGTTTTGAATATACGATGCATTGATTTCTACATTATTGCAGTTCTCAATTTCATTTTAACTGGAAGAATTTGTAAGCAGGTTGAATTCATTTGTATGAAACTGTTATACGAAGGGTCATTATAAAGTTCCAGGTTTTACTTTAAATCTCCATTTGGGGATGAGCACAGACTATCTGCCCTGTATAGCACCTCTGCCTGGTTCTGGCAGGCTCCTTTGATTTCTTAATTAAGACCTTGGGAGACTTATGGTGCTCAGATTACAAGCTAGCGCTATGAGCTGAAGGGGGAAGTACACGGGTCTTTACTAAGTCTTTCGCAGGTTTGAATAAACTGTAAGTGGTATCACATGAGCACAGCACAGAGCACTGCCAGCCCGTCATGTCTCGAAAACACAAACCTGTATTTAAGATGTGAGAAACAATTGTATAAACGTAGAATATCACAGCCAAACAAGACCAGAATATTAGGAGACAGACTAAATGATTCTAATTTCTTAAAGAAAAAAGAAATATTCTCCACTCCTGCAGGTGGATCTTGACCAATTTGTGTTAATTATGGACATCTTCACAGCCTGCCTGGAGATAGCCTCGAAGACAATTAAAGTAACTCAAATAACAAAATCTAACAGAATGTATAGATGCTGTCAAAAACAAAGTTGCCTATTTGTTTAGGATGTCAAACGTTCCCATATTCTTGTAGAGTTCTTAGAAGTCATTTTAGGAAGCAGCTTCCTGGGGATTTTCATGCTGTCAGAAGTACTAATCCATCGTTCAGTGGAAACAGCTCCACTCTATTTAGTATTCATACACATGAAAAATATTTCAGTTGAGCTGACCAAGTTTCAGGCGGTCTTAGCTGGACCTGACTTTGATAATTTTAAATAATATGGTTACAATTGCTTTTCTCTGTTAAAAGATCTATTAACATATATATATCTTTACACACACACATCCCAACAATCAGAAGCAAATATTGAGTTTCCGTTACCAAATGTGCAACACATCATCAGCTCTAGTGTGAACTGCGCATATGCATCCTAAAAACAAACTGGAAAGAGTCCAGGCTCTTCTCGGAGGTGCACAGTGAAAAGGCGAAATGCAATCATCAGAGGTTGCAACAAGACAAATAATTTTATAAAAAATATAATTTTCACAACGTGGAAGGTCGAGATGTCCCTTCTCCCCTAATTTTTTCCTGTGATATGCAATGCTGAGTACCAGTAAGGTCTCTGTCGGGGGAAACCCTTCGCTAACCACGCTGGGGTGGGTTGCCCGGCACTGCAGGCAGGTTTCGGAGGCTGACAGCAGCAGGCAGCGGCACAGAAGTCCACGCTGACATTTGCTCCAGGAGGCGGTTCTGGACCAGTCTGCGCTCTCGCGCTAACAACTGGAGTTTAGCTGATTCAAGCATGGGGAACAACAGCGGTATCAGATGGCAGATGTTGGCTTGAACAGGAAATAGCTGCTCGCTCTCTCACATTTCAGAGGGTCATTGTTGGTAAATTCTAACCACTCATCACTGCCCACTGAAGCTGAGCCTCATGTGCAACATTTATCCTTTAGCAAAACAAGATTTTTTTTTTTTTTTTAAATAATTTTAAGCAAATGAGTCAGAAAGTTTACTGGGAGAAGTGGTGGCACTGTATGAATTAAAATATAATTTTAAAAGTTTTCCTAGTTGCCAGCGGGAACCTCAGAGGGAAAAGCAGTGCTTAAAAATGCTTGCTTTCAGCTATTTTAGCATCACGGGGCTGGAAGGGACTTAGTCAGCACGTCTGCCAGCCTATTCCTTGCCCAAAGGAAGGGCGAACTGTACGTTTACCATTACTGGAAAATGCATGTTTAACCTGTTCTTTAATACCTCCATTGCTGGAGATGCTGTAAGCCCATGCTGCATTACCCAGCCTTACTCCTCCTTGCAGTGCGAGGGAACTGCTTCACGCATCCAGCGCGGGGAAGGAGAACAGACCACTGCTTTCTTCAGCTGTGTCTTCTCCACTTCTCCCTGCCACCAAATGCTCTCTCGTTTAAGCTAAGCCTCCACAAATTTGTTCCTTCTTGTTGGATCTTAAAAAAGACGACCTGTGATCCTTCTTACCACTCTCCCCTGGATCCCCTCCAGTTGGTCCATATTGCTCTTGCATTAAGCTTGACTTCATTACAACATATTGCCATCGTGCAGAGGAGCAGACTCTTTCAAACAATTATCAAGGTTGCTGCCACACTGGGGAACCATCTGCTACCGAGTCAACGTTTCGAACTCCGAGAACCTGACCTCTGCGCTCTGCTGGTAATGCTCCACACAACCACACTGGCAACAGCAACCTACCTCGCAATTTCTTTTGCCAGTTCATCTCATTAAAGAGGTCTTCTGATTTCATGAAGAAGTCATTGATCTTGCTGCCTTGTTCATCCCTCTCCGTGGTATAATATATCCGTAGCTTGGACTCCTTTGTGAGGAATTCACAGATACTGGGCACGGGGAAGACTATTTGCTCCATAGTACGGTCCGACCTGACAATCTGAACAGCAGCCTTATTAGAGTCCTTCCTCATTATTAAATGCTTTTATTTCTTGGTTTGTCTGGGTTTTTTTTTTCCTCCTCCCCTTTCAAACCAGCTACATTTAGAAACTTGGACACGTTTTGTTGAACAGCAGCTTGGTACAGACTTCACTTAATTCACCTTTCAAAGCAGGCCTACATTTAGCTCCAAAACTGATAATTTCTAGGCTGTGGTCTTATCCTGGCAATACTAAGCCGGGATTTCCAAGGGGCCCAGTGAATCCTGCACCAAAGCAGCACTGAATTTCAGAGCAATCTGGTCGCCCAGGTCAAGAATCTTAGCAAATTTTAGCCAGGGGCAAGTGTGAGGAATAATAGTTACATTTATATTGCTTATTAGAGAGCTTTGTGAATTCTCCATGTTTGTGCGTGTTTTACTTTTAAAAAGCATCTTAGATTGTGCATCAGGCCAAAATGTCATTTTAATACAGAAAGAATGGCAAAAGCTATCGCTAACTTTACGGATACAGCAATAGTACCGGCCAAAATGTAACAGAAGCGAAGTTACACTTCCTCCTGCCAACAGAGCTCTGCTCAGCTCCATCTCAAAGCCCACACATGACAGCTCAAAAATAGCTCCCCCCCAGCGGCTGTCAAAAAATAATATAAAAAAATAAGTACACTTATATTCTCATGTCAGAGACGACAGTCCACACACAGGTAGTCGGTTCAATCAAAGTATCACGTATAATGCAAGGGGTCTTTAACTCCACCGTTTCTCTTGCAAGCGGCTCCTTCCGCAGCAGATCATCCCCCCCCAGCCCCCAGCAGCACCGGCTCCCCTTTACCTCAATCTGTGCCGTGTGCTTGGCATAAAACTCCAGAGCCTCGTCTCCCTCTATCTGACCTCCCGGCTTCAGCATGTTCTGCAGCTCTTTGTTATGACGAGCCAACTAAAATAAAGGAATGCAAAGGGAGTGGGAGACACCAGATGTCTCTCTATGATATTAGATTTCTGATTTTTGGCATAAAAAAAGAAATAGTACGCAGTCAGCTGCTAAGAAAGGGCAAAGTTGACAGAAGGCTTGTTCTATTCCAACCAGACACCCTGCAGCTCTATTTTGGGAGCAAGTCAGAATGATTCAAATACGTATTTTTTTAATATCCATGTTGTACTCCTCTTTTACCCATCCTCTCCCACCCTTCACCTGACTCGGGAGACTTTTTGAACATTCACGTTCAGTCTATCCTTCTACACCCACCCTAATTCAAAGGTGCGCTAATCACACAAGTATCTAGGCAGGGACAGAAGAGAAAATTTGCATCAACTGAAAAGCAGATGCACAAAGCACTGCTCCAAAAAGGCTTCTGGATGCTCTAAATTCATTTTCCAGCATAATGATGCTTTTTCTTCTCAGATGCTGAAGGAACAAGAAGTCTCTAATGGAGTGATATATGTAGCATCAATATATTAAGTAGATCTAAATATATTCCACCCCCCCTGCCCTTCTACCTTTCAAACACTGCATCGTATCAATTCAACAAACCTGACTGGCACCAACATAGAGAGAATGTGGCAAGAACCATAAAAGCAGAGTGAGATTTCTGCTTACAATTTAAGTGATCTGTGATTAGAATTTCTTTGGGAGTATAAAGTAACCTTTGATACAGCTGAAAAATAATACATTGCTCCCCAGTACTGCCAAGAACTTGAATCGTGCGTCTTCAGAAACTTGGTCAAGAGCCTGCCTGCTTCCCATTACAAAAGAAAACTCAAAAAAATTTCTTGTATTATAGAATTTTCTTTTCTGATTCTTTAAGGATCGGGATTTGCTCTGATAAAAAGAGCACGTGCAGCGAGTTTGTCTCATTAAAACAATTTCAGGGAAAAGCAGACCTGTTGCTATTCATGGTTTGTGACACTTGGTGCTACGAAAGCTGTAGGTGAAATTCTACCTGATGAGCTAATATATAAATGTTGTGTCCCACGTTCCTCGGAGATGCCGCAAGATCTTCCCCATTCTCTCCATCCTCAAATTCTACTTCTCCTTGCAGATAAGCCTTCTTTATCACTTCCACCTAGAAAGACACAAGCCAATGAAGAGACAGCTCACGTTGAGGGCTGAAGTCTGCTCAGGCCAGTTTACACCTGCCACTCTTACAGAAGCGAAAGGGAGCTGAGCGTACATATTCAAGAGGAAGGTCAGTGGGCTTCTCAACATCCAGGATAAAACAGGAGACCTGAACTCAGCACCTTCAGCTCAGCTCAATAACATGAGAAGCTAAACTTCATGTTCCCCTCTAGGTAATACATTCTGGGCCACCCTCGCGGCACAGTGCATCACGTTCTGACCTCTGGCCCCTGCCGTAGCTACGTGCGCCGAGACAAGCCGACAGTGTTTCAGCTGTACTTTGAATGTCCTGTTTGTGTTTTCACCAGTTAATACATTAACCAGCCCAAAAGCCTGTTACAGTCTACTGAACGGCTTTTAGGTCACAAGAAATTTTTGTTTCTCTGTCTCTCGTGCAAATGGCTTCTACACGTGGATTCCAAAGTGTCAAACGATGCTCCTTCCCTCTCTTACGCAGGATGCTGGACACCTCCTCCGTAGCATTTGGCATGGCTTCCCTAATTGCTCATGCTGCCTGGGAACAAGACAGACCTTCCCCTGTGGATATTGCACTCATTCAACCAAATCCTTGAAGGGCCTTCCAGTTGCCAGTGATCCACGCACAGCCCTCTTGCGGCCACCCCAGTCTCCCCAGTGCTGCTGTACCTGGCGTGAAGGAGTCGGGAGTTTCAGAGTGATCCAGGGACTCACCAGCTCTTTGGGCCTCATGTTGTAGAGGATCCTCTCCGCGTTCTCGCTGTCATGCCTGCTCTCCATGATTGCCAAGAGCAGTTTTGAAGCGTTGTTCTGAAGGGAGGGATGAATAACACCCATCACTGCCAGGAGTCAAAAACCAAGGGCACCCAGCTTGAGCGCTACCATCCCTGCGCCCAGAAGGGCTTGAGATACCTGGGTTCTACAAATTCGGGCCGCAGGCACGGCAGAGCCTCCCAGCCAGCCTACTGCAGGACTCCTACAGCCTCACCTCGCCGAGCACTCCCTCTCCTCTAATTATTGAGACATACAACTTAGTAGTATTTTTTTACCAGTTTATTTCCCAAACCCTACTTATTGGGGGCCATCACATTAACCCACGTTAAGGTTCAGATTTCTGAAACGCTGAGGTTTCAAGCTTGTTTTGTTTTATTTTAAAGATACTGCAGAATGATACTCCAAAATGGTGCAGCTCAGCTTTACTCAAGATACTGTTGATTCACTCAAAGGACAGCCAAGGCTGAAGACACAGACGTGCTTTGCTGCTTTTAACTGAAAATTGTTCTGCGACCTGCTCATGCCAAGAAATAGAGGGAGAAAATGGGAAACTACCACAAGGCACCAGACTACTTTAATACAAACAATTAAGATTAAAACCCATCATGACTGACAATAAAAACTAATAAAAGTATTTAATTTGAAGTATAATACTAATTGAGTCTAAAAGCATTTTTTATTTAGAATAATAAAAAACTCACATTAGCCGTAATAACGGTGTGAGTCGGCAACGGAAAGCAACTAGACATTGCGCTATAAGACAGGATAATAAGTCGGAAAGGAAACATTTCTAAAACATATGCTGAAGCAGGAGTGCTCTGTGACTACTGTTGCTAGAGGACAACCTGCTAGTGTATTTTGAAACCAGCACCAGGGCTAATTATTTCGGCATCAATATGAACAGCCCTAAAAAATTCTTGATGATTAAACATCAACTGATTAAACAACAGCAATGAAGTATTAGGAAACTGGACATAGCATGAGAAATTTTACTTCCATTGTATATGTAAAAGCTCACCAACCACACAGAAGTTTTCATCGGCTTTAAATTTTTAACAGGAAAGTATTTTAGGATTCCTCAGTGTATCTTGACTGCCTGCATCCCCCTCATATGAAAACTGGTGGCTCCATGTTATCATTTAAAAGATGAAATACCCATGACAAACAATCCTTGGGCACTGCCTCCAGCTCACTGATGCGTATGATGTTTTGGCACTTATGAATATTGGGATATAATAAACACACACATAATTCCAACAATAAAATTATTTTTCATCTTACTGTTAACGTGGATCGCACAAAATATTCACTTGCCTTCAGTTCCAACACAAGGTCCATCCTCTTCTTTCCCAAAGGGTTGATGTCATTGAGAATTAATGCTGTGATGATGTCAATACCGTTGGACTCGTGAGTAGCAATGCAGTTCTGTCCAAAGAAAATTCATCAAACTTCACTAATTGTCTACACTAAAGAGGCAGCCTAGGCTGGTGACCCAGCCAGAACAGAAGAGTCACCTCTTTCATCACCTCGTAAGCTGTTCGAGATGGATAACTGAGCAGAAAACTCCAGTCAGTGGAATAACAAAAGATTAAGGCATTTTGTTTCAAGCTTTTCCTATCATCAGCCATGGCATGTCCTCCTGAAACCACCCAGCCTCAGGAAGCAGAAGGCAACACAGTTGATAAACGAAGCATTTACATGCCAAAGCTTCCAGGCTGAATACATAGCTAAGGAAGAACACTGTTTTACTAAGATTAGGGAGAGGTTTTTTTTTTATTTTAGATGTGCCAATCAACACCTACTTCAGTCCTGTCTGACCAAAGAATGTGAATTTCCGTAACCTTCTTGCTTACCCCTTAACCCTGCTTTTATAATGGTCTATAACTAAAATATACAAACCGACAGTAGCTTGCTGGCTTCAAAATCCAGAGCCCTGCTCTGTCGTCGAGCTCCACTGCGAAGATCCATACCTATATCTAAAGGTTGTTATTCCACCCGATCCATATAACAGAGAGAAACTGTTGGTTATGAACGGACATGTATGGCCTTATGCATTCTCTCGTACAGATACGATTTCATCTGAACATTGGCCACTCCCACTATGCTGGCTTTGCTGTAAATTATATTTGAGCGCACAAGGAAAAGGCACTTCAAAGGACAGATATTCTTGAAGACTTTTTGAAAAGTCATATTCCAGTCTTTCCGTACCACGCTATGGTTCAGATAGTACGCAAATGGAGAAAATAAGCAGACACCCATGTTTGTAAGTGCAGAGGTTTGCTTATTAGAAGGGTGACACCCACCCTGGAACACAGGATTTACCAGGTCATGCCAGTCCCATGGGAAAAGTGTTCTCTAACACACACACTGAGCACGTTTTATTTGTTGAGTCAATGCCACAGAGCGGCCAGAGTTTGGAAAACTATTTTGGGGTAGCTATCTCTTTGGTATGGTTTGCTCTAGACTTTCAGACTTCATTTGACTCATTGAAACAGTTATAGAAAGAGCCACATTTAGACCAAAGGCAGAATAAATGGGCCTGACTAATTGGCGATGCTGCTCTAAAACACGGCTGTATAACCTGGGGGAAGGTGAAGTGGAACAGCAAGGCTGAGCAGTACAGCTGGCCCTGCCCTCTGATCCTTCCCACTGGAGCAAACCAGCGTTCTTGAGCACCTAAAAACTCCTGCTTATGCAAGCAGAGTATCTCCCCGTACTCCTTGCTAATTATTCAACCTTTGAGGCACAGAGCAGACCAAGCCCCGCTGTGGGTCAGTAACTGCTTTATCCGATAGGATTATTGCCATTATTCAGTTATGCCTTCGCTGTAACACGATTACTCAAACCACCATGCTTGCTCTACAACAGTTATTCCTGCTGGGAGCAGAACATACCGCTGACAGCAAGTGTGGTTTGGGGGGAGCTGGACAGAGGCTGCCTCCCCCCGCAGACACTTGGTGGTCCTCGCCAACCCTTGGTCATTGGGAACCACCACCGCATCCCCGTGCAAGCGCACGGACGGTCAGCAGCGACACGCACCTGGTTCTACACACAAGACTACGTCTGAAAACACCCTCAACATGGTTATCGCCTTCATTAATGAAGCTACAGAGCTCAACCTTCTCCCATTAGGCTGGGGGGGCCACAGTTCTGGCCTCATTTACAACCAGCAACAGAGCTTGGTTTTAGCAATATTTTTACTACAAAGTATTTCAAGTACAAAAATCCCCCGCTCTTCGCTGTCTGTCAAGTCTAATAAAACAATTTAAATCCTAGAAAGCAGAAAAATCTCTACTGCTTTCAGAGGTTCAACTCCTCAGAGAGGGCCTTGAGAAAGAGAAGTTGATTATTATGAGTTTATTAGGGGAAAAAACCCAACAAAACCAAAACCCCTTTGTCAGGCAAGTAAAGTGAGCAGCGTTGTAAGACAACCCAAGTCTAGCAGACAGAGCCCAAGCCCAGCAGAGCACACGCTGCAGGGGTAGGGAGAAAGGGTGATGCTTTTCACAGCTAGGGATGTATTACCTGGTTCTCGTGGCACGGCCCCTGACAGTACTCGGTCAAACTTTCCAGTGTCTGGTTGATCAGCGCTACATTTTTCTCATTTATATACAGACCAAGGAGTCCAAGTCCACCAGTTGTGCTTCCACAGATACAGTCCAGAAACTGCAGTGTCTCGCACACCAAGTTGTAGTTTGTCTTGTTGTTCTGGCAGCGAAGGAAATTCTGCAGGGAGTGTCAAAGCCAGGGGGAAGGAAAAAAAAAAACCATACAAACTGATGTTTGGATCATAACATTTTATTAAGTCCATCAACCCACAATTGCACTGCATGGTATATTGCTCTAATTTCACTGGAGCCTGGACAGGCAATTTAAGCCTCTTTCAGGGCTTGCTTGCAACGCGCTGCTCTCTTGAGCAGCTTGTTGGCTTCAAATTTTATAGAAGACAAGCAGCAATAAACAGAGTGCATCCATTAGAGCACCGAAACCCAACACGGAGTAGGCAATTCACGGCGGATCAGAAAGCCCTCCTGGGCCTGGAGGCTTTCCTTCTAGCCTACCTACTACATTTCACTGCTACCCATCACTCAAGGCTCTCTCCTCTCAGGGCCTTTCTCCAAGACCGAAGCAGCAATTCCCTGGCTCCGGCTTCACAGCAGCACCACCTGCACAAGCGGCAGGGAGGCACCTGACTGCATGCCTTGAAGGAAGCGTCTTGAAATGCAATTCTCTCAATTCCATCTCTTCCCACATAATTATTGTAATCCCTGTTTGAAGCTGCTGATTAGGAGCAGCTCCTCCAACGCAACGCCAGATTTATCAGCATGGATTAAACATGTTTCCTCTCTCCTGTATTCCAAATGAAAAAAAAAAACCCTAACCCAACCAAAACAAAGAAGGACAATTAACGAAAAACAATTTCCCAGTGACTCAGTTGCTGTTTGTCTGTGTGTTTCCAGCAGCGCGCTGTAACAATGGACAGCCGCTACCACTTTCTTTTCCTCAAAGTTTCAGCAGAACTTCTATCTAGCTTAATTCTAGCAGGTCACAAAACACTTCAAAGGTGAAAAAACCCCTCGGAGGAACGAGATGCATGGGGCTCGGGAACAGCAAGGCCTTTCCTGCCAGCCTGCAGAGGAGCCTCTAGTGCCTGCGTCAGACCGGTACGGCTTTTAAGGCAGACTGAGAAATTGCCAGATTCAATTGAAGGCTGAGCTAAAAAAGGAAAATGCTGTCTATGAATGCAGAGTAAAGGTGACAGTGATTCAGCACATTTCAACTGATTGCTCATTTAGTATCCTGACTTTTGATTAACTTGTCAGCATACAGAAGGGTTGATGCCACAGAAATCGGAGCTCATGCCATTCCCTCCAGGAAAAAGGTAAAACTAGTGGATAATACTGAAAGCAACGAAACAAAATGCTCCCCGGCTGCGGTACGGCATTTATTCTGATTATAGCTAGGTTTATACCAGCCTTAGCTTCTCGATCCCAAGTCAATAAACACAAAGGAAAGAGGAGGCACATGAGGCAGAAGGACAATGTTAGATGGCTAAACAGGGAGAAGGAAAAATTGTAGAAAACAAGACCCTGCTGCACTTTGAGAAACTGCCCCAGGGAATGCCTGTTGCCATCTCGGCCAGTATAGACTGAGCTCTTCAAGTTTCTGTCATCCAGAGCATCTCACGGGCTACGAAGTGGGAACACAACTGTTCAATATTGAACATGCCATCCTATAACTTTCAGTGGAGTGAACCTGAGATACCATCCACGAGACCCTGCGTTCAGAATAAAGAGCTATACTTGCAGATTCAGCTAGAACATACGAAAAATACGGGATCTTGAGGAGAAAAGGGGGAAAAGAGCATTCATACTGCCTAACTTTAAGTTAAGAGAGAAATACTTTCCGATGGGATGAAGTGCATTCGAAGTCAGGCAGTCTTTAAACTCCTACCTTTGTGAATAAGCTTCTGGAGATACTTAGCTGACTTCGTGCTACTACCCATTTTTAGGGAGCCCAGTCCTCCCCATTTCTGGGACAGATGACTAGATAGGGCTACACTTGCAAAGGCAGCATCTGCAGCCAGTTCTTCACGCCTCTACAGCACGTCGGGGTGTTGGAGACTTTGCTTCCCAGCACACAGCCTAAAGCCGAGTACCCTTTAGAGAAGACACGATGACTAAAAATAAAATTGGCTACTTCCAGAATACTAGCTTGGTTTGTTCAAGCAGGGATAAACACAGAATCCTTGGAAGGAACAGTTCTACCTTTTAAGTGGGTAATTCCCCCAAAAACCTAAATGTTTTCTTAGGACAGTCTGTGTTTCAGCAGAAATCTGATCCCTAATTGGAAAAACTTTGGAAAGAAAGAACATAAATAAGAAGAAGGTCTTAGTAAAGTAGTATTTTTAAGTGATCAGATTTTTCTTTACAAGCAATCAGGTAAAGCAAGACATTTTTCACAGAATACAGGCTTGGTCTTTGGTCTTATAAAGTTAATTCTCACACACACTGTTTGCCTAAAACACAACGAGCTAAACTAGCTCATTCTCTGCATGCAGTAGTACTGCTCCATTAGCGAAATTTTTGAATCACTCTCCTGCAGCATGCAGAGCTTTACTGTTCTTTATTACCAGGCCTATGTCTCCAGGGATTACGAATAAAAGAAACAGTCAAATCCAATGTTAACAGTTGTATCAATTCCTGCTTTTTTTGTACAAAAGCAGTATTTAACCTACCAACTGAGACCTTTAATCTGAGGATGACTGCCTAGCAATTACTACAATATTTTTATTTCACAGAAATAACTCACTTGATAAGAAAAAAAAGAATTGGAGTGCTACGTTTTTCCTATGAAAATAGGATTTTTAAGCGTAAGGCTGGAGCTGCACGCTTGGCTGTGTGGAATGCTGCTGGGTATCACCTGCCCAGGCGCCGACTCCGGAGGGAGGGCACTGATCCCAGTCCTGCCGGGAATCCCCGCTCCTCTCCTCCTCGCTTCCAGCCAGCGCAGCTCTTGCTTCCAGCAAAGCTTTCCCTGGATGCTTCACTCGGCTTGTCACGAGCTTCAGTTCTCGTGACTGATTCTGCAGTACACAGGGACACGTTGATTGAGAAAAGAGATGGTACAGAAGAGACCTCCTAAGGAAACTGGTGGGGCTGTAGCCAGGCCAAAGCAGACCAGACCACAGGCTGGCTACAGCAATTCAGAGCCGTGACAGCTTTGCGGCCAAGGCTGAGCTCTCGCGCAGAATGAAGGGTCAGACCTGACGCAAGTTTAATAAAGAGCCCCCAAGTATCTGAGTGCTGAGAGAGAAACAGAGGTATCAAGAGAACTCCACAGCAAAATTTGCTGCATTCAGCCTGAAGTGGGTAACAAAACATACTTAAGCATCCACCTGTTTGTCCCAGTCCTTGCATTAATTTGAAGAAGATATTCCACCTCCTCCTCCAGACCCACGGAGTAAGCTGGAGGGGGACAGGATCCTGACTGCGTGCAATGCAGAACAAACTGCAAGGTTTATCTGCAAAGGGAACGACTGAGTGATGCAAAAGGCACAAGATTGCAACTCCCTAAGCCATTTCACAAAGACTTCCTCCTGCTTTAAAGCACTTATCGATTCTTACAGCCGTGACTTGCATTTTCCTGTTTTTGCACAACAGGCTACTCGTAATTGCTAATGGCTTGTAAAACACTTGGTCTGACAAACCTACAACTGCACTGGGCAGGTGATTCCTATTCACTTCTAATTCAAATCGAATTTATGCTGTTTTGGAAGACACGCAGCTTTCAGAATAGGTCTGTCTTATTCCTTGAAGCAGTGAGTCCACTGGCAACATTGATAAGGAGTTCGGTTACAGCTGCAGACACAAAGATTTTGAAGCTTCAGACACTCCAGCCTCCCTTTCAGGGCTGAAGGAGAAAGGTAAGTGCCAAGGCAGGCAAGCAGCAAGAGGATTATATTTGCAAAATTGTTCTTCTCACTTTAAAAAAAAACAAACAAACAAAAAACAACAACAACCACCTTTTTCTCCCAGAGGTGAATGCAACTACCTGCTGCTTAGGGAATTTAATTGTTCAGGATGGTGAACAACTCAGGCCAAGTTTCTGCGTTGGCTTGAATTCAATTTTGCTCCTATAGTTTTCGGTGCCTAGCCAAAGACAGCAGCAGCAAAAGATCATGTGCATGCGGTTTGGACTACTGCCACATAAAACTGCCATCCTACTTGTCTCCGACATCGCTAACGGCATGAAAATTGTTTGACAAAACAAAGATCAAATAGTTTTTTGAAAAAATTAGGAGAAACCCTGATGTACGTAACCCCGTCACCTATAAAATGCTAAAAGAATTACCCGTTCATAGCACGGGAACATTACCATACAGATTTGATTTCACATATTGCCAGCAGCAGGGCATTCGAGTTCAGCGGAAGCGATTTGGCAGGTCTGAAAAGCACTCACGCAGGGTCCTACACTTCTGGCGTGCCGTACAACAATATGCAATCACGGCAATTATTCCTCCTTTATGAGGGCATTTAGTACATTGTACTGCATCTCACTAGCTCCTCGCTTGCATTCAATTCTAATCCAGCGGCAATGGCTAGCCTGAACAAAAATCATGTTAACTGCAGTCCATTTGTAAGCAAAACTCTTATCTCCTGCGGAGGCACGCACTAGATAAGACTACTAACGTACAAGTTCTAGGCTCGCTATTTAAAATCACACAAACACATCCTCGAGTATCACAGGACAGCTGAGGCTGGCAGGGACCTTTGGAGACCGGCTAGTCATAGAATCACAGAATCATAGAATCACTAAGGTTGGAAAAGACCTCTAAGAGCATCGAGTCCAACCGTCAACCCACCCCCCCATGCCCCCTAAACCATGTCCCCAAGCGCCTCATCTCCACGTCTTTTAAATCCCTCCAGGGGTGGGGACTCCACCACTGCCCTGGGCAGCCTGTGCCAAGGCCTGAGCCAATCCCCCTTGCCCTGTCATGGGGCACCACCAAGCAGAGCCTGGCTCCGTCCTCTGCACAGCCCCCGTCAGGTATTTATACACATGGGTGAGGTATCCCGAGCATTCTCCTCCCCAGCCTGACCTCTCCCAGCTCTCTCTGCCTCTCCTTGCCCATCAGACGCTCCAGTCCCTTAGTCATCTTGGAGACTCCCTGCTGGACTCGGGAGCCCAGGACTGGACCCAGCACTCCGCAGGGGGCCTGGGGCACCCCACCAGTGGACTTGTGCGTGTCCAGCCTGTTTATATGTTTCCTAACCCGATTCTTCTCCACCAAGGTAAGTCTAAAGACGTGTAGATGAGGCGCTTGGGGACATGGTTTAGTGGGCATGGGGGGGTTGGGTTGATGGTTGGACTCGATGACCTTAGAGGTCTTTTCCAACCTTAGTGATTCTATGATTCTATGGTTCTTCCTTGCTCCAGACCTCCCTTCTGGAGGACCTAGGGTTTGTGAAGGCCAGTCTTACCAGTGGCAAGAGCAAGGTGAGGGTGGCATTGAGCACCTTGGCCTTCTCCATGTCCTTTATCACCAGGGTCTCTGGCCCATCCAGCAGCAGACCCATGCTCTCCCTAGTCTCCTCCCGCTGTGGATACAACCTGGAAACCCTTCTTGTTGCCCTTTATGTCCCTCACCAGATTCAACTCCAGCTGAGGCTTTCCTGATACCGTCCCCATCCGTTCAACTCTATGCACATGCACAGATCCAGGAAAACCCAGGAGAACCTGCTCACCGGAAAGTAAGCATGTGCTTGAGGGCTGCTGGAACCTAAGTCCCAATGCTCTCTTTATTCTCCTACATGACTTTTTTTTCTTTCCTTCCCCTCTCAAAAGTAGATCAGTAACTTCACAGCATAACGCATGCTTTAAGTATATACTTTTAAAAAGCCCCATCAAGTGTTGATTCCGCCACCTTTCATATACATTGAAAAGACCACTGAACACTGGATAACTGGACTTCCCTGTATTTGTCCAGCAAGGTATAAATACTTTCTTTGGATTATCTTCCAAGGCCAAAGAAAATAGTTGGTCATGTATCAATCTAAAAAGGCACAGGATTATCGAGACCAATGCGACAGCAGTGACCGCACGAGGCGACTGAGCACGCCTGCTCAGGAACCAGGCTGTACCTGCAAATCCCGATTGTGGTTTTCACAGAGCAGCTGCAAGAACCGCAGGATGGGTTGCATTATTGAGATCACAGCACTCATCTCCAGGTCATCTTTGCTCTTGTCTGCCGCCGACTGTGCTCCTTCTCCTGCCGAATAATGGTCATCAGGATCAGCCTCCCTCCGGTAAGTGTTGTAAGCCTTTCTTGTAGCTGCAGAGGCCTCCAGTAACTGATCCCGGACCTCCTCGGTAATTTGGGTCATAGGCTCTCTCACTAAAACACACAAGAGCAGATCTTCCTTAGGCAAACTGAATAAAGGGGACCAGAAAATCTATTCACGCATTTCCCGTTACAGTTTCACACGCAGGCCAGCTATTCATCATCAGTTCTTTTGGTAAGTATGTTTAGTTGATGTGAGGGTCTCGAGTTTAGAAGGATATCATGTCACTCTCTTCGCACCTTTTATGCGAACCACATTAAAGTTATAAATTCTGGTATTAATTGGTTAGGGCACACACATCTAGCACTATCAGGAGTTACGATAAAAGGACCTGCTATAGAAGAAAATGAGGATTTCTCCACTTATTGTTAGAGAAGGCACTGACCACAACCCACAGTCCAGGGTCGTTACTACGGATCAGATTTGGGCAGCTTGTCATGATAGACAAGGCGGCAGAGTCTCATCTCAGAAATACTTTTCATCGTTTCAATAGCACAATCTCACAAATGGATGAAGAGGGGATGAAGCTCTTGAGATCCCGAGCCAGGGCACCACTGATCTCTGAACTTTGCTCTGTGGGATCAGAGATCAGAGCATTATTGCATCAGTTGAAATGAGTTCAAAACACAGCATTTTACTCCCTTGACACTTCAGAAACGGAACAACTGGGGATTACCTCTTTTCCTGTTCGGTACATCTCTGTCTGAGTCTTCATCTTTCTTTTTATTTCCTAAGTCACTAGTATTGACTGTGACAGTAGCCTTGATTTCTTGCTGTGCCACTTTCATGCGATCATAAAAAACCTTAAAGAACTTTTCAGATTTCTTATCTTCCGTCAGTCGGCAGAAGAACGAATGCTACAAGAGAAAATGGAACAAGATCTATATCTTTGTACAGAGGTTTGAATACAGATTATTTCACCTTTCTGCACTGCGTGATATCCTGAAGGACTGGGAGATTAATTAGTTTTCAGTGAACCAAAACCTAGCGCAACAGAAACTCGTACCTTATTGTTAAGGAAGCCCAAGTGTCTCAGCTACATTAACTCCCTTATTAACAACTTCCAAATATATTTTTAAAGAAAAGTGAGTGCAATAAATTACGCTAGCCCTAATACATTTAGGCAGCACACTTCTCTTTCAACAATGGAATTAAGGTTAAGTACAATGAATTAAGGTAAGGACAGGACAATGGAATTACCTATAATTTGATTCTCAGTTCAGAAACAAAAGAGTATGAGCAAAATACAGAGGAAAAAGAACTGTCCTGCCTTCCTGCCCTCAAGTCAAAGGGACTGTGACTCATAACATGCCATAGTCAATGTTAATCACAGTTCAAAAATGTACAAAGAGGGCAATGTAATGAGGGGTATTTCGTGCTAAGTTTCCATTGCCCTGTCTGCCACAGACTTCTTAAAACTCCTTTTAAAGATCTATTAGAGAAGGAATTAAGTAACAGAAAAACTCAAAGCACTGACTACTTTTAAAAAGGTTTATTAATGTTGTTCTGCCCATATGTGCACAGAGACAGAAAGTTCTTCCTAAAATTGAGTAGAATACAAATCATGTACAGGTCAAAAAGGAGCCAACACAGTGAGTGATCAGACAATTCTTGATGAAACCAATATGCTGTCACATAAATCAGGACCAGAGCTTAAACACGACTGAAGGATGAACTCCTAAGTGGGTCACCTTATGCAGAGTATTATGAAATTAGTTAGCATTCTGCAGTGGCTCACGATCCAACAGCTTTACATGATGAATAGGAATGAAGCCTGATTTATTGAAAAAACAAATTAAAATGGGAATAGCAATATATCCTGCCCGCTTTCCTGTGAAGCGGAGCACACAAGGCCGTCTCTGGTACGCCTGCCTTTGATCACTCCCAAGCAGCTGCAGTCAGAACAGCACTGAATGACTTTGAAACACTAATAAAGTTGCGTTTTTGATCACAGAGGAGCAGCGCTACTATTTAAAGTTGGTCAATATTCATATGAGATATCCCTCCCACCATTGCAATACCTTCTACCTGCCCAGAGCATCTCAGGTACCTGTGCTGGGTGGTTCTCCTTTCCCTCCTCTCTGTTAATCACTAGAAATAAGAATGAACTCTTTAAGAGTTCTCTCTTTAAGGAGAACCACCCAGCACGGGCATCACACGTCCGCAAAGCCAGCCACACTGGTACCTTCTCCTACACCCATTCAAACAGCCCAGTACAACAGACACGAGCACTGCAAGAGACGCCTTCTGCCAAAAGTCATTGCAACAGACCCTGTGCTGGGCCCTCTGACATGACACAAAATGATTTGGGTGCCCAATTTGTTTAATAGTTATTTGCAGAATTATTCTCTAATCCAATACTTCATAGCAAGAATTTTAATGTTTTCTGACAAAACATAGCCCAATAAAAACAGCCTTTGTCTGAATGACAGTTTACTTATCCAGGTATTTTTTTTATTCTAAATTTTTTATTCTTTGACCTGATCAGACTTAGTGGACAGAATACCATCAAATTACAATCATAATGAAGAGATGCATTAACATGGTTTCCCTGAGCTGCTGACCAGTAACCAAGCCCAGGGTTGGGGTATTTAGACAGCCAACCCTTTGAAGCACGGTCTCTTACTAGGTGGCTACAAGTACAGACAGAGGAAGAGTTTGCATCTAAGCTGCATCTTGAAAATTTTACTCTAGCAGCATTACACCACGAGCATACCAATAATAATATTTTACAGATAGACCAGCATAAACTGTCGGTTCTAGAAAGAGTAACCATTTTCTGAAGAGTAACACGATGTGCTCATCAGGCGAGCGATGGCTGTCACCTGGCTGCACATCTCAAGAGCCTGTACAGGAGGAGTTTCCCTGTGATGAAGCAGTGGTGAAGGAAAAGCTTTTTTTAATGAGCCACACTGAAGAAATACCTTGTACGCGAGTAATTGTTACTTGCTGACAGCTTGATTTTTGTCGTCTTTTCAAGCTTCTTAACTGACTTTCCACCGCACTTCAGAGAAAAAAACCAAATGAAACGAACATTTCCAGTAAAGCTTTCTTGTGCGTGCTGTGCATACGTTCAATGGTTGTCACAACATGATTGTTTCAGTTTAGGTCAGGATGCCTAACACCTTCACACATATGAATCAACCACATGCCAGCTATCAAAGATACTGTATTTTAAGAGGTGTAATCTTGCAAGTTGCACTTGAGCAGGTAATTGGTGGTGATAATTATGACAGAAATCCTAAAATTTATTTACAGATATAGCCTCAAAACAAAAACTGGAAAAATCTCCTTTTTTAAAATGGAAATAGAGTGGCCATTTTAGACTGCCATATGCCAGAGTCCTGGCTTGCACGCAGACGTGATGCAGCCACAAGCAAGACTGCTGAAAGAGCAAGCGTGCTATAGGAGAGCAGCCTGGAACGAAGAGAACAGCAAACCTCTGCTCGTACGCTTTTTTCAAGAACAGTGCTTTTAACGTGCCACTGACATGGGAGCGTTTGACATCAGCCGTTCCTTTGAGGGCCCCCTAACAGTGGACCAGGTGCTAAAACATGCAGTATGAAACTGTATTTTATTTCAACTGTGTTTTGTGAATGACTGTTAAGAGTCGTTGCCATTAAACGAGACATCATGTGACACAAAAGAAGATCATGAGGTTTGCTTTATGAATGCCGGATTCAGCAAACAGCTTTACAAGTACACACACCTCAATGAAATGCAATACATCTCCAGAGCACTGCAACCAGCCCATTAAATGGACCAAGACTTCTCACTGATAAGAGAGTATCAGAGATAATGTGACTGCAATTAATTACACAGCCGCAGAATGAAAGAAACTCAAAAACATCTGCATATGACATGCACAAGCTTCTAACACGACAGCTACACTCACCACGCGCAAGGACATCATGCAGAGTTCTCAATTTTTCAAGACGGAGCAACCACCACCTACACGAACTCATTCAAGACTAACTTGGGGCAACGGAAAGAGCTTTGTTAAGAAACACAAGGGGAAAATCTTGCGTTAAGGTTTGCAAGTTCAAAGTCTCAGGTGACTGGAGAATAAACGCATTTTTCTGGTGCACTGTTTCCATGCAGATATGAAGCGCTAGGCAAGCAGCAGTGTACGCTGCTTCTTTTACAGGCATATGATACATCAAGCATTATGACGAGCCTGTATTTGTTTCAAAGGGATGGAAGAACCACCCAGCACAGGCACTGCACGTCTGCAAAGCCGACCACACCGACTCCGTCTCCTGACTTCCAAAGTGGTCTATTAAAATACCACAAAACAACTAATAACACCAGGTACCAGGAAACCTGTGCGATAACTTCTCCTTCCTTCTCCTCTCCATCACCCAACTCTGCTCCTAAAGAAATCCAACCAGAAACTTCACGCACAGCAGAATATCCCTCTTACACCTTTGCCCTCCAGCATACTGCTCTGAGCCAAAGGAGGACGGTAAGTAAATACTATCACCACATGATATACGATTTTATTTCCCTGGTCCCCGCAAAACAAGTTGCAGAAGAAAAGCTGCAAACCAAGTGACTGATTTCACTAGAAAATAAATCGAAGGCCAAGTTTAAATTGCCGTGTGTTGATCAGCTACAGCCTGGCCCACCTCTGAGAACGACCAGCCCTTCGCGCTCACTCACTAACTGAGCCCAAAGTTGTGTTTAAGTAATGCATCTTTTCAAGAAAAGCATCCTGTCTTTCTTCAGAAGGCATCATCACAGATGAACTATGTTTGTCTGTAGTCTTCCAGTGGTTAATAACTGTTAGAAACATGTGATTAAGCTCCTTTTTATGTCACTAACTTTAAAAATTTTTTAAGTTTATGTCTCTTCTGTAGTTATTCCCAGAAACTTGGTATCCTCTCCCCTTCACATTATTTACATACACTGTTAAATGTTTACCTACCTTTTTTGCTAAACTGAAAATACTATTTTTGCTTGTTGGCATTTTATTCAGAACTAATATAATTTTCTGTGGTGATTATTTTTTGGCACGTTCTTAAATATTGCAGATCATTAACAATCTGGATTGTAGAATGACATTTTAAAAAAAATCAGCAAAGAAGAGGCACATTTCCTAGCACTACCACTTCACGCCTTCCCCCTTCCTGCCTCGCCTTCCAAGATCTTTGACACAGAATAAAGGTAATTTCCAGTGATGAGTGGAGGAGAATCTCAGCTAACTACCCAGCAGTTCAGGGGAGTGGGATTAGAGGCAGGATGACCACCTGGCACGTACAAATGTGTCTCACATACCAGCAATTGGTAGCAAACTGGTTTTTTTAACCAGCAGAGCTGACATCTGCCCTTTGGAGAGCAAAGCTGTAAAATGCAGCAGACTGATACCTTTGTGTAAGGTGTACTGAGTATAGACCCAGCTAACGAATCCACTATAAATTTAACTAATCCACAATAAGTTTAACTATGCTTGAGTCTGTGCCCAATGTAGGATTGTGAAATGGAAAACAAAGGAACCAGCTGAAGGCAGCTGATTTCTAGCTCTTGCCTTTGGAAGGCTTATCCAGTTTTGCCTGTGTGTGCTGTCACCTTTGCTGGGAACATGTTCCTCTACGCTGTTACCTGTTAGCTGGATCTGCCCTGAAGTCACAACTGTTTTGCCAACCAAGAAAAGGAACAACAGTTTGATTGTTTTGCATCGAATAGCTTGGCTTTCTGCCCCAGACTCAGTAATTACAGGCTGGACTGTATGTGCCGTCTGAATGATCACGTTGTGAGAAATATCACTAAAACCTATTAGCAAGCGCTGGGTTTAAGACGCATCTGCTCAGATGCGTGCTTCCTCCTGAAAGAAGGGTGGCCTGATTTTAGGAAAGCATTTGGCTGCAGAACGCAAACAGAGATTGCCATCGTCCCGCAGAGGACAGAGTATTTTCTGGACCACACCCTCTGTAGTTCACGGAGCTCTTTCAACAGACCACGGCCATTAAACCCTGCCAGACCATCCCAACAGATCCCAAAGAATTCCCCACGAAAACAAATATTTGATTACCAGTAAATAAGGGAAAGCAAAGCCCCAGCAAACACCTCGCAAATTAAAGCAAACTGTTGTCACCTCCCTCCCCATTTCTCTAATGGCAGTGAACAGAAACTACCCCATGAACTTGACTAGTCAGGGATATTTCAAAGAGGAAAGTCCCTCCAGATACAAGAGAAAGATCAGCTCCCTGGCGTCAATTCAGGACATTTTATTCCAGCGTTGGAGAGAAATTATTATGGGGATGTTAACTTGCTTGGTTATCCGGACAGGCTGCCAGCATGAACTAATGCAAAACTTCTGTGCTACTTCATGTTTGCGGAAAGAGCTTGCCACCCCCGTACCGTCTCTTCTAGCTGGACTACTTCAAAGCAGCCACGTTTTCAGGGGAACTGCACTGCTCACACAAGCGCCGAATTAAGTACGAATGCCAACCCTTCACATTCTGCCTAAACATATTGCAAGGGCTTCCACTGCAGAAAATTCAAACCTAACTTTGCCTTCTCTCGCCCCTCATTTATTTATTTTAAATATCACTGATCCCTCCCTTTCTTGAAGTCTTTCATACATCCTAGCTCGCTAAAGATCTATCACTCTGGGGCATAAGTGATAGATATCATTAGTCTTGCATAGCTCAAGGAAATGGAAGCTGAAATATTTCATGCTCAACATACTTCACAGTTTGAAATAAACCCATAAGGAAAATCTGCCAGAACACCTCAATTGCCCGTTTTTTTTGCAAACTGTAAAATAAACTTTTTCCTGAAAGCAGAAGGGAGACTTCCAGCTCTATTTTCCACAAATAAGACAAAATCTCTC
This sequence comes from Pelecanoides urinatrix, assembly GCA_013400755.1. NCBI lineage: Eukaryota > Metazoa > Chordata > Aves > Procellariiformes > Procellariidae > Pelecanoides > Pelecanoides urinatrix. The sequence continues at coordinate 109,847 of VZTQ01005804.1, forward strand.
TGCCATGGGCATCCATGTGCCATCCTGCAAGGCTCTACCCCAGCTAGAGATTCTGCCCCACCTTACGGAGGAGGTTTTTGGAGGGGTACGAGCGTACACAGACCGACCCGTGTAATCGCTCGTCTTTCCCAACCAGCTTTAAATGGAAGCAGCAGCAGAATTACACCGCTCATTTCGGGAAGACCCTTGTACCCTACACGTTCTCCCACTGCAACACCTAAAATCTTGATGCAATTTGAAGTCATGTCACAAAGAGGGAAGTAAGAACAAACTTCACAGAGATCTCGTGCCCTTCTAGAGCCAGCACAAAACCCCGGGGACAATGAGGTGAGACGGGATGATCACCAGGAGGTGAAGACACACTGGGGGAAGGACAGGTAGAAACATGACTGTTGGGTTCGGGGTTTAAATCCCCCCGCAGACGGAGCAGATGGCCTCCACAGCGTGGGAGACTTGGGGGCCTGACCTGCTTTCAGCACAGAGCCTTATTCGAGTTCCTCCTGCATACATGTGGGAGCACGCACCCGCCGGGTCACTCACTTAATCTGTGCAAGGCTCCCGCATGGCAGGAGGATGAATCCCACTTCCTTACCGAACCAGCGAGCTCTGTGTAGGTGTGAGAAACAAGGAAGTCTGCAGACTCCCCAAAAGAAAAAAAAAAAGTGTAAGATCTCCTTGAGAGACAGAGGAATTAAAGAAAACCATAGCAACAAGTCAGTCCACCTACCCAAACCACCCACCCACCACCAGTTTCATTTGCTGACGCACTTCAAAAACAAGCTGGCTCCTACCCGCTCTGGAAGGTGAGCAAGCCCTGAGAGCTCATTAAATTCCCTTCTCAGCTACTCTTGTATGCCTGCAGCTAGTGAGCAAGTGGGATATAAATAGAAGTTATATAACATCGCTTTGTTGACTCCTGTGCTTACCAAAAAAAAAAAAAAAAAAAAGAAAAAGGCAGCATGACCTTGTTTTTCTGAATAGCTTGCCTCTGCCTGCTTGTAGAGAGCTTTAATCCTGCTAGGGATCATCTTAAAAGTTTATGTTGGACCTGGGTCCCACAAAGAAGAATAGGAAGAATTAGCGATTTCCATCCCTGCTCCTCACAGGACCAGGATCACACCCGAACGCTGCGAGGACTGCCACGCAGGAGGTCCATGGTACCCAACAACCATGAACGATACAAGGCTACAGAGACTGGAGGACGAGCAATGCCGCTGAACCCTGACACAGCACCTCTCCTTTTTTCACCTATATCGCTCGATCGCACAGATAGGCACCTTGAAATTTAAGTGTAAAAATGCCTTTTGGACAAAAAGGCTGAAAGATGCTATGATACAGGAATACTGATGGCCCCAAAATACTTCCAAAAGTAGCATCAGCTGCAGCTCAAGTAGCAAGACTACAAATGGTAGCATTACAATCTCATCTCACCCACCCTGTTCTCAGTATCACCTATGCATCTTACTGCCCCCAATAAAAATGAAATCATCTCGATAGGAATGATTCCTCGCAGCTTTTGGCTCTGCCTCTCAGGGCATTATTAGTAGGGCTCGTTTGTTTTTAACGTGGTGATGTCTACGTGAGATCGAGACTTCACTGTGCTAAATACATTGAAATACATGCAAAAGCGATCACGTGCTCCCAGGGACTTGCCATCTCGAGTCTCCTCACGTGCTGCGGATCAACAAGAGCAGCAGGACGTGGATTTCCTCAGCGCTGGCTTAATTACTAGCGCGGGTTCAGTGCCTTGTTTTGAAGGTAACTGCGCTGTGAAGGAGGGTCTGGATTTGCAGCGTGCTTCGTTTTGGAGAGGGCTCTCTTTCACAAAAGATCACTGCCCACAGCTGAATGCGACGGTTGGTGTAGGTCCTTTTTTTTTTTTTTAATGTCACATTCTGAAGTAACATACTCAGAATGTAAAAAAAAAAAATACTGTGTATTTTAACTTGAGAAAAACTCATTAAAATGGTGAAAGACATAGGTGATTACTTAATACATGCTGGTAACTTGCTGGTTTTGCATTAGTTTCCTAAACAGGTATTATTAAAACAACGTAAAAAAGATATAACATCCTATATCAAAGAACTCTGCCTGTTATAAACAGACAGTAGACATTTTAAGAGACTTTTTCTCAAGTTCTCAAGCGCTATTTACAAAAGTTTAGCAATCCAAAGATATTGTTGCCTCTGAAACATTTACCATCACGTGCAGTCTAGCCTGCTCGCAGGTATCTGTCACTGTTGCAAATTTTGTAAGTAGAAGATCTGGTTTAAGAAGTCCAAACCACAAACCCTAAAGCACCATTTTGCCACTAAATCTACATTTTATATCACCAATACTTCTGTAACATTTTGTAAAATTTTTTCCCAATTTTGAAGGACAATTGCAGCCACGGAGAAAAAGACACTATAAGTGTTTTGGCAACTGAATAGGACATGACACATTTAGGTCAACAGGGAAAGTGAAAAAAATAAAGCGGGTTGCCTGGCTGGTTCCAACGATTTCACTGTTGATCTTTTTTGCTTTGCTTATCCTTCCATTTTTGTCACAGTATTCCACAGCCAACGCTACAGCAAGCTGAAGGACACAGATCTGCCTCAAAGTTACTGCTCCACCAAACCCGAGGGCTGCGGCGGACGGTCACAGGAGCGAGCCCCGTCCCCCGCCTGCCGGGGAGCACCCCAGGCCACTCGGTTTCTGCCCTTTTCCTATGTGCTACAAACACGAACAGGAATTAGATATCTCTGGATTCAATTTCTTTTGTGCATCAATTCTGCACTTATTTAATAACTATCGATCATCTTTGGACAGTCTGAGGCATCGAGTTGAGCAAAGGAGACCAGATTCACCATGCTGGAGTTTTCTTACTGGTGGCAACGAACGAGGAGAAATGTCAACTAAGTCCAAGTCCGTCTGTGGTGCAAGACAGCTGGAGACAGGACAGTCACGTTAGCCCAGCATTTTAACCAAACCAGTATTTCCTACTGAACAGACTAATGAAGAGCTGGCTGCCATGATTTCTGGTACCTTGCTTGTTCAGAGCCCCCCTCGGGACTTCTGCAGCACAGCACGGTACCAGCAGCCACAGCCCCTAACCCTAGCGAGCACCCAAAGGAGGGCACACAAAATGCACGACTCCTCCTTACAGGCTGAACTGAAGAGCTCTGGAAGTTAAAGCAACTCGAAGCCACACGGCTTTTTGTGCAGTCACATCTCAAAGGAGCCTCACACATGTGGTGAGCCCCAAATCTTGGCTCAGCACAACACTGATGTGCTCTTGCCATGCCATGACGGAGGCACGAGCTGCCGGTCAACCACCACAGGCCCCTTGGTACTATCTCTAGTCGTGGTGGCCCCTGGTCCTCATCCCGGACATCCCTCCTACCCCAATAGCTGAGAAGAGCAGATCCCATCATCATCCTCTGTGCAGGAGCAGTGACTCTGCTCAGATGCCTTAAAGCTAGGAGCAAATCCCACTTCTTTCCTGAAAAATAATCACCGTTTGCTTAGGTGCTGACTCCTACCACCTCACCCTCTGTGCTTGCAGCCCATCCTGGGAAGAACTGTGGATGAAGGGGGAAAGAAGGCACCACTGCACTTCAAGTGGTAGCTCTGCATCACGTCACTTTGGGGTAGCGCTTAAAAAATGCCTTAAACTAAACTAATGCCATCAACCTCATTTTGCCTTCCCTTGCTGAAAATACCAACATGCGCGTGTGGGTAATTTGTCACGCAATCTAACTTTTGAGAAGATCCCTAATTAAACGAGCGGGCCGAAGTCTCCATGGAGAGGCAGTTAATGTAAGGGACTTTACTTGCCATTAACTTCCACCGACCAAGGAAACCCGAAACTCTACAGAGGTGAGGCAGAGTAACGGTCCACGTAATTTTTATTTAGCAGATGAGACGCAAGTGCTCCAGGAGAAGTCCTCGGCAATTTCCTCCACTGTCATTCATTTGTCAGGGTTGCTTTAACAGAGGAAAACTCGCCGTGTCGCAGCGTGCGCAGGGAACGGACCAAGCTTTCAACGCTTCCCAAGGAGACGTAGCTCTGCGTGCAGCGTGCCCACGAGCTCCGGCAAAGCGCACCCAAGCCCGCAGCCCGGGGGGACGGGCGCCAGGCGCCGGCTGGCAGCGCCCGCTCGCCCCCCGCCATTTCGGAGGACAGCGTGGGGCTGGCGGGGCATCCCCCCCAGGGCTGCTCCGTGCAGAACCGCTGAGGCCAGCTCTCTGGAGGTGGATGCTGAGGGTTATATAAATTAATAAAAGGGGTTTATGTGATTTTCAGCTCGGCGAGCAGCAGTATTTGTCAAGTTAATTTGTTGTCCGGTTTTGACCCTGCGGTTCCACCTCCGCTTCTGTCTCCTCACAAATGAGGGCAGGCTTCCCACAAAACAAAACAAAACACAGAGCTCCTGCTGAGCAGGAGCGACGAGCTCACCGGACACAGCTACGACACTTTCATCAGCATCTCTGTCACCAAAGAACCTGACAGCGTTTCTAAGTGAATTCTGAAAACTAAAAATAACCCAGAAAAGTTTCCATCCAGAGAGCTTTAAGTGGGCAAAGACCTCTGTCTTCTTCCCAGAACAGCGGATCTATCACATCCACATTCACCCCTATAGCAAAACACAGAGCAGCACGGGATTCTGCGTGCCACACACTACCAGCTGAGCCTCTTTCCTAAGGTAAACCGGGAGTATTTTTTCTTGTCCTGCTTCTCCCCCACATTAATTTTCTTAACAATACAATAAAAATCACTCCTGCCAATGATAATAAGGAACATTTCTAGATTTGCTTTTCTGCTAGAGTTGGCAACCACCTACTTTGCCTAGCCTTAATACTGGCCCTGCATGTATCTAATGAAACGGTAACACCTATTCCAGTTATCCCTTCCCAACACCATGGGGATCTGTTCTCCCACTAACGTTCATGGGAGTTACCCGGGAACTCCCATTATTAACCATATTACAATCATCATGTGCAAGTTCCTGTGTGTCAGTAAAAACCTTTTGCTTAACTTCAGGCCGAATTCATTTCCCGTGTGAAAACCTGGAGTTAAGAAAATGCCATACAGGGGTGACACATTTCTGGCTTTGCTGCCAAAAAGCCTTTTTACATAACCTGTCTCTATCCCACCAGTTTCCTATTCTCAAAGGCCTATAGATACAAGCCATTTAGGTTCAGTAAGAATTATTCAGACAGAGCACAGAATGAACTTGCTCAGAATACTAAAAATCAAGAGCTGCTAATAACAACCAAAAAATTGTGAAATGAAGATTAAACTGTGTTAGACCTCAAAGACAAAGCTGGCTGATTTGGCTAGGTCGACTTTCACAATGACAAACGTATGTGATGCAAAATGAACGCAGTTATTAGTCCAGAGACTGAAGATGACTCTTCCACTGGCAGTTACTGGAAACTGCTGTCAAACTTCAGAAAATCCACTCTGCAGGTTGCAGAGGTTGTGAAGCCCTACCTACCTAATGTGCAAAACTTCCCAAAAGAACGCAGATTAGAGAAAGATCAGGATAAAAGACCACGGAAAGTATTGGGTTCATTTTTGTAAGTGCATCTAGTTTCCATAAACAGACAAATTTTGCAGTGTATTTTGTAAAAATGAAATCTTACTAAGTAGGAGACAATCACACCGCTGCACTCAATAAATCTCTACCGTGCTGTAGCGAAAGACTGCTTTATAAAACCCGTTGGATTTGAAGCTGTGCAGCCTAGCGAGTACCCCGTGCAGCTCTCCTGTAAAAGCAGTGCTCCCGAACAGCTTGGCTGCACTCGGAGCCTTCTGTATTTTCTGGGTGAGCAGATACACTATTCTTCCTATGTGAAGAGAGAAAAGGTTGGTTACGTGAATTTACCATCTCGGGACAGCAGTTTAACTTGGACATCATTCAGCAATTACTCTGGGAGATACAGACCTGAAATCGTGATATTACTGAAGAGCAAAACCTCCACCTTCGCTTTGATTCACTAGTGTTGAGCCAGCTGTTCTCCCAGAAGTTAAGCTTTCTGGTTGGCGGTTTTTTTTCCATTAAAGTTTTACTTACTTGGCTCTCATGACTCCAATACTACTGAAAGATCAGAGTGCTGAATATGTGCTGTTCTTGACTGACATTGTAGTATTCCCCACAAGCCCTGACTGTGCTAGACCCAGCCCAAGTAAAGCAAAGCACCAGGGAACTCACTACCTAGCACCAGGAGATTCACCAATGCAGAGGTAAGTAAGAGAACATCTTTGTGCACTGATAAACCTTCTTTTTTGCCTTTTGCTATCAGGCCGCTGGATTGTTATAGCACAGAATATCTACATTACAACTGCTCCATAGGATATTTTCGATAAAGTCTCATCTGTGCTTTGCATGTATGAGTAAGAGCTCCGGGGTGTGTCCAAGACCTCAGAGCTTACAGCACTAGCTGTAGGCATCACAAGTCATTTGGTTCCTAAAACACTCTGTACTTAAAAGCAGCCCTACACCAGAGCCCCCTCCCAGCCCTTCGCTGCTGCATTAGAGCACGTACACGCACAAGCACCAAGTAACTGCTGGCTGCCCAGAACATTTTCTGAAGGCGAAGACAACTGCTAAGCACTTATTCCTGCGTGGGAAAGGACAGAAAATAGTTACTCTGGTTTGCGGAAGTAACGTCTATAAAGACAAGACTGCAACAGAAATTGGCAGGACCATAAAGCGCAGATGTGAAAGTGTTACGCCATTTGCTGTAAGCGCCCCATGCCAACCGCTCATTCCTAACCACGTAGTTATTTTACAGACTCCCAGCTAAAGACAGCAAATGCGAACTAAAGAATCTCCCCTTTTTGCTGGAAAAGGTGTCTTTGGAAACGGATTGCAGATTTCCCTTGACCAGATGAGCTAAGGGATCTGCTTCCAACACTGATTCGCACGCAGCGGGAAGTGACTCTACTCAGTCCATTAGTTCTGGGTTCCAGCACAAGCGAAGGATCTCTCCACGTCAGGCTGGTGCAGAATTTCTTTTTCCTTCCAGCATGACAGTGTGAGGTTACCTGAGGCTCCCTGAGAGCTAGGAAGATGAAAGCTCAGCTTCCTTTACATTGGAGAAGAGCAGGAAATTTAAAAGTGACTCTCCCCGAGGAATGCTAATCCTGTCATTGCAGTTTAAGGGGTTTTAAATGCTTGATTCCCACTTTGTCTTTTGCAAAGAAGCTTCAATCTAGAGCATATACACAGGGAAAAAAAGAGGGTACTGATTACAGAGCCAGTGAAGGAGTCTCAAAAGGTTCTCTCTCCTCTCAAAAGAAGTTTGCATAAAAACAAGAGGTGCTGCTGTAGAGATCTAGTGCGTGTTTTAACCACAGTGATCAATTATAACTAGTCAGTCCCACATTACACTTAATCCAATCTCACCACGTACTGCTGCCCAAAGGATAGGTCATCTCTGACATCTCCGGTCAGGTTTGAGCCAGACATTTCTATGGGATCAAATCCGTTTTCACTGGCAGGCCGGTTTTGCATCAGATCAGCCACTTAATCCAACTCACCCCCCAGCTGCACGAGCCGTACAACGCGGGGACAAGAACAGGACCGGCCGCTTTGGCAACGGCCCACAGTTAGATTCGATTAAGCACAACGTGGAGAGCTGCCCTCAGTCTGGTGACACATCTCTCCCAGAAGCTGCCATGGAGGCATCGTCACTGCGGTGGCTCTTAGCTGCTGCAGCGATACCAGGGACAGACTGCGTCTTTCGGGTAGTGTGGTTTTCAGGGCAGAAGAATAAAGGACTGGGGAGTGGTTATACCCTACTGGGAACAGTGGGCCACCTACACAAGATATTTTTAGTTCTCTTTGCCCAAGCTCTTCTGAAAGTGATAGCGTGTTTTATCTTTAAGTACCTAAATAAATGTTCCTAATTAGGATAACAGCACAAATGGCATCAAATTGTAAGCCTAAATCTGTATGTATATCAAACGTCTGGATGTTTCACTTCTCTGAGTGAAAGGAACAATTTGCAAAATTGACCTTCTTAAACAAATCACCGATTGTTTTGTTCAGACATGTGAAACACACGGCAGCGGGGTGGGAGAGGGATAACGCTCTCTGGAATTGCTACACATAAAGCCCATTGTCCAAGACTGAAACAGACTGTTTGCAAACAGAACACATGCAAAGTCAAAAGAATAAGATATTACATGTTCAATAATCTTTGTAGGCATGTTTTGCCATAATAGGGTTTTACTTTCTGTTTGGAAGAATACCGTACAAGCTAGTTGGTGTATGTTCATTAAAATCCATACCAGGTGCAATTCTTATTTAGGGAAACCAAATCCTTATTTAAAACACAGAAACAAAGAACAGCAAGATTACAGGATGATGGCGGTCTAGAGTTTACCATACAGTTACTTTAAATTCCAGTCTGAAATCTAAGAGCTAATTGTAAAAGTATCTGAGCATATTGCAGTTGCTTAAACTTACTCATAAAAGTAGTCACATAAACTTATGCTACAATGCTGTTTTGTTATATGTTCCTCTACACTGCCCTGGGAAATCACCCAATGCCCATGCAAACATTTAATAAGTTAACTTTTGCATGGTAGACACTAATATTTCCCTTACTTACAGGTCAAAGATCATTTAGTCATTTCCCTTCCCACCTCCCCAACCTCCTCAAGTTTCCTGGATTTCATAAAAACATTTCCCTTCCCAACATGTTTTAGTTATAAGCTTAAAGTTTTCCATTTCCCTACCTGTATTGTAGTGTTCCCACCTTCCAGAAGGGCAATGGCTAGCAGGATGCTCTCATGGAAGACTCTGTCACTGGTGGCATTCATGATGAGATCTATGACCAGGTTGGATGCACCTTCTTTATCCAGATGACATTGGACATCTGCCAAACTCATCTCACCTCGGCTCATTGAACTCGATCCGGAGCTTCCTCCTATAAAGGCGATAATGAGAAACAGGCTGAGACTCAAACCCCGCCACCCTACAGTGGTGGCACCTCTCTTCTGGTTTAAATGACTAAGCTATCCCAAACGGTGTGCACACGTTTATTAACAGCGATAAACTCAGCTCCTAGCATTTCTGCAAGGAAGAGTTTGTAACTTCGAGCACAGATCGGGCACGTTGTAAGATGGGCACTTAACACCGCGAGTCTGTGGGAGGAGGTGTCCTGAGGAAGGACAGCCTGGGCTGGCTGGGGAAAGGGTTATTGCCGCTGCTGCCTTCACTAGCAGCAGAAGATGGAAAGAAGGCTGGTGTCTTGGAAGAAGAGTCTGGAAACAGCGAGGATTCAGAGATACAAAGAGAGGTAGAGGCTCTGCAGGACCAGTGAGGGGATGGCGAAAAGGCGAGACAAATTCCAGAGGATGGCAAAGCCAATGCTATGCCTCTGTACAATTACAGAACCGTGAACTTCATGGATAAACAGACTAAAAAAGCTAAGCAGGCAAGAGTTTGTGAAAGAGGCAGGAAGAATGCAAACTGAAGCAAAAAGCGAAAGAGTATAGTGGTAGGCAGCACAACATAAGGACAAATGCAATATATATCAACTTAAAAAAAGAGGGGGAATTAGTGTTTTTCTTTTGTTTGTGATTAGGCCTGCTTTCAACAGGATTACCCACAGTCTTTATTTTGAAGAGGCAAAACCCACTGAACCGTGTTTTTACAAAATGTGCTTGACATTACTGACTTTCTTAGCAATGGTCTCAAATTAAGTAAACTACTTTATAACTGACTTCAAACCGAATTTTTGCTCATCCTACCCTGCAATGAAATGTTTTTGTTTCAGATATGGTTAATAATCTGACATCCCTATGAGCACATTTCCTAAATATTATTGCAAATATTAAATTGATCAGGTTTTCTAAGTACATTCATTCAAAGCAAAGTCACAAAATTCAAGCCAACCCAAGACAATGTCTGGAAAGTATAAAAAGCTCTGCCTGCTTCATTTTAAAGTATTTTCTCAAATGCAGTCAGAAGAACACCACTGCTCACATCTGCATGAGGAAAAAGCAGTTGACATGATCAGAGACAGGAAAGCGATGCTCTGCTCAGCCTAAAGTGAAATCCCTCAAGGAGAGTTAAAACACGTTGGAGTTTCCAAAGCCAGGAGTAACATGCAAGCAGGACTTCTTCCCCATCCATGTGGATAGTTTCTTCTTTTTGGGGATTTCATAGAAGAGAACAGTAAGGGAGAAGTCCAAAAGAGGTGGTGGGGAGGGAAAACAACCCTATTTCACCTGTAAGATACTGATTTGTCAGGCAGACACAGACACACAGCATGTGGCAGGGCAGATCACACGAACCACTGCTGAGCAGGAGCATGTCCTACCTCCTGCCCCGGCTTTGCTGGTGCCTCCGGCAGACAAGGGGCCATTGCCGAAGGTGGTGAGGCTCTCGCGCCGTCCCGCCGGTCTCACGTTGCCGTAATAACGGTTGACCAAAACTTGCCTGAGTGCCTCACCCTTGATTCAAAGAGGACAATGAAATCATGATGTGAGCTTAATGAATAAACAAACTAGTAATATTCAGTAGCAAGGGGACTGCTGTTATCATTAGCCTACTCGCAGTGAGGGAGGGGGAACTGAAACTCTGGAGATTTGGAAAAATCCGCTGAGCAACTCCCAATGTGCTCGGGAAGGCGGGGACACCGGGGGATCTCATGGGGTTCAAATAAGATTATAGGTTCCCAGCACCAGAAACAGCTACAATTCAGTTTTTATGTAAAGCTTTGCTTCCTAGACAGATTTTATCCTCAAAGAGCTTTTTTTTTTTTTAAAATTAAGATCTATTGTCTCAGTCTTGAACGTAAAAAAGTGGCACCAACACAAAATGAAGAGGAGGATTAGAGAAAGAGTAACATCAGAAATGGTTTTGCGAGCGAGCAATCCCATCTTCTCAAACCTATCCTATTCTGCCGTGTCACCAATGTTGCAGTGACAGTGTCTCCATCAGCGACCGATGCGATCTAACGCTGTCAGCCGCCGAGCGGAAACCCGAGCGATCCCCGCTGCAGCCGCTGCATCCCAGCTCTTTGTTCCCCGTGTCCCTGCTGGCAGCTGCCCCGGCCGCCCGGTCACGCCGGCAGTCAGCATCCGAGCACATGAGCCTGCGGACACTGCGGGGCACCGGTCCTCAGATAACCCCGACACCCCGGCCCGAGCACCCGGCACGGCCACGCGGAGCACGCGCCGCTGCCGTCAGCGGAGGCCAGAGGAGATCAAAACACCTCCCAGGTTGAACGTTAACCCGCGGACCCTGCACTGCTCTCACTTAAGTCTTTACAGGAATTCCCAGCAATTTAGAGAGCCGTACAAAAGCTGGCGGTACTGCCAGCAACCGGCAGAGACACAAACACCGCAGTTGGATTAACAGATTTTTATAAGGTCTTTGTGCAGAAAGGAAAACTGGTGATTATTTTAACTGGGAGCTACCACTCTCCTAATGGCAGCGTGCTGTGGTTACAGCAATTTGGGGAATTAAAAAAAAAAAAAAATTGATCTAGCCAAGAATAACTTCTTGTTAAACATCTGTCAGGATGAACTAAGGTATCTTGATCTTCATTCACAAAACAAGAGCTTGACACTGATATTCATTGTATTTCAAATGAAATTAGTTGTCTAACTGTAGATTCAAAATGTCATTAACTACGACATTTAATATTAGCTGTCATGCAAGTGAAGCGTTACCTTTTAAACTTTCACAAGAGACCTTTAAAACACAAATAAGTAAATGGAAGAATGTAAATATGCATTAACTGGCTCATACAAAACTCCAGCACTGCCGCAGCCACACTGCTTTTGATACAAAGCTGGCACCCACAAAAGGTAGCTTAGAGAAATCCTTATACCCCAATGCACTGGAAAGACAAAACCTATCTGGAAATTAACAGTCCTCTACCAAATTTCAGCCATCACTTCCAAATGGAGAAGCTCAACACCTGCCTGCAGCTGGTCAGGGATCACTGCCCTCCCCGCCAGGCTGGGGCTAATGTCGGGGCTCCCCCCGTCTGCTTCTGGTCACTACCATTCAGCAGATTAAAAGTTGCTCCTCTAGATTATTAGTGTGAAAGCTGCAGCACAGGAGCTGCGTTTTATGGAATCAGATGGGAACGGGGGAAGCAGCAGGGAGACAAGCTGTAAAATAAACACACAGAAAGCTTTCCAACCAGCTGCTTCCAAAAGTCCCCCCCCCCAAAAAAAAAGGCAAGTTACTTCGGAAGCAACAGTAGAAGATGAGCACTTTTCCAAGGGGCATAGGCTTGTCACTGCTTGGGCCAAATAGTTAACATGTAGGAGAGGCAAGAGACTAAATTCAAAAGCTCATGCAAAATCTTATCCCAGAGGAGCTACTTTGACCGACAGAGACATGAGAGTGTTGAGTACATGATGTAGCGCTTTAACCATCTTTCTGCTCTCTGTCTGGCAGGTAAGGAAGGCTACATGACAGAACAAGGTCAAACCAGACAAAAAAACCCCTTAACTACATCTTCCTTCTACATGTGTACTGATTAGAAGGGCAACTTGATACCCATATAAGCCCTATGCCAAAAATGAAGTTACAATGAGTTCTCACATAACCTTTTTCCTCTTCTGTTAAACTGGCTATCATCATATCAACTGGCATTTAAAATCAGTAACTTTTACTACTTACTACAAAGATAACAACACACATCGAACCACAAGAACTGCTGTTGAGTAACTCCACCTCCTCCTGAATTCAGAAGGGTAACTAAAGCTCCTGGGGTTGGCTCTAGACTTTCCCTCTGGTACACTGTGGAGCAGAAGGCAACTTCTATTCCATGGTCAAAATAGTTGGGGTGAGTGGAGAAACCTCACTGGGAGCTGCAGCTCCGAGGACAGAGCTGCAGCACCTCCGTTGTCTATAGGAGTAGTGTATCCAAAACAGGACAAGTAACCAGAAAATACAGGTGGGAACACGTATCGAGCATTTGTTGTTTCTAGTCCGAAAGCGTGCTGATCCACGATTTTGGAAGTTTGGCAATCTGCATTCACTAGCATTTTGAATTCTAACTGGGAAGAAAAAATTTGTTTCCTACAAAATTACTCAAACCCACTGTGTTAACTAACAAGTATACGAGTACGTGATCAAAGCAGAGGGGAGAAAAAATAAGTGGTATTTAAGAAATGTTATAATTAATTCAGCTGCAAAGCTTGGCTCCGGAACAGTTCTTTAACCATCATGTTACTGTTGTACACCACTTTGATGCGTACAGTATGCAAACAAATATCAGATGTTTGGCAGCAATAAGAAAAATCAAATATGCTAGCTAGGAAAAAAACCCAACAGCGTTCAGTTTCATCTGCATTCACCATCAAGGTAAACTAACAGTAAGTAGTATACAAACATTATTGTACATTTACCAGTAAAGCAGATGCAATACACAACTCAGTTTAAGTGATATCAAAAACCTGTCATAATCTTTAAAACAGAGAACCTTTAATAATACTTAAGCGTGAAGCAGTTATAAGTTGCTGCTGTTCTGTTCCCAGCTACAAGAGCAGAAGAAATTGAGAAATGTATTAACGACTGATTTTGCAGCTTGGCTGTTTACTAAGGGGAGGTGTGGCCAAGGCAGGCAAACTCCCCAAGCACTGATTAATCTCACTTCATAATTGTGTGACCATCACCAAAAGGGAGTGCTTGGAAAGTGTGAACAGACTAGACCAGGATCTGAGGTTTAATTCAGAGCAGCCAAGCACTTGCCCCTTCCATTTAATAGAAGTGAAGGTGCTCCGGCACCCCGTTTTGTAAGCGTGGCTGATCGTTTTAGATTTTCCAAGAGACTGACAGCGAGCAGTTAACCACAGAAGTTTCTTACATGACTTACACTTCACTGTTTAAAAGGAAAAGGTAGAGGATTAGTTCTGAACGTGCTTGACTGCTGTACATACCCTTCTATGATCCTCCAGTTGCCTCTGCGGTAGACTTTGATCAAGCTCCTGCTGTGCATGCAGAAATTTCATTTTAAAGCAGAACAACACTAAAGAGACACTAACATCTTTGCACTCATGGAAAATATTAAAGGAATCACAGCTGAAAGCAAGGGGGGAGATGAGGAAGATCGACTGACAAGCTATCTACACAGAACATCTGCCCTCAATTAGCTCTGGCAGTACGTAACCAGTCTGCCCTGCCACCCTCCAGCAGGCCACCACGGCATGCACATATGCCAACACATTCTCATGGATTTAAAGAAAACACAAAGTCTGTCTAATTTTACAGTTACCAGTAACACACAGAAGTTTTTAAGAACTCAAACCATGCATGCCCATGCATACATATACACACACACATACAAACACCCCGTCCCACCATACGCACACTTCTGGAGGAAGTGTAGGTACTTCAACGTATCTGACCGTGGCCAACGAAGCTCTTTTGAGACTGCGGAGGGCCTCTGACAAAACCTGTGGGATTTCTGTTCCAATGCCATGGACTTCGGTGGGGTTTCACTAAACAAAGTCCCTCGGCATGTGCATGTTTCCAAATCAAATCTCTTATTTCAGATGTTAATTTTCAGGAATGGAACTTCCACTTTGTAAACCTGAAGTATGTTGAGGTTTTGCTGCTTTAAAGCATTCTGAAAATGTGTAGGAACGACCATTCTATACAGGGACCCATCTTAAACCAGGAGCCATCTCCCAAACATCTCAAAGTCATTCTATGACCACTCAGACTTTCAATTTACATTTAAACACCATTCCACAAAAATTACAAATACAAAGGTCTAAACCACCATAAACTAAATTTTTTCCCCTCATGATTTCAAAACATATTTATAATCTTCATATTTATATAGCTCAGAGAATTGACGCTGTCCTAGATTTAGACTTCCATGTTGTTTCACTTAGATTTGCACTGGTATAACACCCAGTTGTACAATCTACCAATGCCATTTCTGGATGTCTCATTAATTTCAAAAGAATTTGAGATTTCATAAATTCTTACGTCTTCATTTCAGCAAATAATCTGTCTTATGCAAACTAATGCTGGTGTATCTCAAAGGAGATGTGCCTACATATCCAATTCACTACAGAGCTAGTAACCTTGAAGATGGGCAGTGACCATTAGCTGTTTCACTGTGGCATTTTAAACAGGACACCCAGCTGCTCTGGGATTATGAAGTTTCCACTAACAACTTCTGACACCTCCATCTCCTTCTCAAAGTTTTTAAATACGTGAGACAAAGGGAAAACCAAATTCTGTATTAGGAGCCTGAGAAACGGTCTCATTTTGCTAATGCAGGTGGATTTGAGAGGAGATTTTTCAAACAGTTCCTCCCTTAAAAGCATAAGGGAAATGGCTGAAAGGAACAAAGATTTGGGACTCGTTTACATGGTTTTTTTTTAATATATTTTCAGACTATCACGCTGATGCTGTACTGGATTAAACCACTTCAACAAGTCTACTTATTTTTCACTGTAACACCACGCAGGAACACACATTCCACAGTTTTTTTTATCAACAAGACACTCCACCAGGACTACTTCAAAACACCAATATTTGCCTGTTGTACAAATATAGGTGGGTGACACACCTCTACAGAGCTTTCCGTTTCTGGAGGTTGCGGCAGCTAATTGAAAGTAAAATGCAGAAAAATTAGTCATTCTTCAAGAATCTTTCATCCCAACAGAAATCTAGTGGTCAACACTTAGGGGAAGGGAGCTAGCGAAGCACTTGACTTAGCTGAGTCATCACAAATGAATTACAGCCACAATTACTGTTTACACCCTCCCACCCACCCAGCTCCTAAAAGGGCTACATTTTGAAAATTTAGCAGGTATCCTTTGAACATCCCAAACTACTTTGCATGAACACGGAGGCACAAGCAAAAAGCTTTAGCTGCAGGTGCACACAGGCCTGCAATGCAGAAATGCACTTTTGGGCAGCCTGCTGGGACCGCGCACCCGGGATCTGCGACTCGCAGAGGCAGCACACCCATCCCCAGCGGGGAGGAGGAGGAGGAGGAGGAGGAAGCCAGGGCTGCATGTCACAGAAAGGCAGCAGACTTCCAATGTTAGTTTAAAAAAAATGCTTTCAGTGAATTCTCATCTATAAACATACTTTTCCCGAGATAAAAGATATGTGATACAGCACCAAAACACGAGCAATGAAATAAGAGGCTTAACGGTGACAGCTTTTCAAATTTAAAATGCTGATCATCACATTGAAACAGATGAAGACAAGCAACTTTTATCTAGTAGAGCTTCGACATACAACAGAGACCTAAACATTCAACTGAAACTGCCTACTAAATCGTGGGTAAATTGATTCAACTTCTCAGGCACAGACACTAAGAAATAAGACAAGGACGATACAGTAATACCCACTTAAGTCAGCCCCTCGTTGTCCGTGTCTGCCCAGAGGGCACACGAACTAGACAGACAAACCAAGCATTGGCTGGGAGAGCGACCGGGGTATTTTAACCCGGTATCTGCTGCAGCACAGGTAATGCACAGAAAAGGGAGAGGAAGGCCACGAGATCCAGAAGTCTAAATACGGGGAGACTCCGCTTCCCAAGAAGGAGCCAGAGAAGCGAGCGCTTCCCCTGCAGTGCTCCGTGGGCAGGGGCTCCTTGGCCAGGAAGAACCGTTCTCCGTTCTTCTCCTAATGGACTTTCCTCCTGGCTAATTCACACGGCCTTTGGTACACCGTTTCCTTGCATTGTCACCACTCTTGGAAACTTAGCAAGCGTGCAAACCATTTCTCTCTTGGTCAAATTGAAGCAGGGAGTATTTAAGCCAGAAGACCGAAAGTTAACAGGAAGAACCTCATTTATGCAGAGGAACGCGCAGTTCCTGCACAGCCCGCTTTGTACACCCTCGCTGCCTGTGCGCTGGACGCTGGAAGCGCCGTATCAAGTCATTAGGGAGTCTCAGCACACTGCTCTGATTGCAGACACCGTCTGCACAACTTGCTTCAGAGCAAAGCAAAAAAATTCCTCCTTTCTGAAGTAGTCAACGGCAGCAAGGAAATCGTGCATATTCCCCTGTGAGGGAAATGAGGTACCTTCCTTCCAGAGAAGGGGAGACTGAAGCTGGCAGGTTAAGTGGACATGACTGCCACAAGATAACATACTGCACTTCGGATTCCAAAAGAAAGCTTCCTTATTCCTGGGGTTATAACATGACCCCATTTTAATCATACATACATGTACATTTTGGGGCTGAAAACCAGCACAGATGAAGAATCAGCATGAAATTAGTTTGATCTTTCCAACTCAACTGGAGAAGGAAAAAGTACATATTCTAGCTAGCAAATTCCTGTGCCTTCCCACTGTAGCACAGACAGCATGTATAAATAGATCAGCATGTTAGAACCAGCCCCACAAACTCATCTGCGAGCAAAAGCTACTGCCCTTGGCAATGCTCGATGGATCATTCCAAATAAGCATGGCCTTCAGCAATCTTTCAGTAAGAATATAAACTCCAAATACTGAAATTGTTATTCTTTGAGTCAAAATGAGTTAAAATAGCAAAGCATTACTGAGCTATAGTTACTGTGCTACACTTTGCAGTATCCTGTGTGCTGCAACAGCAAAGTATCAGCTTATGCTTTACAAGAAGGATTGAATAGGGTGGGAAAGTAGACTGAAGTAGTAATTTTGCTAGATTCCTTGTGTCTCCATATACCTCAGCTCTCCACCTAGAAGAAAAGTGATGGTTTGGTGGGCAGGGGCAAGCTTGTGGAATACCGAACAGCGGCCAGGCGAGTGCCACAGACACAGTGGCCAGCTTTTAAACTGAAATGTAGTGGGTGGCAGGGTCAGAGAAGAGTACAACGTCTTTACTTTTTGCTCACAGTAGCAAAAGTTCCTTTCAACTTGCTGTGCAAAAACCCCTCTTCCTTTGAAGTTTCCATTCCCGCAAGGCTGGCAAATAAACCACTCGTCATTAGCCATAACAGGAGAATTACAATTTCTTTGACCTGTTGGTGACCGTAATGCTTCTAGCATCCATTTCCCCAACACAGACTACGTGTGTTTCCCAGAATGGTCTTTATCTGATTCAACAGTGGATGTATCTACCTCAAAAACCACCAAAGCAAGTGACAGCTCAAGTGCGAACTCATCACAGCTCAACTTAGGAGATATGGAAGAGGTTTCAGTCCTTTTCCTTTATGATTTTGAAGAAGGTATAAAAGTTTCATTTTCATTTGCTTTCAAAATAACTATCAAGATGAAAGTTGTCTAATCCCGTCTTTCACAGAAAATTCAAACAACTAGCACTGTGGATAAAGTGGAAATGGTTTCAGGAAATCAAGAAAGATTGTCATTCAGTTTAAAGCCTCAGGATTGCTTTTCTCAATATTTTTTTCAACTCAACTATGTAGTAAACATCCAGAACACTGAGCGCTGAAAAGGCTTGAAATGCATTTAAAAGGCAGTTGGAGATTCCAGTTCACATAGACTGGGTCTACTCCAGATAGTGGCTTCGGCAAAACAGGATGGAAAACATCTCATATTGTAATGTTAAAAACGGGTGGGAAGTAATTTTATCAGAAAAACCTGCATGTTTGTGTGAGCACACACATACGAACACTTTTAAAAACCTCATCCTTTTCTCTTCAGCCTCACCAAACTTTGGAATTGTGACAAAATAATAGACAAACCAGCACACGTACAAGTACAAACCTCCTCCACTTCAGGGCATCTCTGAGTTCAAAGGATTGAGAGGTGACAAACCTCAGACTGCTTAACTTCCACAGGCTGATGCTATTTTCCAAACTACACATCTCCTTTAGGTCTTTTTTCCAAACATCCCTTTAAATCGGATACGAAGGTGACAGGCAGGAGTAAGCTGAAACCTGTCCTGGGAGGTCTTCGAGATCAACACTGAGCGTTTTGAAGAAGCTTAGTCAAACTAAATTAATTTGGCTCGGTAGAGAAGCAATGGCAAGAAACGAGATGCCCTGCGCTGTGCAGGAAGTCGGGTTAAATTACCGAGCGGTCCTTTCTGGTCCCGAAATCTGTGAATTCAGGAACCAACCCAACTCCATGCATATGGCATCTAATTATCGGGGTGGCAGGGGGAGAGATCTGGCATCGAGGAGGAAATAAAAAGGGGAAAAACACAACTACAGAGTCAGTCAGCCAAAGATCACATTAAGCTTCTGATAGCTAAGTTGTATATCCAGATGCAAAGAACTACAGCGAAGATCTCAGATATACATTATTCTGAAACCATTGCCCTCTGCTTTCTCTGCCTCAGCTCTCGCATTACCATCTCCCCTATCAGCTGGAGTTCCAGAGGGACCGGCTGTTTAGATACAGTCCTGGAAGTCCCTTTCCACTTTTTCTTCCCTTTTCTGAATTTCTCCTCTTTTCTCTGTGAAATACATTCAGTATAGCTGTTACTTGAAAGACAGAGCAAAAGCACCAGCTAGTCTGACTCATGACAACAGACTGGAGCACAAATTACGTTGCTGTCCTCCATAACTCTTCAATAATACCAGAAAACTCCACGTAGGTTACCTGCTTGCCAAGTCTCCTTTGTAAGGCCAATACTGTTACCTTGTAGAACCGAGTAAAAATTTGGATAGGAAATTTCTAGCTTCTGCAGATGATATGTAGGTGTTTGTCAAACACACACTTGACTTGCTACCCGAAAGTATCAGGGCAGAGGGGAATAATTGGGAACTAAGAGCGCTGAAGTGCTTTGACAAACTTCCCACATTACAGTTTACCATTATAACAGACCTGCAGCAAAGTTGCTGAACACTGTATTTTTAGTGATGGAGATCTCAGTGGTGCAGATCTCACACCTGCATAAATTAAGAGGGAGCACGAGATGTGAAGCAGCATCTTGTCCTGGCACGGGCTCCTCTGAGCCACGCAGCTCTCCAGGCCCTCAGAGAAGACATGTGGGACTTACGGGGGGCAGAGGCAGCCCCCCGGCTCCCACCGGCACGTGATGGAGCAGCAACCACACGCTTACACCCCCTCGCCTCGCCGCTGCGGCGCACAGGCGGGTCGGGGACGTGGCTAAACCCCCCCGCCTTATCTCAGTGAATTCGCAGAGACTTCGTGTGCTGCCAGACGATGAGGTGGGAAATTTGGCATAAGGGCTGTCAGTGCCTGCACTGAAAGGTCACCAAGATCTGCCTACAGGAATGCCTTCTCTCATTTTCCAGTTTTCGGTTGAGAAAGCATGTTTTACTTGGGTTGGGGCTTTCCTGGAGTTAGAGACCTCAGTCCCTGATACACCATTGACCTTCAATGGGAGTGCAATCACTTGCTTCTCTTTAAATCCTCCATCTTGCAGGTCTTTTACAATAACTGGATATAGTAAGAACTATCTTCACTACACACTTTACATTAGCAGTTTTAATTAACTGGTAAGATGGTGTAAATATTTTTTTTTTTGGTTACAAATAACTGTAAGAAATGTTCCAGTCTCCTTTTCCAAAGAGCTCACCAATTCCAGTTCATGCAATAAAAGCAGTCCAAAGATTGCAGGATTTCTGAAGGAAAAAAAATATAAGGCAGCCCACAAAAATTTATGAGAGCCTGCATTTCCTCTGCTTGAGACATAACAAGTGAAGCACTGTCTAGGTGCAAAATACACAAGAGAAATGACTGTGGAATAAGCTCTCTCTACGAGGAATATAATTTATAAGTGCATCTCTCCAGCACTTAAGAGGTTAATGAATTTTCCAACTCCAATCAGAAGATGCATAAAATAGCACATATTTTGCACCTTAGCCATTGTAGTTTTAGTTTATCATTGATAAAGAGCACTGAGAAGGTTACTTCAGTCAACTCCTTTGAACCAGGATTTTCAGTTCCCTTTTCACCTACTTGAAACCTCAAGACCAAAGTGAAGAGGTGAGAAAAAAAAACCCCAAAACTATATTGAGTGGGTCTGCAGGTGTATTTTGCTGGATACCGTTTTATCAGCTGCATAAAGAAGTGTCATTACTGAATAAAAATAGAAAAACCCCAAGAACAAAAAAAACCCTGGGGTTTTACTTCATTCAGTTTTTTAACTTCAAATCCTAAAAAGGACTAAACAATTACATGGGAAACTTCGGGTGCTGATCGAATTTTGCTGGATTTGGTCGTTTTGGTGTTTGCTGGCCCCCACCCAGGGGGGGTGAAGCCCCGTGGGGGCGAAGCAGCAGAGCACCCCCTCTTCACCCTGACAAATAAAATCCAGATCCAACGGTACGGGCCCGGTGGTCCTGGGAAGCGTCGGCAGCCCCACAGGCACGGCTACCGGCGCAGGCTCGGGGGCCGGCAGCCCCGGCACAGCCCGCGGTGACTGTAAACATCTCCACCGCGTTTATTGGCAATTACCGCTGAAGGTCACACATCAGCAGCGGGCCTAAATTCCAGGAAAAAAAAGCTGTTCTTATGTAACTGCTGCCTGAATGTTGGCAGGTGCCCAGCAGAGCAGCTCCCTGCAATGTGGCTGGGAGGGGGAGGAAAAAAAGGAAAGGGAAAAAAAAAGTAGGACATCTCCCAGCCCCATTCAGCATCCTGAGCATGCCACCTGCAGGTCAGCACTAAGACTTCTCTCCTTTTCAGTCCATAAAATATTAATGTGTTTCTCTAGGACGTATGCGTTTTAGTGTCCAAGACTCGCACTGCAGGTGGAAACTGGGCCACGCTGTCCCCAAACTAATATCTGGACCCAGGAGAGTGGACGCGAACGTCTCGTTGCAAACAGAAATGCCTCAGCGGGGAGGGAGCTGTGCTGCCTGGGCTGTCCTGGACCACAGGGAACCCACGGTGGAGCTCACCGTCTCCACTTCTGTTGTGAAATACCGCAAAATCTGCATTTGTATCACGCCTGGACTTTTTAGTGGGTTGAGGATTAAATGAAAAGTAAATTAAGCTGTTGTGTCTAATTACAAGTGGGGTTTAGTTATCACTGTTGCATGAAGATTCACACTTGATGGCATTTGAGGCAAATTAAGCTTGGTCCTGAACCTCTTCTCTGAGAGACCAGCATTGTCAACAGCTCCATCAAGAACAGGATTACACCAGCTCAGTAAGGAGTCGATCAAGAGATACACTGCCCAAGGGCTTTTATAGACAACACGCCAGGGCCCTGCCTTGGGGGTTTCTACTTTCTTTAATACTTTAGAAACCCGCACAGAGCCGATGCTAAGACCACCCTATTTAGCTCTTCAGCCCAAGTCAGACCCCTTCTGCTCCTAACGCCTGCCTGGTGCTCCGGGAGAGCCCGTGGAGCCAGAGGAACAGGAGTCCCACCACAAACAAAAAGAAAAGCTCTGAGCACTCAACTCCCCAAAGTGAGGACGAAACCCAACACAACCCTGTTGCAAGTAAGGTGCAAATAAGGTGCAAAATGGTTTACAGTTTCCGATGGCTTTCGTTTTCTATCAAAACAAATTGTGTTTTTCATCCATCTTTCAAGATACCTTTTCTGCTTTTTATTTTAATACCTGTCTTATGCAGCCCCTATCCCAAACTTTTACAAGTTTACAGGAACGTGAATGTTTTGGAAATACGGCAAGATGACTCTCATTCTTAGTGTATCCTAATTTCTGTCCCCAGAAGAAAAACCTTTTACATGAATCCTGCCACAACAGCGGATGCTGCAGAGTTCACACAAACATCTACAAGAGCTTAGAGATGCTATCACCGTATTTCTGCCAGACCAGATCATGGTCCTCAGACTATAATAATAGATGTTGAAAAAAACCACCACACTACCCTGCTTCTCCGTAGAAAACTACAGTTCCTTCCTGACCCTCATTTCCGACAAAAAGGGAATTCCAGATAAACCCCTCGACAGAAAGCACGTGAACTAGGCCAGTAACATTGAACCGCACTACCCCTCCCCTTCATCTCCAAACCACTTCTCCAGCGCTGCAAATCCTCCAGCAGCCCAACAGCTCAGCCAGGCGTTTGCAGGGGCCGCTGCCGACCTCGCGCTCAGGTCGCAGCGTTCACCATCCTTCCTGTTCTGCGGGGGATTTCCTACCATCGAGGTGGATTCCAGCATTATTCACCCAGTTAAAAGGGCACTCCCTTTCTTCGCTTGCAAAAATGTTAAGGGGGACTGGAACACCAATTTTCTATCACGACTTTCAGTAATAAGTGCATGGACCTCCTGGCATTTTATTTGAAGTTTTGTTTTTATTATTTGGACCCACTGCTCAGTGAAATTACCTTGCAGAAAGCAACTAAAATATATAAATCTATCTACATGTACAACCACATAAATACTATGAAATCATGCCATATGATGGTTACTAATAGAGTTTTACCCTGAGGGAATAAAAAGCATTTCAGCTGATCAGAAAAAAAATAAATTGTGCAGAATTCGACAGAAAAGGAAGTTAATAATTTTACTAGTAATGGAGATTTCTGTATTCTTTGCCCTAAATGTTTACAGCTTCCAGGGTTGACGGGCAGGGGGTGGGGGGGAAGAGGAAACACCAGGAATTCCCGTTGAGACTTGTCAGCGGTTCAAGCCCTGTCCCAATCCCTCTCTATAAGCAGCCAGCACTCGTTGCTGATGGTTAGAAACACACCTGCTCCTTCCACGCAGTTGCTCCATCAAGGAGCAATAAAGTTCCTCCTGTGCAGCCTCCAGACCAAATCCTAAATTGCCCCACACACTCTGGCTGATTTATTGCAGGCAAAGACAGCACATTACAGCCAGAAACTGAAGAGTTTCATATTATGACTTAATTTGCAATTAAACAATTCAAGTTTGTCTGAAGTTTCTCCAAGGTAAATTTTTTTTTTTATATATATGTGTGTGTGTGTGTATATATATGTGTGTGTGTGTGTGTGTATATATATATGTGTGTGTGTGTGCTATTCTGGGAAGCTGTAGCACCACATATCTAAGGGGTCTAGCGCCTGACAGAAGAGTTAATGTGCTACAGATTAACTTTTCAAAACCAGAGCACGCTGCTGGTGCATACTCCCCAGGTAGAAGGGGAAAAAAAAATCTTGGTTTATAGAGAAAGAGAAAATAATTACAGCAGAGGTTAGACACCGCAGCACCTCTGTAACTATATAATACTAGAAGTTTGGTGTGAAGCTTGGAGACAGACCTGTCTCACACGAGCACAGGCCAGAGGCGACGGCAGTGCTGTAAAGCACGAACTGCTGTCCTTCAGACCAAAATCAGACTCGCTCTCTGCACACCTCCTACCCATCAGCCATCTTCTACACACGGGAAGAGCACGCTAAGAGCAGAAACTTTCCACCAACAACCAGAAGGGTGACTACTCCGAGCAGCTCTAGCTGAGGATTTTCTGACAAAGAGCTTTTCGTTGAAGCTGAAACTGGTGATGGAGAAGGTGTCTCAGACCCTGGCTGGACCTTCTGCTCCAGCCTGGAGAGGGGACCCCAGCGCACGCCGGGATGACGGCGACGGCACTGGCCTGCGGCACAGCAGGGGCCTGAGCATCCCAACCAGAGGCTAGGTTAAAAACAAACCAAAAAAGCCACGACTCCGGTTTGTTCTCGTGAGGAATTCTGCTCCTTCCCTCCCCTAAAAGCCCTGCTGGACAGAAAAGACGCCCCAACCCAACCCCGGGAGATGCGTACACTTCTTGGTCTACTTTTGTGACAAATAGTTCAGATTTCAAATCCATTTCAACAGGCAAGGTCCCCAAATATGATGTGGTTTTCCAAATGGAGTTCATCCTGGTGAATTCCACTGATCAACATCAAAATCAACAAGTTCTACAGAAAGCAATTTATGGTGTATTTTGTTATCTACTCTATTGAATAAAGAGCAGTAACATTTTAAGCGTTTTAAGTGCTTGAATTTAGTTCCAAATAAAAGATTGGCTTGGGAGAGAATGCAGGAAACAAAGCACAGAGAGGAAAATATTTCGTTTTGTCCTGGTATTTCAGTAAAATAAGGTGCCAGTCAATCACTTTCTCAGTATTATACATTTATGCAAAAAGAATCTCAAATTTAGCGCCCACACGTGGTTTTTTTTTAGCTGGATGAGGAAGTTGCAGCAGCAGAGACAGCTCAGCTCCCTCCCTCCACCGCGTGCGCCGGTGCCCAAACAAGACACACTGCTTTTAAAAGTCCTTAGAAAGCTTAATATCAGTTAAACTGAAACTTCTCACTCAAATATGGGTTTTCCGCCTGTAAAACAGCTACATACAGCATAAACA
Source organism: Pelecanoides urinatrix (assembly GCA_013400755.1). Lineage (NCBI taxonomy): Eukaryota > Metazoa > Chordata > Aves > Procellariiformes > Procellariidae > Pelecanoides > Pelecanoides urinatrix. The sequence goes on from VZTQ01005804.1 coordinate 134,984, forward strand.
CAGCCCGGGCTGTTGCACTGCCAAGTGAAGGCATGTTTTTGATGGTAGGAAGCTTTTCACACAGAAATAGCTTCACAAGTCAGTAATTTTCATAGGGTTACACCACATCGCTTTCACAACACATCCGAATGTTTTACGTGGCTTTACACACCAAACCTTGACTAAGACGCAACAGGAAGGACAGCGAGATGCTTTGATGAATTGCACGACTGTCGCCTTTTTCGGTAAAGCCAACAACAGAGTTTCCGCAGAAGGACCCAGCCCTCTGCAGCCCTGCCCGCAGCCGGCTGCACCGTGCCCTGGGATGTCGTGGCTCTCGCTAGTCAGCGAGCGGAGACACCGCATGCAGGGTCTTCTCCAGCTGGCTTTTGGCAAGGTCTTCCAACCTGTGTGAACACCATTAAACCTCAGTATTTCGTTTTGCTGAAAGAGCCCGTTCACCGATGACACGGTGATCGCGGCCGAGTGCTAAATGCTGATGTTTTAATGGTGCTTGCAGCAGTGGATGCTCCAAAGGCACTCAGAATCGGTCCTAAACTTCATGGGATCTACTGTGGCACCAGATGATTGCAGACTGCCAGAAATTGTAACTGCATTTGGACTAATACTCCAAGTAATGACATACGGAATTCGTTATGGTAACTATTCCCAGCATAGACACGGCAGACTGAAAACTCAACTGATTCACTGACACAGGCATATAAATCAGAAAGCTCCGTGCTGAAGAGACAACAGGACAGATCACAGGGCTAGTCATAAAACAAACACCATAGAAACAACACTGTAGAAAATAAATAAAATTAAAAACCTCAGCATTATCCAATTCAATGGTAATCTGCCAGAAAAGAAAGAAGGAAGGGAAGAATTGAAAGCAAGCGTTAGTAAGAGAAATTACAAAATAAATTTCACATTAGGATCTTATAAATCATTTAACACTTTAATGCTGCAATCCAACATGGTGAGTATTTTACAACTGGCATGAGCAACATGTGCAAGTGCCCGGGATGCGGTGGGTTAGGGAACCCACACCGCTGCGCCAGGCAGCTTCGGAGGCAGGATGCGCCCTGGCTTTGTTCCCGTGCCAGGTGACAAACCACGCGGGCTGGCTGACCAAGATCCAAGAACTTCACCCTTGGGCATAAGAGTCGTCACCAGTTTGAGCTGTAAGCAGCATTAGGAGTGCAGAGGCTGGATTTCCAGTTCGGGAAGAGAAATGGAGTTTTAGAATTTAAGTCCTGCAGAACTGAGGCTGCAGAACTGGTAGGCACCCAGGAAGACGTGTATGAATGACATGTTTCAGCAAAGTGAAAAAACTTGGGTCTAGCCTACACTGTCAATGTAGTAAAGTTTCCTGCCTATTAAATGTACCACGGTATGCTACCCATCACTGAGCGAACCTGAGCGCATGCCAAGATGAGGAGTCTTTAGCAATATGTAAAACTTCAAGCCTTCCCACAAGCTTCTGTACATCTGTGTTCTCACCACGTTTTTTGCATGCTGCAGAGGAATCCCAGCTGTTTAATGAAGGCCTTTGCTAATGGGAGCAGACAACACTGCATTCTCATTACGTTTCCCACCTACAAAAGGGACAAGCGCACAGGCCAGAAGGGTGTGACATTTTTATTATTTGTGCTGGAAGATTAAGTGTGAGAGGAGGAGCACCATCTTTTTATAAATCAGATTGTTCCAGCGAGCACCACATGGTATTACAGCAAAATCACATGCTATGCCAAAACTTCCATGGCGCTCTGCTGCTGAACACTACTTTGAAGTGACTGCTGTCAGTTCTGTGAACATCTGACCTACAAGCGATATTGCTTGTGTGATCAATATGCCAGTCACAAGAGTAAGTTTTGTCACCTTTATGTATGTAGGGACTCCTGTGTTTAGAATGGGTGCATAAGTGGGGTTTTTTTTCTTTTTTTTTTAACACTCCAGGATGATTTTAAAAACAAAAGGTATTGCCATTTACGTGGTGACTAAATACAGTTACATGAGTCACAAGGGAGAATAAATACGATTGCACTTCTCACAGCCAGACAGTAAAAGCTGTTCTACTACTACTAGCAGTCTATCTGTAAGCAATCAGCTGCTTTTTCATATTCAGAAATCCACTTCACAGGCAAGCATATTCTTATCTTGTATTATGTAACCAATCTACTGTTTCAGAAATTAATGCATTTTCTACACTTTGAAGATTTTTAGAATCTTGTGGGGTTCTCCATGGTCTGAATGGTGCAAGTTATGTTAACTGCATCTTCTAGAACTACTGCTTCACCCGAGCTGGCCAAATAAAGTCTAAGGAACTCCTGTAAATGAATTTCCATTTAGAAAAATCTCCGAGTGGCATATTGCATTTAAAAGGAAAAAGCATCGAAGTTCTCATTTCGGTTTTGTTAGTGTATGGTGTATATATAGTATATATCATCCACCTTTTCTATTACTTAAGGTGACCTTGGACAGTCTCTCTTCGCTGTTTTTAACACGAGAACATACACTGATGAGTTAAAGTGTAAAACCAAATCTATGATTACACTGAATCTTTTATATCCCCAGCTTTGGGCACAGAAAATATCAGCACTCTACACGTGCTAAAGAGGATCATGTAGCCCAACTCCCTTTTGTAGGAGTAGACTAACTTCTGCAGGCTACAACCAGTCCCCTTCCAGTTCAGACTTGTACTATATCACAGACATCTTAGTAAAGGGAGCTTGAGGAGAGGACAGGTGGTCTTCACAGGGCTTCATCTTGTGCTGTTATGACCCAGCACAAGATGCTGCCACTTCAGAAGAAAAGGACAATGTCTTGAAAGTGGGTTGAAACCTGCAGTTGCTGCCCTTTCCTACCTACCCTGCTCCCCTTGTCATCCCACCTTTCATAGAACCATAGAATAGTTTGGGTCGGAAGGGACTTTTAAATGTCATCTAGTCCAACACCCCTGCAATGAGCAGGGACATCTTCAACTAGATCAGGTTGCCCAGAGCCCCGTCCAACCTGACCTTGAATGTTTCCAGGGATGGGGCATCTACCACCTCTCTGGGCAAACGGCTGGGAGCGGGGCTGTGCTTATATGCTTCTTTCTTGTGGTTGATTAGGGCATTCCCCTGATGAGTTTATTAAAAAATACGGGAAAGTGAAAAAAATCCCTAGGTAGGACCGCAGGTCTAGAGCAAAGCAGCAGCAACGGCTGGGAGCGGGGCTGGACCTCTGACAGCCAAGAGGTAGTAGCAGCACGTGGGAAGAGTGTTCCCTGACAGGGCAGGGAGCACAGCACCGGCCATCCCTACCCTTCGGGCATTTTCCGAGGAGTCTCCCGCCCGCCCACGGCGCTGCTGTGTGCTCAGCTGGGTGTGCTCGGGTCACAGCCCACAGGCGTGCATGTGCACACCCACACGCACATAGCCGCCTCGCTGCATTTGCTCTCCCTCCTCCAGGTCCCCGCGCTCCCGTGTGCGAGCGCCTGCCTCTTGCTGGACTGGCAACAGAGCACTATGTTCTGCTCTGCGTCCTCATTTCCAGCTTGGCTAGCCAAAGCAGGGGTTGTGCGCGACATCCCAGCTGGCCCAGCGATGCTGCGGGTTCCTCTGCCTTCAGTGCATCTCCCTCCCTTGTGGCTGCAGCTACAGCGATGAACAATTATTATTATTATTATGATGAAACTGTCTTACCTCTAAAGCTTTTGCCTTTTTGTGCTTTCAATCTAGCACTATGCAACATCTTTAAACCCTACTGTAAGTGAGATATGAGACACCATCTGCTCCCGGGCATGGACTCCCAGTTGCAGCAAGCATCCTTCCACACCACTGCTCCCCCCGGTCCCAACTGGCAATTCTCAATTGCTCAGGAGCACGTTCCCTGGGAGGGTATATTGCTATGTACACGTGCCATGGTAATAACCTAGGCTGCTTAAAAATGCATGAGAGAAAATCCTAGTCCAAGGTATTGGCTGTAGGAATGCCTAGATACACAAACATATATGCATATTCACACTCTTCTGATGCAAATAGAGAATAGGTCTGTACCTACAGAAAAGTGTTCTCAACAAGACAAAAGAGTTGTATGCAGGAAAGGGAAATAAAAAAAAACCCACATGGGTGGGTGTACAGTTAGTTTCCATCTATAATTCACAAGAAGATGATGACTCAGATGTATATAAATTAAAATTGAACTACAGAATATCCTCTTGTTGCAAGGTTGTGTGACCTGATGAAGAGTCACCTCGACCCAGAGAGCAGATAAAGAGGTTATATCCTTCATTAAAAAGTAACAAAATTAGATATTTTTACAGTGCCAGCAACCACAGGAATTAGGCTTAAACTTGCAAGTCTAAAGTAGAAAAGCAACAGAAACAAGCTTACCTTTCAAATTATATTTGAAGTTATAAATTGACTAAAAATGTTTTGTTCCTGATCCAGTACAGAAGTGCTTACACATACAAAACACAGCTTGAAAGAGTGAGAATTTTATTTTTCTTTACTCAATAAAGACAATGTTTAACACAGAATGATGAAATGTAAATTACGTTACCTTTTCTCCATAGCCTCTGTCTTTGGTCATCATTTCCCTGAGCGTCTGTAGTACTTTAATACATAGTTTCTCCTCGTTCTCCTCTAGCAGCTGTTTAGTATGCTTTATTAACCTGAAAATCACCAATCAATCACAGCTTGTTTTAGTACTAATACTCTAAAATGGAATAAGATATAGATGGCTATCTTACTTAATTGATTTAAGTTGCAAATTAGCTTTATTATCATACCGTTATACAACCGTCTTGGGAACATTCTCTCAAGAGCGACACTGAACCAGCTACTATGGGCTTTGGAGGAGCTGTGAGGGAACCTGCATCCCCCCTGGCAGGAGGACAGCCAGATAAAACCCTCTGACTGCAGGCAGCAAGGAATCAGAGGAAGGGGCAGTGGGATTTAGGACTTGCTAGTCCTCCAGAACGAACACTTAACAGTAAGAAAGAAAACTATTCCACATACTACTTTGTTAAAAAAAATGTACCAAGAGTCTTGGATAGCGCAATTGGAAATCCATTCTACCCAGCATTTGTTTGTTACTCTGGTACCTAGTTTCCATAAACTTTCTATACAATCCACCCCTCCAGAGGGTGATCTGAGAAGCTGGATTCTGCTCTGAATTGCCCTCTAAATGACCTTGTAATCTTTCCTTTTCCTTCCCTCCAAATTTGGGAGGCATCTGCATTGGGTGATGCACGTGATAGCAACCGATTCTGACATACTACCCAGCACTAAGTGCTACAGGATCAAGTACTTTGCAAACATTACTGGGGTTGAAGGCAGGGATAGAAAAACAGGGATTAGCTCATAATTTTTTACTTGTTCATACTACTGTTCATGACAATCCTATCCTGCAGCAAAGCCAGAAATTTTTAAGCATTAGCTGTGAGAGTACGTCAAGCAGTCTTTCCCCATCCCCAAGAGCTCCTCCCCCGCCCCTCCCCCCGAGAAAAAACTGCATTTACCATATCATTAAATACTCTGCTTACATAAAGCTGGGCAAGAGGGCACCACTCCACAGGGCGTGGGAAAATTGAGAAAAAGCAAAACGTAACAAAAAACATAACAAAAAACCCAACTCCCAACAAGCCAGACTTCAGGACAACTTACTTGCAAATGAAACCTCCACTTTCACATTTCCTCCTCGCATCTGTGTTCTCCGGGAAGAGCAGTTCAGGCCTGTGAAGCACATCTACCAGTACTGATAACTCTGCCTGGACAAGAGGACGTAGGCGATCCTCTAAAGCTGATACTATGTCCTAGAATATAATCATATCAAGGTTTTAAACAAACGTTAACTACATCTAAATGTATATGCAAATTCATTTTACAAACCACAAAAGTTAGGTCTGTCCTGCCTGGATAAACTAGATCAAACATCTCAGAGTTTGGCCAGGTAAGACTTTCAGTTTTATCATTTAATAGTTGTCTTTAAAAGGGAAGCCCAGATTTCCAGCAGTCCCCCAGGTTACTTAGTTCCCCTACCCTCCCCATCTTTGTAGGTGCTCTTGTTCATACAGGGGAAAGAAAAATGCAGATTCAGAGCTGCATTGAAACTCTGTGATAATGATCGGGTTATTTATGCTTAAATGAGCTGACAAAAAAAGTACTACTGTTAGAATTATGCAAAAAATAAAATTCTTCCCCTTTTCATTGATGTTTGGAAAGCTGTAGCTACCTTGAAACAAAACCACATTTATGCTAATACTTAAACAAGCAGAAAATACCAAGATACCTCTGAAGCCAGAGAGGAAGTTTAGTCAAATTGAAATGGACAAATAGACAGGAATGGATAAAGGGGGAGAAGCTATTTCAGTGAGAATGGGTTGGGCAGTGTTTTTACATTATGTAAAATTAGAACTGTTTGCCAGAAAAAGCTTTTGGCCAGAGAATGAATCTTCAAAGCATAAAGGCATCATTCAAGATGATGAATTTCATTTGATATAAAAAAAGGCCTTATTGAACTGTCTACAGGTCTGAACATAGAATACAGCTATAACACATCTATCCCTATTTCCAACACAAAGCATTGTGTTTAAATAGTCTTTTTAGCAAAAACAGTAGCAGAATGCACACACTTTGTTTCAAGGAATGACTGTGGCTGCAACTGGTTCACAAGGAACCGATACGTCTATTTATTTCAAGCTCTGCAGTGGTTTCCAGGCAGGGCTGTGGCACCTTTTGTTGTACTAAGAGTTTTGGTGTACAAGGAGCAAAGCACTGGAGGAGTGTGGAAGGCTGTGATGATGAAGAAGTCCTGTCTTATCAAAGAAATATTACTAATGGTGGAACAAGAGTACTTCAAGTACCACTACCTTCAAATATCAACATCTCCTAGGATGAGTACTTCTATACCCATTAGCCATGCACGTTCAATTACCTGTTCTGATACAATGATTTACATTTGGTTTTATATACAGTATTACAGTATTATTACATTCAGCATCGGCTAACTTGATTACCATGCGGCATTTTGACTAGTTAATTCATTCCCAAATGTCTTTCTACTTAGTAAATTCCTCCTTTTGTGTAGGCATGCAAGTAAATGCCTATCAAAGGAGGAAGGGTGCTGTGTAGTCACCTGTAATCTTTCAATTATGTTTCGATAATCCCTGGAGGCAGTGAGCACTGAATCTCTGCGGGCAGCATTCCTTGCAGTCATTCTCCAGTTCATTGCAGTCTTCTGTACAAGGTTGTGAGATTTCAGGAAGAGATTGTTGACCTGACTGTCCAAGTCTACAGGAATTGCAATTGCGCGGCTTTTTGCTGCAACAAGCACAAGTTAGTAAGAATCAACTCCTTCAGCCCATGTATTACAACCATTGCAAGAACAAGACAAGCTCTACTTGCAATTCCTTCTACTATCTCCTTTGTGTGCACTTTAAACAATGCAGTGCTGACTCCCGGTGTAATGGGTCAGACCTCTCTGTAGCATTACGTTTAAAGGCCTTCACACTTCAGAGCTGTTTACTGTCTTCAAAGTGTGGGAGAAGGAATCTGTCCTTACACACTCCCAACATCTCATGCTAACACACGTGTACACCCATCCAACAGCATTTGGCCTCATACTGAGTACAAATTACTCTTCTTGCTACTAAAAGTGAAGCAAATTACTGGGAGGAGTGGCAAAGAACTACTTCCCTGCTACAGATCAACAGGACTTCAGAGAGTTTTGAGATTAAACGGAGAAAGCACTTCAGGTTACAGTGACAACACCTTTTGCTCGACCATGACAGTATATCAACGTAACTTTGGCTTTGTACTATGCCTTGGCTCTGAGTTATCTGCAAGTGGCTCCGGCGGGAAGTAAACTGCAGTTTCTTTTTGGAAGGATGACATGTAAGCAGCAAATACTGGATCATCATGTTTGCAGCACTTAGTTCTGATTACACCCATTTCTTACCTACATCTGAGAGGACCCGAATGCAGCTTTCCACTGATGCCTTTTGGCTCGGCATTAACCAGTTGCAGTGGTACACTCTGAACACGCCTTGCAGCAACTGCACAAACACAGGTTGGCGAGTCTAGAACACAAGGTTAAAGAAAATCAAACTCATCACGCCATATTGAGAGGTATCAGCATCACCTTGAGGTGAAGCCAGTTACCAGCTTCAGCCACGACTCTCTGCACACCAGTCATTTCTAACTGGTCTGCATCCACTTGTTAGGCAACTTTATGTTGTAGACAGCATATCTACCACACAATCGGCAACTGAATGGATAGGGTGGGAACGAAGGCTGTAAGGGAAATATTAAATAGATAGCTTCTAAAGCGTAAAGCCTCAAGTAATTGAAGCCTGACTAAGCAAAGGAAATAAGCAGTCATCTTGATCTGTTTAATCAGAGTTATCAGCAAACCTGGCATACAGAGATTCTTCTTTTAGCCTTGACCAGTAGCTGACTCAATAGTCCACAGGTAATGGGACTTTGCTCTTGGCTAAACAGCACAGCTCCAGAGTTGAAAACTCATCATTTCAAGTATTATTAGCTGGTATCTAATTTACTGAAGAAACCAGCTGTGTGTTTGTTACTTCGATCACAGGTAGTAGTTAGTGGTAAACACCACAGCTGCTATGGATCAGCCAAAATTAAGGTGTGGTTTTTAGCCCTGTATTTCGCAAGGTGAGCTTCCACTACAGATAGGTGAGGTACTCCAACACACACATGCACATGAGCTCTGTTCTTTCATCTTTGCAACATCCCAACAATATTGACCAAAACTCCCTGTTTGGTTTTGTACAGTAATTACTTAGTAGAACAATTCATTTATTTTACCTGTAGGAGTATTTTAAATATTTCAAATGAACCTACATGGAGAGGAAATACCCTGTGTCCCTGTGCCTACTAGCTATGTAATGTTTCTATCAGCTAAGTGAACTACACCACAGTGCAAAGCCCGCAAGACTTAGGAACCAGTGAAAAAATACCTCTTTTATTCTGGTCAAGATTAATGCCTGTTTGTAAGAAAAAAAATGGAGTTAGATGAAAAAACCAAATCTATTAGATAATTAAATCTATTAGATCCACTCATCCAATAGCACCATTATGAAATGTACAAAAAGAGAATCAAAATTCAAGAACCAAAAATTACTAAGAGGCAAATACCTATTATCCTTTCCAGAAATAAGCCAAACACTGAAAACATGGCAGACAGTAGCATTCTCCAAGGGCACGAAAATACCTGCACTTTTGGATTTAAGCCACCCACATATTCCTTTCAGTTCATATTTAAAGACTTTTCAGTCTTAAAATGCTTCAAAGATGTTTCATTTGCTTAAACTAGGTCAATAAATCAAATAAGAAATTTACTCCATGTTCCACATGCCTCCAACTACACTTGCGAAGGAAAGCCTTGGGCAGCAGCACCCTTAGGAGGCAAACAGTCTAAAGAGTACTTGTTAAAGAGGAAAAGTTTTGGACAGATGTTCTTTGAAAAGACATATTTATGTTCTCCTAATTTTATATTATTTGAACTGCATGACAGACGTACAAGGTGTTCCTTGAACAAGCAAGGCCGGTCCTGACTCAAAGGAGGTACAATTAAGTCAAACAAGCCATAACACGAAAGAGCATGAGACAAGAAGAGGCTCGCATGGGAAGAAACGAGATGACAAGGTGCAGCAGAAAGGACGGGGAATGACTGAATCCAAAGGCAACGCGAGGGAGAGCGGCAACCGTCACTCGCCCACGGAGACAGGGGCATCTGATCAGGTAGCAGTGTCTGCAGACTGCCCTGCAGCATCTCAGACGGGAGGGGAAAATCCCACCCGGGGGAGGGATGTCAACAGCCAGGAGGTCCAACAGGCTGCACTCCTCAGACGGAGAGTCCCTGGTTATGGGCAAGAGCCTTGACAGGCAGAAAAAGGGAGAGAAACAGAGCTTTTAATTTAGAGATGTAGAGGAAAGATGAATCTAGGATAAGACAGAACTTTCAACTAAGATGGTAAAAGAGAGGTGAAATAAGTTACTTCATCCTGCTAAAGAGAGGGAGAGATTGAGAAACTAAAGAAAAGTTGCTGACAAATAAACTTAACAGATCACTAAAATACAATGGTAAGGAAATGTATTCAAATGCTGTACACTCAGAGATGACAATTAAAAGCATGACAGGGAAGACAGGAGAAGGGCAGAGCCCTGGGGGACAAGGCTAACTTGATCTCAATTTCTCATGTTCTTTTGAGGAAGTTTTGACAAACTAGCATGGAGGCTGATACCGCAATAGTGGCTGACATTTTAAAGTCACATGAGGAGCAAATCAACTGCTGGACTGCTCAGACTTGCTTGAGTTAAGACAGAACCTTAGTAAAGCTGCTCAGCCCAAACACAGCTGTTGCAGCTCCCTGCGCTCTCACAGGCAATGCCCCAAGTTTGGCAATTTAAGAGCATTTGAGCCAATCTCCAATGCAGCTCTGTTGCTTTCAGTGTGACTGTCTCCTTGTCTGAATACGGAGGGCTGTGCTGAATGCTAAACAGTTGGTAGGTCAGGCTGGCCACCGGTCATCCAGACATGGGTCGAATACATGTCCTGACTCGAGGGGGACAGACTGTCAACACAAGAGATATGGGGAGTCAGTCAGAAAAGCAGGAACATCACTGCTCGTACCGAGCAGAAGTCTTTACCTGATGCGCAGTCACGCAGCAGTTTTATGTACACTTCCCTGGAGCACCGCAGTCACCCAGGCAGCACACCATGATCCAAAGGGTTAGCATAAGTTCTCTGACAAGGGACTGACACGTCAAACTGCCAGATGCCCTTTATGGCCACTTTTGGGAACCAGATTCCTCCTGAGCGGCTGCCAGTTGCATTCAATTACAAACCTGGAGTTTGCACTGTGAACAACTGCCTTTGGCACAATGAGGTTGCATCAAGTTTCAACAACTACCATACTTAAACTTCTGACAGACCTGCCAGGCACCTGACCACTCCACCCACACTCCTCCCAAAAAGTTATTTATGAACACATGAATGATGTTATCTTTGTGCTGCAATACAAATATTAGGGCAATGTCCTGACACTGCTGTTCTGCAGTGGAAATCTCTACCTTCTGTCACTTCACCAATGTTCCAAGCTTCTCCTCCACGTTTCCCCAACTTTTGAACAAGACAAAAATTACTCAGCTTAATGAGACACACTAGAGCTTTTAGAATTTTTTTTTTTTTGAGGAAACTAGAATTTTCCTACAAAAACATGCTTTATTTAAACAAATCACTTCAGCACTCTCCTGTAATGCAACACCCTCTCCTCCTGTCTGGAAAGCCTGCCACCAAAGCTTTATCTTCCTTCTTGATGGCACTCTGGAGAACTCCTTGCTGCCGTGCTACTGCTTTACCACTGCTAGACAGCTGGCACGCCAAACTATCACTGAGCAAAATTGCTTGTTTGCTCTCCTACACCTGCCCACATCATCTTTTTCAACTGTACTCTGATCTAAGGCCACAAAGAGGACAACCTTAGATGCAACTGCAATACAAAACATACAAAAAATCCTTCATTTCCCTACTTGCAGTGTGTTTTTCTCACCCGCATCCTGATAATGACACGTAGAAACTCTCCCCAGAAGATCTGTGTGATCTCAGTGGTAGTACAGAGATGAATCTACTAATGAAGTACTGTGCCCCTCTAGAAAAACATTTGTATTCTGATCTATAAATCCTTCCACTTCTACAGCAAAAGAAACATCCTGGTCACAAAGAATACATATCTGCTCCCCCATTACAAACATGTGTTTCTTTTTAACTAGTAAATGGAACCAAAATGGAATGAACATAATTGCATTTGCAGCGTATTTTCACTTTTCTGTCTCTCGACATTTTCCTACCTGCAAAGTCGTGCTCTGATCAGAGAATGGGGAACTGAAGAAAGTGGTGACTATACTCATCACTATTTCTGTAACGTACTTCTCCAATATGGAGTCAGCATGCTTTCTGTCGCTGGTGTTGTTACAAGCCTGCAAGACAATTCATTCTTAGGTCAGAAGCAGCTCAACCAAGGTAGATTAGTAAGTGTTACAGACTGGAATTCTTGATTTCGCACTGTTCACAGCAATTCCCTGCCACAATGATATTTATGACACTTGGATCTCTGGATTTCCAGCACACACAAAAGCAGAAGCCCAACACTGTTACTGTTTTAATGTGTTGGCATATAGCACGTTTAGGAGGGAGGGAAAAAAACAGAGTGCCTTAGAGGAAAGAAAGTAGTAGGGTAGGGAGGACTGAGGTGTAATGCTTTCGTACGGGGAAATACTTGGAATCCCAGGCAAAAAGCCATATGGCCAAACAAATGCCAAGCTTGGAAAAAATTGGTCCTGACCTGCCAAAAATCATTGACTGTTGCTTGGGAAGGAGCTCGCTATCCTGGCCAGAATAAGCAAGCCAGGTGGCAGAACAGAAAAAGGCATTAGACAAAAGGGCAGGGTGTGGGGCTTTTCTGAGGTTTGTTGGTTTTTTTTTTTTTTCCTTTTTAAGAGGAAAATATTAATGTGTTCCATGGAATATGACTAATGAAATCCACAGGCATAAGGAAAAGAAGGCACATATAAATTTGAAGGAACACAATATTCAGGGTACTTATTGTCTTGATGCACTGTTATGTCTTATTCTTACTGCTCTGTACTAAATAGGTTCATTTAAGCTTTTTTAATTCAGTTCCTAGATACAGAAATCATTACCCGACAGATGTCAACCAGGAAGTTCTCAAATAGCTTCCACATATGATTACTGGTGTAAATCTCTTTCATTTCTACTTCTGTGTCCACATAGCAATGATTCAAGAAGTTGATATACGCAATTTTGACCTAAAAGTAGAGAAAAAAATTGCCATTAAAAAAACCTGAATGGTATTATGAATGAATATAAGGTCACATTAAAACTGCTATGTAAATCATTTGTAATTCTACTTCTTCCTTTTATTTAAGCACTGGTGAAATTTAATGCCATGAATAGCAAGACATCATCCAATAAAAAACACCAGGATTATTGCAGACAAAACGTCAGCATAATAATCATTTCCAGTTCTGCAGAACCATCTGTTCAAGGTTAGCAGCATACTCCATAAACCTCTCTGCCTCAAGAACCCTATAAAACAACAAAGTACAGCATCACATCCCCATTTTAAGGGCAAGGAAACAAGTATAGAAGGATTTAACTTTATCCAGATTCAGTGGGGTGGCTGATAGCACAACCAGGGAAGGAATCCGGTTTCCCAGCTCACAGCTTTTTCTCCACCTGCACCACCACCCTTCCCAGGCCAGACTCAGCAATATCAAACCTCTCTTCACGCAAAGCCAGCACATTTGAAATACATATAGGCCAGCGCCTCCAAACAGCCCTCACCTCGGGTATGCAATCCTCGTGGGTTACTACCCTAACAATGTCATCCAAAGGAAGAAGGGAGTTGCATTTTATTTCTGTGTAGACATTTTTGCCTTCTGTGCACACAGCAAGCAGTTCTACTAAGTGGATGTGGTACATCAGGGGGCTGTTTTCATCCATCCGATCTCTCTCTGATCTCATCATTTGCACCAAAGTCTGGAAGGAGGCTCTGTCATTGTAAAACACCAGGACATCTTCTCCCGCATTCACCAGCTACCGAGAAAGAAAAATATTCCATCAGCAGATCAAAGCCTGTGCATCTCCCCGCAGCATCCTCCCCTAATCTGTGGGCTGTTACAGTGCAAATCCCGATTAGCTATTCTTTAGGCACTTAAAAGGAGTGCAGCCCACCAAGTCAGCTGGGCATTCCTCTTGTGCTCCCTTCATGGGATAGAGGGCTCAAGTATGACATTTTCTCTTAAAGAATTTACCACTTCTGAACTGCTGAAGAACTTCAAAGTCAGCCCAACTGACTGCTTAGACAGAACTTTTGCCAAGAAGCTTGTGACTTTCCATTGTGCTTTTTTATTTCACGTATATTGCCTCAGCTGACTTTTTAATACAGCTAGCTGTAGACATACCGTTTTGTTCAGAGAAACGCCCCAGGGGCACACCGGATGGGAGGACTGCAGGGCTCACTAATTCCACCCTTCTGAACAAACATCATCAATTTTCCAAGCCTAGCGAGTGACACGTTAAGTCACACACTGAAGACTTCTATCAGCTTCACGTTTGAGACCCGGATGGCCACATTTTCAGAGCAGTTCAAACCTCCTCTAACTCAATGAAGGGAAGGAGAACGAGTGAACAGAGACCTGCTCCAGGCTGGGCACTTCTGAGCACGCAGCTGGAGGGATCTGAGGCTGTCCTCCTGCAGGGTTTCTGGCAAACAGCTAGATAAAACGCAGAAGGCAACCCCCAAGGCAAGCCCCTTTTCTCAGCAGCTGCTGACCCCCATGGAAGCTGATTGCTGAGCATCTCACAAACTCGACTCCGTGTTGAGAAGCTCACAAAACCATTTTTGAACTGAGTGACAAAATATGGAAGACCTTCGATGAATCATAGTAAGACTGATACACAAAAGCCAGAGCTTGACAAATCTGATCCTCGGGCTCCCCCTGCTGAGGAGGCCAATAAAAATCCCATCAGACATGCAAATACGCTGTCAAACAGATCATGTCCAATATCCAACTTAAAGGGATTTATTCACCCTTCTCTTACTTCTCCCTTCTATCCTGACACTCCAATTTCCCAGTTACTTACACATCTAAATTTCTGAAGACCCTCAGACTTTTCCGCCTTCAGCACTTAAGCAGCTGAATATGTAGGTCTTGGTAAGATAAGAAATTCCCATCAAAATACTCTACTATCATGCTAAAATTTTCCTTCTGCATCAGTGATCTTAAACTATTTCCATTCTACGCAATTCTGCCAGAGAAAGGCACCCTTGTTTTGTAAGCCCACCTATACTCTGCTGTGCAGAGGCCTGGAAAATAACTCTTAAGTACCATTAATAACCAACTACTCGTTATACCTATAGGTGAAGAGCTCAGAAAGCTTTCAATCAGAAAAAAGCCTATGCTTTCTGGTAGCTGTATGCTCTTTTTGCATTGTGAGAGCTAACTGTCAGCTTCTTGGCAGTCCCAGAAGCGAGAGGATCAATTTGTCATTTTCACCAAATGGTATGTGAAAACTTCTGCTCAGACCTTGCAAATCTTTGCAGCTCTCACCTCAGCCATTACCATATCTTGGCATTTCTTAATGAATTTTCCTTCCGCCTTGACGATTGTCTGCAGGAACTTTATGTACTGAACGTTTCTGCCATGTGTTTCAATACAGTGGACAAAGTGTTGAACAACGCGTTCATTAATCTCACTGCAAAGCTGGAAGTTGTTCATGAATATATGCTGCATTGTTACTGCTTCCAGAATCTAATGGAGGAGACGAAAGAAAGCAAGAAATTAGAAAATAAACAAACCACCAAACCCACACAGAGGTCAGGATAAAGTCAACACTCCTGCAGGGTGCAGGACTGAAAAGAACATTTCCGAGGACCTAATCTTTCAACACAACAGCTCATATCTAAGCCTATTTTTCAGTCCACTTCAGCCTCTTGAACTTTTTACACTCAAACGGTCCTAAACAAACAGATCTTGCCAACTTTCGAGGCTTCAGAATGAAAACAAAGTGTGACCCCTTCAACCAGTCTTGCATCAGAGCAGGCCCAGAGGCAATCACCAAGGACAATCCATTCTCTTTTCTTGCTAGAAAAGAAATAAATCATGGCATGAGGTTATCCTTACCCCTGGGTTAAGGAACAGGTTTATGTGCTTGTGTAGCAATGCCTGGTTCTGTTGGTTCCCAGCACAGAAGTTCTGTAAAAACTCATGTGCAAGCTTCATTATCTCCTGCATCCTCGTGTCTTCAGCCTGTGATTGCATGACAAATAAGATGGGGTTAAAAAGAATCTGAAGGTTCACTTTCAGGTGAGTACTGGATGAGCCACAGCTCCAGCTCTGCAAGGGAACTGTCACGTCTCTCGCACACTCCAAAGAAAAACAAACCTCCACCCAGTTCACAGACATTAGGGATGTGTTTGGCCTGCTTCAGTTTTAAAGATCATCAAAAATAAAGACCATAATAGAAATTACAGTAGTTTATTCTCTAAAATTGCATACTCCATGGCCAAGCCTGCCAGCAACGTGCTTTAGTCACTTTTACACTTCTGAACATACCAGTGCATTGGCCAAACCACACATCACCACCTTGGGGCTACAGAGGAAAACTGCCATGTTCCACTGCAATGCATTTCAACAGCAACAGATAGGTAGTTCAGGGCAAAGAATAGATGGAAAGTTATTATTGCAACAGTTAAGCCCAATTTATATTTACTGGAATCCACACACGACTTGCATGCCTCCAAGTACAGTTCAGGAATCAGTGCCTTTCCTCTGACATCAGTGCGGATTAGCAGTCCGCTGACGGTATAAAATGCAGTTTGGAAAATTAGTGTCTGCTTTTATTTTTAAGGAGTTTCATATCTTTTCAAGGGTGAAACACCTTCCACACTGCCTGTCCAATATGTTTTCATATGCACGGGACAGAAAGGTGACAAGAGGTGTTGGAGGGTGTTTTTGCTGCTGATTTTTTAACGAAATATGAAGAAAGATAGCATGAGACTTAGCTAAGCTGTCTAGAATTACTGGTTCTCAGAAGCCTGTAGAGTTTGGAACAGAGGACAGCAGAGTGACCGGGAAAGTGTGAAGAGCTCCCTCACCTACACAATGGTAAGTACCTGTCACCTGTGACTAATGGGCAGCCAACGTGATGAACTTAGGGTGTGCTTCATCAGCACAATGCCGTGTTGTGCAAGCTTAAACTGTACAGCAACCCAGTCAAAGTGGCCTTCAAACTGCACCACTGACATTACCTGGCACTCTGATATGGCTAATCACGAACAGCAGTCCTCACCTGGAGAGCCAGTTGATACTTATTCATTTCTAAGGGGGAGTTTGGGACTCTGCAACTGAGGGGCTCTGTGTCTGTATCTAACTACTGGGCAGACCTGCTGATAAATCCCACGAGGGACCAGGCACCCTCGTTTCCCTTCGTGTTCCCAGCACGGCTGTCATACAGCTACCCCACAGCAGTAACGAGGGTCTTGCTTCTACCAGCACAGATTAACTTCAAGGCAGCGCACACCTCCCGTGAAAAGCGAGAGCTGAGCCTTGGTCTTACTCTGAGCTACGATGGACAAATGTATTCAGGAAATAGTGCATAACACTGTACATTCAAAGACTTCAAACAAAGCTTATATAAGCTCCCAATTATTTTTGAAGTGTGGATATTTCATAGACTATGAGGCTATATAAAATAGCCTCTTTGAATCCAATATAAAGATGGAAGGTTCAGGAAAATTCAGAGGAGGTATTAAAAGCTGTCAATAAGACATGAAGCAAGGTGACAGCCATACAGAAACCCAACCTTTTCGTAAGGGATCTGCAGCAGCTCCAGCACAACCGCGTGAGCTCCCATGTTCCTCAGAAGTCGCTGCTGCTGCTTACGGCTTTTCCTGACCGAGGCACTTTCCTGAACACAGAGCTTGCTGAGCCGCAGCAGGATCTGGAGAAGAGACACGCTTTAGAGCTGAAATTCTAGGTTTTATTTCACAACATGGCTCCCAGAGAACAGCAACAGTGAAAAAGGCATCTGCATGGACTACAGCGGCTCCAGGCAGCAGAATCAGGTTTTCAGGTCTTGAAGTGAGGAGCTAAAACCAGGCTAAGGCCTGGGTGCTCCTGCAATAACAGCAGAGGTGCCAAAGGACCGAGCTGGAACCAAGAACCTCCGGGAAACGTGGGGGCAGGAGGCAGCGACGGCGTCAGCTGCCCGCTCGGGCGGCAGCCACCACCCCCTCACCACCCCCCGGGACGCGGCAGCCAGCCCAGCCTCGCGGCACTCGGCACAGGCCAGGGAAGCAGCGCGGCAACGGCGCTGCCGTCACATCTGCTGGTTTGCTGGCCCGGGCACCATCCATCGCATCTCTGAGCTGGGCGGGTCCTGAGGAATTCAGCCGTGTCAAGTGGACCTGGCACAAGGCTCGGCAGCACGGTGCCGCGGAAAGGCCATTAGCTAACACCACACCAGCACCAACACGTGCTCTGGTATTTTTAAAATTAAATTTCAACAGCACAGTGGTTTTGAGTGCAAGATACTCAGGACAGGGCAAATCAAATAGCTTCTCCACTTGCTTACTTCTTTCATAGCCTTTACCAATAAAAATATTGTGTTACCATTGAAACAGCAGCAAAACGTCGCGTTTCTTACTAAACCATTCTTAAGGAAAGAATACACGTCGTGCTTATTATACTCCTGGCTTCCCATTCAAGTTGGGATATGTTATTACTCAGCAAATAGTTTCCACAATGGAAGAGTGATTCAGACTTTCCTGGGTGTCTCCCTCTGACTGCAGCTCTCCAGAGCTGTGTTACTCATTTACACTTCCATTTAACCATCAAGAAGCAAAGTTTTACCTCTTTTACTACACGGTAGTTGTAGCTGCTAGTACTTTCAGGCTTTTGGGACTTGCTGTGACCTTCCTGTGGATAAAAATCAGACAATTTATTACTAGCCTACAGTATTGTCTTCACGAAGGCTAAAATTACCATTGTAGGATAGTGCGTGCTCTCTTCCTGGAAAGGAGCGTCATCCTTGAATTCTCTGACAGTCTCAGAAAAATACTTATAATTATCCTGTCAAGTCACATTGACCTCTATAACATAAAATAAGGTGAGGGTGGGATGATTTTAGAGACAGCAACCTCCTGTCCTGTCCTTGGCTTGTCACATTTTGTCTGTAATCAAGTCTCCTCCAAAAAACTTCTTACTTTCTCTCCCTCTCTACTATTATTAAACTGTCATTGCATAGATACCTCACAGAACTACACACTAGGAAAGCAATGAGTAAATTACTTCTATTTACTTCCAACAATAAATGTTCATAACCCACGGACTATTTCTTGCATTCCCTCACCCGGTCTTTTCTATTTGATTGCAAATTATATTGAGACAAAAGGTGTTTAATTAGTTCTAAGCCAGATGTTCATGCCAGGGAAGTCGACTGTTACCAGGTACAGATAAAGCAGCAACATTTACCAGGTTTCTCAAGCACTGTTCTCTTCTGCCATTTAATAATAGTGCCATGATTCAAAATGCATCACCTGAACAGTTCACAGCTCTGCCCTTACATTATTTGAGGTACTTTTGATCATATAAAAAACATGCAATCTATCAGTGCTGAAAGGACAACTCAGGAGCCAGAGCAAACCCAAACCAACTGTTCTGTTAGAGCCTAAAGTTGACACATCAGTGGGTGCTAATCCTGAGCAGTTTCCACCTGAGACTAATTGGCATCACCTAGCTCAAGTTCTCCTCTTGTTATTGCCTTAGTCCAAAAGCAATTCAGATAGCCTCACCAGGCTATGCAGTGAGCTGGAAAGTTGTTCGGTTTTTTTTAGTCATAGTTCTGGAAACAGTTACATTTTCATAAATTATTAACTCATTAATTTGTGCAAATAGAACCTAATTACCTCTTTTTTCTTGTGTTCATTTTCACCTTGCACTCCATCCATAGTCTCATCAGGGCCCTGGCCTTTGTATACCCAAAGCTCTGATTTTTCCACGATAGACCTCAGCTGGTCCAAATCTTGTTTTATCTGCTTGTAGTTGTCAACATCTTGGCTGGTAACAAGCAGTTGAACCTTACATGAATGCAATCCATTAGTTGCACAAAAAGATTGGTTTTAGCTGCAATATATACATTCAGATGAGGAATAACACTCTTAATACAAACACATACCTGTTTAAAAGCTTGAAGGACTTCTTGTCTCTGACTAAAGTGCCGGAAGAGTAGCTGAAGTGCTCCAGACACCAGAGGAGGATAGTCATGCATTGTTAAATGCAACAAAACTCTGAGAAATGTTCTGCCACCATGATCGTCCAAATCCAGTGGTGTATTCTCCTCACTGAAAACAGAGTGTAAGGGTTAACTAGCGTATTAAACTGAATGTCCCAGCAGGTTCTTAAGTCCAGTCAGCGGTGGCAGAAAACCTTTTTTCTTACTTTTAAATAAGGATGAATTTAAACAAAAAGTGCTATCTTAAGACACACAGGGTTTTTTGGTATACTGCTTAATAGGGAGGCTATTCCAGAATCTCATTAATCATAGCTCACTCAGCTTACATTAATCAACTTACATTTTTCAGGGTCTAACTACGCCAAAATATTTGTCCCTATGTCAGCCTCACCTTATCGCTCAAATAGTTCTTGCCCATTCCTGGTACTAACCTTTCTCACTATTTATGAAATAAAACCCTACCTCAGTATCCAGGTTGCAATGCTAATTATGTCAAGCACTTGAAATCCTCCTCTTCCCTCTCTTTCCCCTGCATCTCTTTTCTGAGCGTGAGAAACTCACGCTGTATTTTTTTTTCCTATCAGTGCCCCCTGAATCTTTTCCGTATTCTGCTTCCAACTGAGCCTGCACGCTTACATTAAAAATTCTGGTTATGAATTCTGTAAATGAATCTCTCTCCCCTTCTGCCTTCATTTAAGAAATCAGTTATCTTAGGATTACAGGAAACAACTGCAGCTCTGAGCAGCTTAAGGACATGTAGAATATACAGCTCCATGGTGCTCCAGGAGATAGTGGGTGCAGAATCAGGACAAGCTGAAGTACTTGGAGTCTGTCACTGACTTGCTGTCCTGTGATTTAAGAAAGGATATAAGCCTCTCCGGAAGGAAGGCAGGTATGGAAGGTACAGCTTGCTTTGTTCTGTCATGCATGTGCAGTTTAATGCTGCATTATACAAAAAAAGGATGGCTAAATATATATCTATCTCAGTAGAAGTCCCAATCCTTGCCTACACAAACTTTTCCACCTAAGATTTTGCTGCAGCGTTCAGCTTAGATGCACTAATCCTCCAGCTTGGCTTTCACCCACACAAGTGAAGCCCTCCCATGAAGATCTTTCTGGCTGAAGGACCCCTGTCCCTTATCTGTGGCTTTTAATCCAAATGGACATTACTTTGAGCTGTATCAAAAGCATTTCAGGAAAATGAAGCCTAGGTAATTGTGACAGCTGTTTCCAATCTTTTCCTAGTTACCACCTCCCTTTCAACTGCAATCCCCTCTCCTTGGGAGCCCTGAGGGCTGCAGCCTGGGAACTGCTGAGCTGCCCCTTGATTAGCACTAGTGGAGAGATACTTTCCTTCCGCCAAAGATCCCCTCAGCTTGTTCTTCAATATGTTCAAAGTCCAGGGCTCCTGAGAAAATAACAAGACAAATACACTATGTCAGAATGGCACCAGAGGTGTTTTTGCAGCCTAAAACCATTTTAAATGGCAAGTGGTGATGTAGCTGTAAACAAGAGGGTCATAACAAGCTGAAAGAAACACTGAGAGATTACTGAAGCAGCCTGCTGAGATAACATAAGACAATAAATTAACCTGTTCTCAGCTCACAAATTAAACTGCATTATCACTTCACCAACATCCAGGCTTATTCTTCTCTTGCCTATTTTTAGATTGCACCAGCATCATTCCAGGACACTGATGGGACCTGGTGTCATTCAGAGGGGACAGCCACAAGAAACACCAAACTTCAGCCTTGAGAAGTTATAAAGCAATACATTCAGCAATGACAGCAATACTCCTGTGGCTCAAGAGACAAAAAGGTCTTTGCATTTTTCAGTATAAGGTATATATTATCACATGGGCAATGATTAATATTCTGAAATAAAAAAATAAAAATGGTAAAACAGTGTTGGAGCTCTCAATCTTTCAGAAACATTTGCAAAGGGGAACGGAAAGAGCATGGGGATTTTACATCTTTGCCAAAAACATTTACCCTCTTTCTTCCAAAGTTCAGCTCACAGAAAGAGCTCTCCCCGCCAGCCCAGTTTCGAAGGCCCTGGCACCCCAGGGGGCTGCTGGACAGGCAGCCCAAGAAAAAAGTAAACACATCTCCTTTGAAGCGAGATCAAAAGAAACAGTCTCCTCCCTTTGAAGACTTCACATCTAAACCACATTTTCCTTATCTTTCTCCTTTGCATCTAGAGATACAGTCTCCAAATTGAGGGAGAAAAACTGTTTGATGTCTAATAAGCTGCACTTTTAAAGTCCAGTTATTCCTACATGTACAGATCCTAACTACAGGACGCTTTCTCCCCTGGAAAGTGATATACCAATTAACAACACCCCATCTACCCAGTCCACTAACTATCTGGCTTTCAATTAACAACACTGGACATGACAAGCTCCTTAACAGCTTACTTTCATACCCTTGCCTAGCAGCACTGAGATACAGACACCTCCAGATGTCCTGCCTTCCTACAATCCCTTTGGAAAAGAGAAATTTGGGTGGCTAGAGGCATCAGGCCTGGGGAACGGGATGGAGAAAATCAGATTACTCTGGGGACCCTTTTCCTTCACCCAGAAACATTAATACAGAAGATTTAATTTGAGCTTGATGACACGTCACACATGATAGTGTTTATTTCAGGTTTTCTTTTAAAGGATGCATCTCAGGCTCTTGGTCACATTTAACACATGGAAACAAGTAGGAGACAGTACAAATAAATCCTGGGTTTTGTTTGGGGTATATGGAAATGATCCCTACTGTTATTCCCGCTGCTAGCAGGGTACTCTGCTTCAGTGGGACAGTTCATATGCCAAAGCAAGAACCTGAATCAAGTATCCAGTTAGCACCTTTAAGATTAAAGAGTCTTCCTTAACCCACACAAATTCATTCTTTGCAAAATAACTAACCTGGTACATTAGCTGGCATTTCTTGATTACTGCTTCCAGTGGGTGATTCAGACATCTGGGCATTGCTTTCATCAAACTCATGTTTAAATATACAAAGTAGGCAGGAGATTCTGTAGTCCAATCTCACATTCAAAATAAACTGATAACACAGAAGCAGTAAAAATACTGAAGTAACTTGCCTATTTCCAAGCACACGGACAGACAATTTACACATAATGCAGTGCTACAAACATGCAAGATCAATATAGTAAAAATGGGGATTTAACTTGGAAAAGAGGTACACAAATGTCTTCTTAAAAATCCCCACAATTCAGTGTTTTTTTTTCAGTCATTTCAATAAGCGTATGATATGCACACAGTAATAAATCCTTATGAGTAAAAGATTTTGGCCGAGTTTTGACCCCTCGTTACTGCCCGATGCAGGCACCCTCACCCCGCCCCCCAGGAAAGGGAAGCAGCATTTCCATCTCCGCTCTGAAACCAGCAGGAATCTGACAGACAAGCGCTGCTGTCCTCCTCGCTCCCACTCCCAGGGCGCGGCGGCAGAGGAGGCTGAACACGAGCTGCTGCCGCAGGCGCAGCGTCGCAGCATCGCAGCCTGCTGCTGCCGTACAACAGCGACCAGTCCAGCTAGTCCCAGCGAAACCTCCAGCGCAGCAGAGACCACCTCCTCGGTGGTCTTCCTCCCTCTTGAGGAAAGTAGTACAACGCAAAGAGCACTTGCAGTTCTCTCCAATTTAGGGGAAAACGTTTAATGCCAGTTTTAATAACCCACGGTAACAGGGGGAATACTGGCACACTAAAATATCCCACTGCACATGCCAGGCCATAACAGAAGTTCTGGCTTCAGCTAAAATTAGCAATGCTGGAAGGAAGTGAACCAAGCCTCCCCTACGTGCTGCATCTGCTGCTGAGGGGAAGGGCATAACCTCAAACCCAGCTATGTGCGAAACCTCCCACGGGGGCACAGGGAAAGTACACCATGGCTTTCCTGCTGCTTCGCATACTTTCGCCCACGAGGCTTTTGCAGCTTTCTGGCCTCCATGAACTTGCCCATGAAGTTACCGAACAGAAAAGGGACTCCTACACTGAGGGAGGGAAGATGGATTTCAGTGCAGTAATTCTGTGGCAACATCTAGATCAAGCCAGTGATGTGGAAAAGGGAAAAACTTTTCTCTTTTTTCACTCCTAAGTCTTTGGGACACAAGTGAGAAAAGCCAGACAGAGACGGAAGAGACAGCAAGGTTGGCAAGTGTGCATGCGTAAAAAACATTTCAGGCTGATGGCTGTACGAGGAGTCTCAAGTATCTCCCCCTTCCTGGGGGCACTTAACAAGGTGGCCCTGTATATTCAGGGAAATTACCGAGAAAATGGGTTCTCCACTTCAGCAAGTCAGGTATTTACAAATCACTGTTAAATGTGCAGATGTCTACTGCAAACTCATTTCTATTAAATTGTTTCAGTAATGGCATAATATTATCATATGCAAGTGCTGCACGCCTGACAAAGTCACCCTTGTAATGCTTCACCAGTTTAAAAGAGGCACATTCAAGGCAGGAGTGAATTAAAGGCACCAGAAAAAAAAAAAAACTTAGATTAAAGACAGCACAAGACGCTACATTAATTTGCGTTGCTAGTACCTGAAGTATTTCGATGATCTTCAGCTTTGTGTCCATTACCAGGATGTCCTCTTTCTCTGGTTCGCTCTGCTTGACGTTACCCTCAGGAGCAGCAGCAAGCGGAGTCATGGGCAAGAACCCACCGCCTCTGAGCACCACCTGGGTCATCAGCTCACCGACTCCGTGGATTGATCTCATCACATTGCTCCCTTCAGAGAGGTAGGTAAACAGGTAAGGTTATGATGGTGTAATGGGACTGCATTAACAGGGCAAGGACCCTCCACATCCTACGAAGAGAAATTGTCTCAACATTAAACAAGGCCGGGTGGACACCTAAATCCCTGGAACAGCTGGAAGACAACAGCAGCACTGCAGTACTTTCAGAAACCCCTGCCCTCTCCCTCTTCCTTCGTAGGCATTACTCAGCTGTACAGCCAAGCCATAGACAGAAAGGAGTAGAAGATTTCAAATCCACATTGACATTTTGAGATGAACTAGCAACTACCAAAGAATGATCTGTTCTGCCAATCATTTTTCAGCCTTACCTTTACTTTCCTCGCCTTTTGCCATCTTGGTAATAGGGAAGATGGTAGTGATGTGCACACAGTCTAATATAGCAAGGAGGATTTTGGTTAGTCTGAGGAGGTCACAGAAGTTGTAGAAACCAAAATATATCAGATTTCTGGCTAAGTTAACAACCTACCAAAATAATAATAAAAAGCCTGATTAATACTAAACATTTTGCTGTCACAATCACGTTGTCTTAACACAGTGAAAAGATCAAGAACCTGGCTGTGAGTCATATTCTTATCATAATATCTCATAATTCCATAAGACAGTATAGTTCTGCATTTTATCAGAAAGTTTTCTACTTGCCTACAAATACTGCAATGCCTGGAGTAACAGTCTGTACCTGCAATTGATATTCTACAGCTACAAAATCATACCATATTTGTCTCATTACAGAAAAGAGGTCAAGACTAGAGGGAATGTAGAGATGCTTTTTATGGTCTTAGGGGGAAAAAAAAAAAAAAAAAAAAAATCACACATCTAAAGCTTACTGCTACCAAGTTATAAAGTTTCCCCACAAGTCCTCCACATGCACTGCTTCAAGATCCACACACAAGAATTTCACATACAGTGCAAATATTTAACGTAGCTCCATTATCTGAAGTATATGCCCTCAAATACTTTTTAAAAAAAAACAAACCACGTATTTTCTTAAATTAATGGTTATTTAGGAAATACTATTGCATGGATTTGCTACATTTTATTTGCACAGACAGACTATTTTAATAGGTCAGTAAGTCACAGGACACTCTATTGTTCTCTTCCTGAGTAATACTGTAAGCTCTAGAGACTATCTGTGCATGCAGACACAGTGTTTAGTTTTCGAGAATATTTATTCCAGTAAAGCTTGACTTTGCAATAACAGTGAGAGCACAAAAAGTAAACAGGGCTGCTGCAAATCTAAGACATAAGCTCACATTCATTAATTGTATTTCAAGAACTATCATAGCAAACTGTCACAAACTTCAGTGGAGTTGCTTGCATAAGGAGAAAGGACTACTGCCATCTACCTGGTGTTGAAAAAAGTACCAACATTCCACAAAAAAAGAAAAAAGGATAAAATCAGAACTGGATAACTACCTCAAAAGTGAGCTTATTTTTCTCTTTATCAGAGAAAGGGAACCTTTGACACACCACATCTCTTAAATATTCCTCTACAAATTCCATTGTTTGTGCAAATCTCTCCTTAATTTCATCTTTGGAAGTTCCACTGCTATCATAGCTGAAGAGGAAAAAAAAAACAAAACAAAAAACAAAACAAAACACAAAACTTAGCATGCAAATACACAGGGCTCTCTTCCCCCGATACAATTTTTCATTGGTTTGTCAAAATCTAAGAAAAGTTAAAAGCTGTTAAATAATTTATCCAAACAAAGGAGTCGGGAAGCTGACACCATAATTTCCTGGCTTTTGCCGTTTTATCCCATATGCTCATTTTGCACTATTTAAAAGTGTCTGAGGAAAACAAAAAAAGAGAATTTTTTCCCAATAAATAAAAAAAGAAACCCTTATTATTTTAGTGGAAACAATGACAAGCTATGTACAGCACTAAGGCAAGCGGATGTGGCCAAGAGATGCTGACTGTGAATGCTATTTTCCTTCAAATAAAAACAATATATATGAAAAGTAGCCATTAATTTTTCTTAATACAAATTCTAGGTTTGTTTCTCAGCGTGTGCAGAGAGCATTCAAAAACGACAATCCCCACCACTTTCCACTAACTACTTCTGTTTTCCTGTTTGATCAGTATCACTGTTTAGCCTCGGCCAGAGCTGAAGCCATTTGTTTTTCTATTTTGGCATTTAAAGTTGAATATCATCTGCTGCATCTCTCTCAGCAAAGAAAACTAGGCTAGCAAGGAGGGAAGGGAGGGAAAAAGAACAAACCATTAAACACCAGTACTAAAGCTGACAAGACTCAAATTCCTAACATTTAATGTGAATTTTAAATGTTCATTTTCTCCAACCAAAAGAATTGAGTTCTGAACAGTTGAAGTACTATAAATTCTGAATTATTTGTGCCATAAAAAGTTGATAGACGTCTATGGTCAAGAAATCATGTCTCCAGTCTAGCTGTGGTTTTGTATAGTTTTTTCACCACTGTATCAGAGTATTTTCCATGGGAGGTTAAGGAACATGACTGTCTCCAGCACATTACTTGTTTCAGTGTCTGCCCCCTTGTTCTTCCTTTTGATTGTGTGAGCTACCGTATGGGCAATCTGCCCTGAAAAGTCTATACTCCAATCAAATAAGGCAGGAAAAATGAAACAGTCCTCCCTTGCTTTCCCTCCCCAGGGGTAGGTCACATCACCCAAATCAGAGACAGACCATCACTGTGATCACTGCGTGTTTTGGAGACAAACCCCTACTGCCTCACAGCTTACACCACGCACATACAGGAAGGTTATTTTGTTCTCAGGAAGGTTCTCCAGCAAACATTACAGGCAAATGAAACTACTGGGTTTGAATATGTTACGGATTTTTTTTAAATTTTATTTTTAAACAGCAACAGTATAAATAATGCATGAGTTTAGGATTGATCTGGTTTTGTTTTAAAAAAAAAAATCAAGACTGATGTAATTTCCTTTCCCACACCGTTCCAGCAAGTACTTACTCGTCAATAGCAATTTCAGAAGGTATTTCAGACCACAGACGAGCATACTTCACTGGTGTTACTTGTTCTTGGGGGTCAC
The DNA here is from genome assembly GCA_013400755.1 of Pelecanoides urinatrix. Classification (NCBI taxonomy): domain Eukaryota; kingdom Metazoa; phylum Chordata; class Aves; order Procellariiformes; family Procellariidae; genus Pelecanoides; species Pelecanoides urinatrix. The sequence continues at coordinate 162,588 of VZTQ01005804.1, forward strand.
GATCAACGTGCATATGAAGCATTAGCCGGCAGAAAGACGCTCTCAGATCATATGGCAAGTTTTCATCAGACATGCAACGGAGAATGAGGTCCACATCCAGCTGGCCAGATATTTCATTTATGGCTAAGTACTGTCGATCAAGGCACATTCTAGCAAAGAGGTTTAGTTGGTATCTTCAGGGGAAAAAAATACATAAACAAACAGCTTACACTTTAATTTCCAGAAACGTCCACTGGGTATAGTACTGATATGCTCTTGTATGTATTAACAGAATGAATCTTATATTTTCCATTAATATAGCTGTACTTATTATGGAAAGAATAAAGCATTAATCAAACACTAGTAAAAGGTAACACAGTGGAAAAATAGAATATAAGGAGTCATCGTATTTTTCTGAGTGTTACACAGAGTTAAGTAATGCTGTTTATGAAAGCTACAGAAGAATCCAAAGAACACTTAAGGCAACTCAACCTAAATACTGTAGAAGACCAAATACTTCTTACTGATTCTGAAGCCACAGCTGTTCACTAAGGCAATAACGTAGATGGACTACAGAATCATTAAAAATCAGGTACCTGATTAAACAACTACTGAGCTCTGCTCCCTTCAGTCAAAGAATTGGTAGAGAAAAACAAAACTTAATTCCTAAGCTTTTCAGTCTATAAACTAAAAGCAAGCAACTGGGATTTAAGGTATGCACATTCAACAGACTGATAATTAGCTTTTAGTCATAAAGCACATGTCCAACATTCATGAGTATTCGTACAGGCTTGTGTTGAATAGTGTCAACTGTGAGGTTTCCTAAAGAAAAGAACATTTAATTGAAAGCAGACTCCTTTTCACTCTCAACACTCCTCATGGGAATTTGACCAAACTGTACCCTAAACCCTTGTTTAAAGCATGTTCACAAGTCGATAATGTAGTCTAAAAATAATTAACACTATCAATTCTACTTAAAAACAAGTGCAAGAAAATCTATTTTGAAAGCAGATATAATTTTTAAAAATATGTACAAGAGGTCTCCTTTTGAGCTCAGCCCTCCAATAGGCTCAAAAAATCCCATGTATTAGGAAGTCTACTGCAAGAACCATTTCAATGGAAGAGATAATGCAAAAGATATTAAAAATAACAACAAAAAAAATCTAGTTGAACTTTTTGCATCACCACAATCGGGTCCGTCAAACTACTCTCATAAGTTTATAACCCAGACACAGGAATTTGGTCTGGGCTGAAACCTGATCTTACACTATGCCAAGAACTCGGTGTCTTGTCAAGTCATCTGGAAACATCGCTTCATGTCAGAAATTGCTAAAAGCATAACTTAAGCCGTACAAAAAAGCACTGCACATTAATCAAACCAAACTTGTGGCATTTTCATAACTTCATATATTGTCCTGCTGAGAACTACAGGACCTCTACAGACTTTGAGCTTACAGAGAAATTTAGAAGACAGGGAGAACGGCAGTGCCTTCTTTAAAATCAAAAGCAAATCCATTTGCATGCTGAAATCCTGTTCTTCCCACAAGCAGTTGTTCACCCCAACTACCGAATACAGGTAACCTAAATGGTTAACATACGGCTCTGTCATAACACCCACTTATCAGGAAACCAAGCAGAAATACAGGCATTAAGTGCTGTGCAAAATCAATGCACTCTAAGCCTCAACTATTTTTTTTTAAAATCAGTTTAAACTTGCTTATGCTGATAATTTGACTTCTCACCACGAATAATTTTGTGGTCTTAGCTCTCACTTGTAAGAGACTTCATCCTCACTCTCTAATGGCTATTTTGTCCATGAAACCAGTATCCTTTCTCTCAAACCAAGTACAGCCTATATCCCAAAGGCTTCCCCACACAGCCCTGATGAACTTTGCCAGCCAAGTACTGCACATGTTGTTAACCTGTAGTAGCTGAGTACGTCCCGATCTTCCTTCTGCCCTTCCTTAGCATCCTGAGCCAACTCTCTGATACTCTTACTGCGGATTTCCTTGTTAGTGTCTCTCCAGAACAACCACACTTCTTCCTCATCTTCTCCAACTTCCAAGGCATTTTCTCCACTTGACACTTCTTCAAACTCAAATCGAGAGAGGACCAGCCTGCCAGAAGGAAGTTAGGTTAGATTACAAACTGCCAAGACCCATGCAGATCTTTTAGAACATTTCTTTTAAGACACTTGCTAAAAAAGACACTTGCTAAAATGTACTGGCGATATAGAAGTAACTAATCTTATGATCTCACCGGCATTCAGAAAACACCAATTTTGTTCCTCAACTCTGCGAAGTAGAAGCAAAGTATCTTACTCTTTCAGCAGTAGCAGTTTACTACATAAAATCTTTGGGTTTTATTAATAAAAGCATTAGGTTAGAATGAATGTAGACTACAAACTCTCCATTCAGCCTTAAAAAGACCAACATTTCAGCTCCATTCAACTGATGAAGATAAAGAAACAAGGAAGTTAAAGGCACATCTAATTGACTTTCAAAAACATCTTTATGGGAGAACTCGTTCAAAGATCATTCAACAGACTAGGAAAAGATTTGATAAGCAAAAATATCTAAAAATTGATTAGTTCTGTATCTCACAAATGTCAATTGGATCAGAACTTGCTTTCTGTTTACGCGGCAAAATAACTCAGATCAGCTACTAAAATGAAAAAGGCTTTGGGGGCTTTTAGCTCTTCAGCAAAAAAAGATCATACATCTGAAAAAAAGACAAATTAAATACACAAGGATAAGAACAAGTAAGTGATGTAGCAACTTTAAGCGCTGGTGCAAATAAATAAATTCTTTATGATTTTCATGAAGAGAATTAAGTGTGCAAGAATACTCTCATCCATTTGAGTTTTAAACACTACCTGACAAAGACCTGCTTCCCTTTTACAGTACTTTGATAATGATTGTCTGTGCCCTATTCCACATATCGAATAAACCCATCTTTATGAAAGATAATTGGAATTTGGTGCCTGCTATGATGCTTCAGCAATGGCAGGGCAATGCTGAGAGGTGGCGACCAAAATCCTAACCGCAGAGGGAGAAACGGGCGAGCAGAGATGCATCAGCCTCTGCTTTGCTGCAAGCTGAGCTCAGTGGGCACACACCCAAGAAGCGCTCGCTCGCTTCAGACAGCTTATGGAGGAAAGCCTGAAGCCCGGAGGAGGATCAGGCCCACAGGACCCCGCACACCTTCCTGCAAAGTCTGTCTACTTTGATCAAGTGTGAGATATCTGAAAGAGTTCTGACTGCAGGACTGAGAATGCATATGGCAGACATCTGCTGTCATCAATACCCACTTACTGTGTATTTGAAGAGGACCCCACACATACTTAACTGCATTCTCTAGATGTGCCAGCAACGCTCTCAGCCTTTAATCACCTTCCTTCTGTTTCACGCTAGGAAAACTATCTTTAAAGGTATTAACTTACTTAGTTTCAATGAGAATGTCTGCATTTGCTGGATTCAGCACGGCTTTACAAATCAACTCCTGTGTCACTGGAATAGACTTGTTCATGGAAACGCACAAATCTGAGAGGTAATCCAAAAACCTGTTGGAAAACGTGAGCCAAAAGGGTATCAATCCTTGTTGAGATCTAGACTGAAGCAATCTACACTACAGAAAGAAAACATTCAGAACTCCATTTTAACATTGCAGAGCGAGACTGTTGCCCGAGGGGGAAGTTATGGCGAGTGCCAAAAAAGAAGTGAACTAGCTATGCTTCCTTACTAGCATGTTGGCAGGTACAGATTTTTCTCAGAAGTCTAAGAGGAAAAGGGTAATCATACACTCAAAAATGTGGATCTCACCTGGGCTCCCTATTTTTCCTCACGAGACTAACAAAGGTGTCAATCTCGGCAGCTGTGATGTGCTTCTCCAAGAGTTTGCGATTGTTATGAAGCAGTGCTGTAATAGTGTCCTCGGCCAAGACATCGTAGCCAATTTGCTTCTGCATGAAGCCAAACTGCTTCGCAATGTATTCCTTCAAAACATAGAGGGAAGAAGGAAGGTGGTGTAATTGTCAGAATTTAAGAAAACAATCAATAACAGAAAACAATAAGATGTTTGTCAAGATCAACAACCCAAGAAGCGAACTGGATTAGATTCAAATTGTTCTTCTTTTGAGAGAATGCAAGTGATGACAGATAACCTTAACACCTCCCTCCCTCCCGGGCTAGACACCAACAAGGCATTTATCCTTATCTGATATGAGTTTGTTTTTAATAAATAGCAACAAAAAATGTACAGCCTTAATTCACAATGGAGCTTGTAAGACACAAGAGTAAAGAAAGTGGGTGAATCCAGAATTCAGAATCCAGAATTCACCTAGATTTGACACTTAGCAATTCTGTTGTTTTCTCAGATTCCCCTTTCAACTGGTACTAATTACACTGCATATAATCTCTGACAGAGATGAAAAATACCAGATAGAGTAAAACTGAGCAATCCAAACATTTCTTGCTCACTGTACAATCGCAGCACGGCATAGCAGGGTTTAATGGGACGTAGCTTTTATTTTTTTGGAGCACAGGAACAATGTTAGTGCCATTGAAACCTACAGACGTATTTCAAACCTGATTCTTTCTGTAATCCTGCTGAGAGTGTCTCAGCACTCTGTAGCAAAGCCGGCATATGTGTCTGAAGGGAGCATGACGCTGGTCTCCAAGCTCCTCCAACCGCAACATTGGGCCATCACCACTGTCTGTAAATGGTGCTTGCAACAACTTGAAAATCTATGGATTTATTAAAAAAAAAGAAAATCCCATGAAGCACTGCCTTCATCTGATTCAAATTAGTGTCAAAGTACTGTGTCAGCATCTTTAAATTTCTAAAAGGTACATCAGAAATGCACCGTAGTTACCAAGTTTCTTGGCCATAGAGTAGCCTGGACAGAAGTCATTGTTGATTACCTTTACTCAACACCATATTCCGTAACTTTTTCTTCTAGCAATGGTACGTCTACAGTTCATCACCAAGAGCCTGCTGAAAGCTAGAAACTCAAAGGATCTTTTCATCCCAATAATTTGGCCAGGTTCTCTGTTATTAGTTTTTCTTTTCTGACAACCCTTCTTGTAGGCAGAGTTTAGAGAAAAAAAGCAGCCTACCTGCTTTAGAATATTCTGTTCTCTCATTAGTTTTTGCCGTTCTCTATTAGGTTTAGAAAATACCACTTCAAGGACGTCTTGTCCAGAATTAGTTCCACCAGTAACAAAGTAGACCAAGTCTTCCAACAATTTGGTAACAGATCTATAGAAAAGCCAGAAGTTGTTAATACAAGACTACAAATTTTGATCTGTTAAAAGAACAATGCCAGTGTAAGCTTACATAGATTTCAAAAGGCTAAGTGACAAAAGAACATCAATTAGAAACTGACTCAGATGCTGGATAAGGCACATAGATATGTACAGAACTTAAAATTAGGAACTAATGCTCCCTGCTGCTGTAGCTTTACTATCTAACAGCTAAACCGTAGCAGCAGTAAGACAACGGTATCACTTTAGGGCAACTAGACGCTCACCAAGTTCTATCTGGCAGTTCTTTAAACTGCCAGGGAGAGAAGGCGGGGGGAAGAAAAGAATCAGGTGATAATCTCTCCCAAGGCCAAATAAGAGACACTGGCTATAGAAGCACATAGGCCCTGGTTTTGCACAGCCGACTCTACGCTCTTTTTGTGTGGCCGTATACTTTTCACGGACGTTGTCAGAGGATTTGCAAGAAGTCATGTGTTCAGTCTTCACAAGATGGATTATAAATTCCCACACTCGATTTGCAAAGCCCATCAAGAAAGGTATGCTGTGGATAATTCCTCCAAGTTCACAACAACAGTTCTCATGCTCTCATTTCAGAGCAACAGGGAGGGCTTGACAGAATAGGCTTGAAAACCTCCACTATGGACACATCAACAATAAAACCAACAACTTTTTTTTTTTTTAAAAATCTAATCAAGTGGGAAACAAAATCCCTCTCCCAAAGATAGCATACATAGATAAAATTTTCAAAGAAACAGTTACTTAGTAAAGGAAACAACATTATCTGAAGCAAATTCTTGCTTCCTTACCTTCTTTCATTCTGGGTTATTGTTCCCTTTTCCAACTTGCCAGCAATGGAACCTAAAACCTTACTTGCATCATTTGCAAAATCCAAGTCCCGAACCTCTGCAGGGGAAACTGGTACTATAGCAAAAGCTTCTTTGTCCTCTTTCACTGGAGAAGTACCAATCTGAAACCCAGAGAAGTTTTATCATCAAACCAAAAGGCAGAAAACAAATTAGTGACTCACATACTCAGTGATAATAAAACAGAAGAAAAGCCACGCTCCACTTAGTATGAGGCTACTGATGTAGTCAAACTCTGAGAACAGTACCACTCCGTGCAAGCTCAGAGGTGTTCCTAAATCCAGAGAAACATCAGGAGAGATTGCAAAATGTTGCTGTACACAGTGGAAAAAATTCTCCTTGTGATGGCTGTTGTACAGTAGAAATTGAACAAAGTAACTAATAAACTACTATGAAAACCTAATCTTTTAGATAAAATGTTTTGCATAGGCAGTATTCACTGCTGCTAAGTTGCTTGCTGTTTGACAAACCCAGCAGTCTCAAGGGACTGGAACTTCTCCTACCAACAACACTTTCGTGAAAGTACAGGAATCAAAGAATTTGCTTACAGAAAGTAACAGGACTTACTTTAAGCATCACAGGTTTCTCCTCTTCTTTATCAATAGGGATATTGGTACTATGAACCCAGGTGTTAGTGCAAAGGTGTCTAAGTCTGACGTAAGAGTTCCTGAAAGAAAGTCAAAAGTTTCGAAGCACGAGTCAGTTTCCCAGATGGGAAATCTTCGCATTGTTCGAATTGCAAGATGTTGGCAGGAACAAGTGGAGAAAAAAGTGTCATCTTTATACATGTTGCATACCGTAACAGGAATAAGACTGTTCTTTCCTTATTTCATTCTATAAATTCACCTTAAGAAGTCTTCTTATATAATGAAAGAGATTCTGCTGTAAAACAGAACTACAGCTATATTTTGTTGCTGTAAATCAGCTGCTGCACAGTAACAAATTAAGCCTCTTCACGTCCTCACATTTTGACATGCTATGGTGTATCTGAGCTGTCAGCTTCCTCCCTTACCTTTGTATTTTTCAGCCCATAACTCCCTGCTACCTACTTTGTATTTTCTAAACTGAGCATTTTTTGACTCTCTGTATAGCTAGTCAATGTTGTACAAGCATCAAAGGTCCATTAAGACACCAGAACACGAGACTGGCATGGAACAATTTTCTCTAGCAGAAGTCCTATGGGGACAGCAATTCCCAGACTTAGTTTTCTCAGGTATTTCTGGCAATGACACTATTTTGCATGTACCAGCTCTTTGACAGATGTCAAGGCACAGTCAGACAAGCATCATAGGCCAGGATAAGAAACAGTTCTCAGCTGCAGTACAACCTCCTCTCTCCACACAACGTGGCAGCCCGAAGGGCAGAAGAGGCAGGCAGGATGGCTGCTTTTGGTGGCCATGTTAACTTCTGCTAACTTAGGAGTACCTGATGGTTTAGAGAGTTGCTTAAGTAAATGGAACAAATACGCTGTGCTTTCTCAGTGGCAACAGACTGCAAACAGCCTGCGTACAGGCAGTGTATTTTTAAAGGGTACAGCATCTTTTAAGTAGCAAGAGGTACCATATGAACAGTAAAGGACGTGTAAACAATAGAAAATGAAGTGCTAAATACTCGATGATACATCCTAGCTAACATAACACAGACAGGTCATGGGAGTAGCTTGATAGGACACCCAAGGCTTTTAGTCCCAGTTTGTTCACTGGCAAGGAAGTCACTTAATCTCAATTTTCCCATCTGTAAAATGGGGTTCTGTTACTTATAACTCAATTGTAAAGTACTAAAGTAAAGCTTCAGGCACTTGCTAAGTATTTCTATATTAATTTACGGAAGAATCTTAACTGCAAAGGATAAAAAAAAAGTGGGAGACAGCTTTACCTTAAAATAATAATAACAATAATTTAAAAAAAAAAAAAATCGAACTCCAAAGCAGATAGTCAGTTCTAACAGTATGTTAGCTGTACCTGGGGACAAGGCTGTCTCCTCCTCGCAAGGTGGTAGGGTCCAACTCGAATATGGAAGAGATATCATTTCCTTCAGGCACAGACACCAGAGAGTACGCCATCTTCTCCTGAGCACTGCGCAAGCCTCTTCTGGAGGCATCCTGCTCAGGGTCCAGCTGTGGAAGAAGTCCCATCACGCACAGTCAGACCAAGCCCTCCAGACCCACCTGCCTAGTGTTAAATAGATGTGTCCTGTAATTTGCAGACACAACTCTGAACCACTCCAAGTACTAGTTAAGACAGCTGGGCTTTAGTACACCAGTAAAACTGACAAGTGTGCCAACCGTGTCTTCGCGTTCCCTGGTGCTAGTAACTTCTGAGTATTTCTGGATCACAAACACAATAAATCCTAAACCACAGAGGTTATGTCTTGCACACCCTGCCAGAAGAGACTCAAAATCCCACGGCCATTCACCCCACAGCGCACTGGGAACTCTTGACTAGTTTCAGATGACCCCACATCTGCTAAGATCCCCACCGCTGACACTACTGGCTTTTGAAATGCATTCAATGTACTGCAATTATCATTCTTACAAAGTAATTATGTGAGCTGCAAATATTGAAAAAATCAGCAACACTGTGTAGCGACAATCTTGCTGGGAAATAATCAACTTCAGCAGCAGAAACAGGACTCGCATCTATCCATCACAGACAAATGAAACAAAAGCTAATCAAGAAGTTAGCTGTCTTGCTGTTCACACTTCAGCTTATGATGCACTCGAACACAATGATACGCTACAAAGGACATGGCGTCAGAAGTATCTTTATTTCCGAGGTGCTAGCAAATTACCAGCCTCCTTTAACAAAGTAAAGATACTAACATCATCTGAGCAAAACCCTGGATTTTCAGATGAAAGGACAAAAGGGTAGGAAAAAACTAAAGATAAACTACGAAAAAGGAACAACAACTTTCTCTAAAACCTTTCCTAGGGAACTATCAGTTATCACTAATCAATAAAAAAGCTGCTGTCTGACAAAACGCAGGAGCCAGCTGTCCATGTATACACATCTAAATCCTAAATGTAACTTTCAAAGTGATCAAACAACCAATTTATCAGCTCCTCTGTGATCTTGGCACCAGCGGAAGGTAGGCACCCGATGCAGTCAGCACTCAAGCACCTGTCTTTCAAAGTCCTGGTGTAAGGCACTGCAATCCTTAAACATAGAGAAAAGGTATCTAACATTGCTTGTGCCTCAGGATACTCTGTAGTTAGCACATTTGTAGTCAATGAACTTGTCTGCAAGTTGACATTTGAAGTCTGATTTTGCACATGGGAACAGACAGCTGTATGGAACAGAAATACACACTGGGAGTGTGCCTTCAAGAGAAGGAGCAACTATACACTGAATGGAGTCCATCTGGAGGCTTTACACCAGGAGAAATTCGCTCACTTGGAATGAATTCTCTGAGTTTCAGCTGTCTCCTTCCTCCCCGCAGTAAGGCAGCTGCTCTGTATTCACAGTTTGTACTTCAGGAGACAACTGGTCAGTTATTGGTACTGTGGCAAAGCTGAAAATGAGTAGTAAATCAGAAAATAGGAAATGGGGCAATTTAGGGAGAACTGAAACTTCAACCGCAAAGTTGACAAAAGCTATCCCCTTTCGTGCTGCAAGGGTGCTAGCTGGCATCTCACCCATGCCCATTTAAATCCCATTCTTGTACAGCTCACTGAGGTATAAGGAGAAAACAACAACAAAACACAGAGCTGTGCTGAGAAACCTGCCATCTTGCAGAGAGTTCACATTTAGATACAGTTGGAGTTTGGATAAAGCAGCCTACACCATCGTAGTCACTAGTGAATGTTAAACGATACAGTAATTTTGTGTCAGAAATGAATTATGCGCTCCTGATTCTATTCTTTACGGTCTGTTTTTGCCACCTAGTGGTAAAGAGACAGAGCAGGGAAAAATCACAATTCTGAAACCAGTGCGTTGTCGTTATTACTGCACTTATTATCAGACGGAGGCATTAGCATAACACTAGTAGGATGGATGTGTACATAAAAGACCTCGACACTGATTAACCTGCAAAAAGTTAAGCCAACAAAATGGTTCAGTGTTGCCCTCCCCCAACAATAGCTTTGTGTGCATGTGGGGGGGTGTAATTTTTTCATTTTTCCAGTATGTTAATTGAAGTTAAGCTGTCAGAAGATCAGTGTTTGCTGCCAAATACCGCCAAGAACTAATCAGGATAACGGTTCAATATATGGGGGCAAGGGTAAGTGTTTTAATGGTCAGGCTATAATGACAAATCCTTTTAGGAGGAGAACTCCACCTCGCAGGATTTCAAAGCAACGCAGTGCATGTTTAAAAATCAGAGGAGTAGTTCTTTTTCATATCCAAATGGAGCTAATCTTCCATAATACAGGATAAATGACCAAGAAAGCTACATAAACCTACAATCAAATCCAACTTAAAAAAATGTAATCCACAATGGAAAGTGCTGTTCCACTTGTATCTGTTTTCAACTACTGAAGCAATGCTGTTTCTCTCTGACACCAAAGAGAAGCTTCTATTAGTACAAAGCATCAGCACACTCAATCTTTGACATAACAACATTTACCGAAAACAACACAGACTTGCTTTCACAGGAAAATCAGAAGAATGGCACTGAAATAATTCTCAGCCTGCCATTCTTGCTCTCTAGACCCTTTATCCTGGCTTTCCTGTGACAAGCCAAAACAAGAGAGGGAATTCGTTTCTTAAACAAGGAGGTCAGACGACTGACAGCACTACAAGAACATCCCATAAGGGACGCTTGCCATCTGGTGTCACCTTGAGCAACTTGCTTTTCAGACCTATTCAAGAGAGCGCTTCAAGGAAGCAAAGGTTTAAGAAATAGGAAGACAGAAAAAGAGATCCTACAAAGTGGGGAGGTGAGGGCGTCCAGGTAACGTATAAATTTGGTTCCAAGTGCATTGCTCTTCACTAAAGCCTAATGCAGTTTTCAATATCCACTCCTCTGGATAGGCCTTAAAACCCTTCAGATCATTCTCAGTTTTTCAGTTCCTTCACTAGCAACAAAGCCTGGACCATCTGTGCACTGGCCAGGTAAATACCTGGGCCTGTGTCAAGCCCTCCTCAATTAGGGGCAAGATCATACTCTTGCCTATACTTACTGAGGATTGACACTCCAGGTCATCTTCCTCATAGTCAGGGTTTACCTGATGAAACAGAATCACAGGCACGTCAAAACTCTAACAGAGCTGGAAGTGGGAAACAACCTCAGCACGGTCTAAACTTAGGTTGTAAAAAATGCACTCTACTGCTACAGCACTACCAGGCATGCAGAACAAAAATACTGTGCAAACCGATTCGTTTCTAATCGGGCATCTGTCTGTCCATGAATTAAGCAGTTAAGGAATCTGCAAGCATGCAGAGAGATTTATCTTGTTCAGGATAATCACTAAAGGAGCAAGAGGCGTAGGGAGTTACCAAGTTTCAGTTTGTTTTTGTTTTGTTTTTTTAAATCCCAAGTGGAATTTCCAACTAGAAATTACTGGCTTGGCAGAAATCTTTTAGAACAAACACTATTCTAACCATGGATCAGGTGAGCAATCTCCTCTGGTAGATTTTTGCATGATGTAAGACCACGTTTTTGTTTTGGCTGATTAGCAAACCCAAGATTTACTGGAAAAGCTCTATAATGGATCACTACTGAAAAGGATTTGCAAGTGCGCACGTGACAAAACGCTGCCGTTTTTCCAATCTGCTTATTAGAAGAATATAAAATGGGATATTTAATCTGGACTTTTCCCACTGAAGCTCTCAGGTCAATAGTGTGGGCTGAGACAATCCTCCTGCCCTGCTATGCACTCGTACATCCAGGACAGCTTTTACTTACAGAGGTTTGTGTATTGGCATGTTGATATATCCATGCTTTAAAGTAAATAGAAGTAGTTTTAATAAACATTTACAAGTGTTAAGCAGCAAAACTCAAAAAATTATAACCCTTAAGACTTTTTTTTTTTTAACTTTTTTTTAATAAAATGTCTTGCCTTATTTCAACGGGGGAAAGATGTCTACTATGGAGACAGAAAAAGACTTATTTGTTTTGTGCTTGGACAGCTAAGTGTTACCTGCAGTTCTTACAAGACTGGTCTGAAGTCTAACTGCATTTTCATTTTACAGTCAGTTCTACAATTCCACTCGGAAATCAGTGATTCAAGAGAAACTAACAATAGTTGAATTCATTTTCCCCCAAAGGCTCTCAGCCATTTGCAATTTATTCATCTATTAATAAATTCATCTACTGCCCACATGACAGGATACTATTTAGTGTCTATTCTTTGCAAGAGAAGAGTTATCGCCTCCAGAATTCATACAAAAAGTGAAATAAGCTCAAGACTACCACTGTACCGTGGTATTCTTTCAAGCCTCTCATCTTCTGTTCTATGTTTAGCCATCTACTTCTGTATTAATACTAAGGACCCAAACACCACTCTCCTCCCCTCCCCTGTGTCTATTTTTAGGGCAGGAAATGAAAGATTTTCAAAAGATGTAAAAGGAAGAAAATACCACGGAAGGAAAGGCAGAGCTCCTAAGCGAGCCCCAACACCTACCTCTGCTGCTAGGTAGTGTCCAGTAGCAAGGTGTTTGAACCTGAAAAGGCTATTCCAGTACCCCGCGCCACCACGACAAGGATCGTGCTGCACCACCTGCAAGGAAAGGGAAACCACATTTACATCGTATGTCAGCGACCTCCCTTTCACACACAGCATCTAGTGTATCTCACGTCCAGGTAAGAGGCAACAGAACAAGGAGCTCCAGAAAAAATGAAACCACCTTTCATCATGAACAACTCACAGCACAGTAAATACTTTGAGCAGACTACAAATAGTTCACCTCAACAATTTACGAACATTGATTTTCTGCTCATTGTCAAGTGACAATATCTGTTTGCAAAGTCACTGACCACAGCTAGAACTCCACTGGAGTCTGGTGGTGATGGCAGGAAGATTATCGTGCAAGTTGGCAGAGAAGTAATTAAAGAAGGTGCTCTAGGTGTGCATGTTTTGAAAGGCCTTGAAAGAAACCTCCTGAAGAGATGCAACAGCTACTTTAACTTTTTGGTATAACTGATTTTTGACCTTCTGAAAGTAGATGAGGGAAGACACCTGGAAAATTTTCAAACACAACAGTGTTGTATAAAAGAATATGAAGACTGTCATATTTACTCTCACTTCTCTGTTGTAAGCAGAGCCTCCAACATCAGATGATCTGTTACTTCCTACCGACCACTCTGTGGGTGCACCCACTTAGGGAAAAGTCTGAGCTGTGCCTTTCGGCGAAGGACTACCTCACCTCTGCCTTGCATTTACCACCGCGTAACTGCATACACAGGGACAGTTACTACAGAAGCTACTGATGTGTTGTAACATGTCAGAGTAATGTTAATTGTAGGTGGGCTTTCAATTCAATTAGGGGAAAAACTGTATATCAAAGCAGATACTTCTGGAAAGCGAATATGAAAAACACCTATCCATCATTACAATTAATTTTACGATTCTCACATTGCAGTTCACACGGCAAACATTTAAAATCATAAAACAACGCTAATCACACCAATAGAGTGAGGATATTTTAAGAAGCCAGTGATGGCCAAGGTGTTAGTCACTCTTTTTAAAAGCCAAGTAACGGGAAAAAAAAAATAGTCCAGATAAGCAACGCACAGAGACTCGCAAAAGGTTGCAATTTCCTATCAAATGAGGACATGCATAATCACAGTATTCCACAGCAAAAATAGAGTGTTCGGTACACTCAGCAGGACAGTTGAAATTATTAGCTGGTGTTAAACTTTAGTGACTGGTAAGAAAATTACTTTATAGATGCTTCTCTGTCCCCTTTTTCTGAATTGTCAAGAACCTGAATTTGAGAGCTATCTGCTGCAGCGTTAGAGATCAGAACTCTGTTTTGATTTTGCACAGAAAGCACAGTACGTAAAGGAATTTTAAGATTAAACTTCTAACACCAGGAAGACTAAAAAAAGAAATCCAGGTAGACTGTTTTTAAAAGAAACGGTAATTGTTCCTACAAAGCCACCCCCTGCCTGGGTTACAACTCTTACCTCTACTTCCCACAGGGCTTTTGAACTGGTTGCAGAAGTGGCCGACTGCCTCCCTGTTGTTCTCAGGAAGACATGCTGCTTCTTCCTGTGCTCATCGCAAGTCAGAAACTTCTCCTGTTCTGCATGAAACAGCCTCACCACATCCCCCTGTCAAAGACCAGGCAGCATGGTCAATACAGGCATTACCCAGGAGTGAACAAGTTACAAGCAAGTAGACTTTTGAGTCTTACCCCTTTGAGAATATCATCTTTGTTATCACTCCATTTCATGAAGAGGACTATTTTCCAGCTTGTATTGCAATTCACAGAGTTGACCTAAAAGGAGAACTAAAACCATTAGTCCCAATGTCTTGTGCCTGTACAAGCTACTGCCATGAAGTACTGCCTTACCTTTTAGACAATTTTCAGCAGAATACTGCAGTCCCTGTTGCGTTGCTCTAGAGAAGGAGAGCCCTTTCTGCATTTACTCCAGAACAAGTAACTACAGAGCTGGCTTGCTACGTATCACTGTGCTACGACTTTTGATTAAGAAAAATTTTATTTTTAGCCGGTCAAGCAGAAGAGATTGAATTCAAACCTCTGTCCAGTGCCCAACAGATACAAGAAATTCTGATAGCTATATTAAGTGGCTGATGAACAAGATAACCACACTGCCACAGGTACCAACCAACTTACTGATAACCTGATTTTCATAGAACACAAGTCCTAGCAGCTTAGCTGAAACACACAGAGGTTTGTACAGTTGCTGCAGCTGTGTCAGTCTGCCCTTACCTCATTGCACCCTGGATTATCAACAAGCTGATGACTACTGGCGTGGAGAGGCTGGCCAGCATTGACGGGGTTCAGGACTACTTTGTCTCCGATGACAACCTGTAGGGAAGTGCAGCATCAGACAGAAACTTGCAACCTGAGAAAGCTCTTTTTCTTTCTTTTTTTTTTAATGGGAGTGATGGGAAGAAATCACCTTCTTACAGTTTGGAGCGATGCCAGTCTGAGTATGAAAACCAGGATTCTGTTTACTTCAGAATTTGGCTCATCGTACTCAGTCACTCAGGCAGAAAAAAAACCCTGTACTATTGGACTCAGAGGCTTGAAGAAGAAGCACAGACTGCAATTCTGGTAACTAACCTATCTGCTGCTTTCCATGAAGTTGTTTCATTGGTTAACATTTAACAAATAATTCCTATAGCAAAAGGTCAGCCAAAAATCCTCCTCCTCCAAGACTCACTTTAAATTTGTGGAATCAGATTCTTGACCAGGCTGGCATATGACTCAAGACAAATGCACTTTATTATGGACAGTAAAGGTCCCGTTCTTCCCTTCTCTAGGGCAAAGTCTTACTTAAACTAAAAACCAAAAGGCCTTTTCTGTGTCGAAAAGAACTGTTCTTAGTCATAAAGTGTCTGAGAATTGGTGTGATTTAAAAGAACTTAATGGCCGCTAAGACTGCGCTACCTTGTGCTTTGGCTTTACTGTGTGTGTTTTTGTAGAAAAGCAACAGTCGCATCAAAACGTATGGGGCTACTCTACAGGATAAATTATTCCTATTTGATAAAGGCTGCCATGTTTAGGTGCCAAATATATACCTGGACTATACCATAGAGCACACTGAAGCTAATTACCTCATGTTTTTAGGCAGACAGTATACCCAGGTGACTCAGGTTTGTAAAAAAGAGATTAAATGATTAAAATGGTAATGCATTTAATTCAGAACCAATTATTTTCCAGATCTCCCATGAACAGGACCATTTAACCTCATTACCACCCCATTCCTCATACACAAAATTATGATGAATTTTGATTTCAAACTGACAACATTGAAAACCAAGATGCTAATTATTTGTTCCAAATCTACTGAAGGAACTCAACATTTCCTACCATTTTGAATTGGACAGGAATTGTGAAAGGCTAGCGTAATTAGGTCCCTTATTCCCTCCAACGTTAAATCATTCCATGTTTCCAAAATACAAGTTACCATAGCAATTTTCCTCCCCCTCATGATAGCATAGGAAAAAGGTTGTTCCTGCAACATCACGCACTAAAAGATCTGTGCATTTCATTAATTGCAAGACAGGCCTCCTGAAATAAGCTTTGCCAAGCTGTGTACAAAGTAATACGTGAAGATACTCCTCTTAGCACTTACGCTGTCTCCAATGGAACGCAGTTTGTAGAAGGGCTGTATGTAGAACCAGGAACCTTCATTTCCAGCTTCATCCAAGGTCACCCTCATAGCATTCTTCTCTAGTAGAGCTGGAAGCCTCTTATTTACTGTTAAGTATTTGTTACTTTTTAAGTGAAGCAGCTAGAATAAGAATTAGAGTTCAGTTCTAAGAATGCTCATTTTTCCTCCCCTCAATAAATAAGCGAGTGTGCATAAGATAACCACAGTATTGTACAGGAATTAAAATAAAAACTAAATTATATAAAAATATTTATGAATTCAGGCACAATTTCACTTACACTTCTTTCAGTACAAAACATCTTCAGCTAATCCAACCGTCCCTTCTCCAGCAAACGATAAACACTTAGAAATGCTCTTGTCACTTTACAACAGCCTGTTCAAAAACCCAGGATCAAAAGTTGTAAAATGCTGGGGACTAAGTGGTTTTCCCTGGTAAGAAGGGGGTAGTGAGAAGTAAAGCTGCTCTTATCTGGCTTTGCTCTGTCTGATTTAACAGAAAACGTGACTGCTTCTTTGAAGACTCTCTTCAAAAAAGTTCCCTCCCTCAACCCTCTGCTGCGAACCACCTCGCAGACTGCACACCATCAGCAGGATTAAGCAAGCTGCAACAGGTCACATTCCAGCTCCCGATCTAACAACTAACAACAACCAACTGTTGTTAAATTTCCAGTAAATTTAGCAGACAGGTACTTTTGTACAGAAAGTGCTTTTTCATGCCTTTTGGCTACCATAAGTAGTGTTTACTCACAGGAGGTTTGGGAGTTATCGGAAAATATGGGCAAAAACTTATCGCTGCTTTTAATAGTGCTGATGTTTGTAGTCCAATCAAAAATGGATATTATTATTTTTCTTTCATCGTTAAAAGTAGATTTTTTTTTTGCCTCAAACACATAGGCCAGTAGCGCACTTAATTCAACCAAGGCAGGGACTTCCCTGCCCTTCCTCCATCAGGTTGCTTCAAATCTTGCAATTGCTCTAAAGGGCAGCCAACCAGTTTCTCCTTCCAACAAGAAAGCCCAGTCTGCCTGTGTTCCTAGCCACCCCCCCTGTGGGCTGGTATTATGTCAGCAGAGTCAAATAAAAAACATTGGTAAAAAGCAATTTCTTAATCCAAGGCTCAAAATGCTCAGGTAACTATCCCTGCTTCTGAAGTGCGGAGGCACTCCGCGCAGTGGAAGCAGGTCTGCTTTGGTTCCAGGGTGAACCCGCGCCTGCTGCATATTATGTTCCCCATTTATTAAAGACCTGTCTTTTTTAATTACGCAATTATTGTACTTCCCATTTTTATTGGGTTTGATGCCTTTTTTTTTCCTCCATTCCCTGGGCCCTAGCATATCCTTTGCTTCAATGGACTGCAATTACTTATATGGCTTGATTTTCCTTCTCTGTGGCAGTTTACTATTTGATGTGTCAACATTTGATTGAGAGAGACCATATTTGGCATTGTACAGTGCCTGTCCCATCTTCCAAATGGCCAACTCTAAGGAAGGCTCTAAGAATTATTTCTGAAGAAAGCAATCATGTGGTGACATCAAAAAAAAAAAAAAAAGCACTATTAACCCATAACAAAAAAAGTGACTCCATCGTAGCGATATGCCCAGTTCTTGCTTCGCAGGATCCCACTTCAGGACACTGTCACACCCTGCAAAGCTACAGACTCTTGTCCGTGAATTCCAGAAATTTAATGTCACATTGAGCAGGGGAGTTTGAGCAAAATACTATACAGCTTGCAGAGATGCTCAGAGCCTACCTGGATAACATTGCCGTACTGGATGACTGTTCCCAGCAGCTTTCTGTTTTCAGTTTCATTCTGTTTCTTTTCCAAATCTGCCGCATGCTGAAATTAAAGGAGAACAATTCAATTGCTGATTGTTTTATCAAAAGTGTGGCCAAACACTCAAGGTTCTTTAAGAGTATTTCAAAGAAATGGAAAAAACAGTGAGCACCTGAAACAGCGCAATTTCTTTTTTCCAACTTCCAACAGCGTAATTTCCAATTCCCTTTTTCAGTTTTTTAGGATGACACACCATTTAAGCAATCCGTAATTTGGGTAGAATTTGACAAAATTTTGGAATAAAACGTGACATGAAAAACTCAGACAAGATAGAAGACAAGCCATGAGAAGACTACAATACACCTATGGAAGGAAGATGAAAAGGCACGGGTAACAACTCAAGCAAGGAAGTCTATATTACTTTCTACTGACTTCTATACAAATTGAAAGAAAAGGACCTCAATGTTGGATCTTTATTTTACTTTGCCAATATAGGCCCCAACTTTTCCGCAGCCTGTCTTTTTATGATGACCCTAATAATCTTCACCATGCAGCAGGACTATTTAGAGACATTTACAAATGCCCACTACAGCTCTGAAAACATGAGTTCCCAACATGACATGAAAAACTCAGACAAGAGTCCTGAGGCTGAAGAATACTCGGCACTACATTATAGACCGGCTGTGAAAATACAGCTAGGCATACCTGTATCACACTAATATGGTAATAAAAGGGAAAGCCCTTGCAAAATTGAATTATCATAGACACACATTGTTCTATTTAATAACCTAATTTATAACTAGTCTCTTGCACTTTGTTTTGTTTTAGAAGAGAGCTATTTTGCCCAAGCTGTTTTTAAACCATTTAATTTGGTAAAGAAATTCTCGCTTATTTTACATGAAAGACAATTTTTTCATCACAAAAAAAAAAAAAATCTGTATTTGCTTTAACTGACATCTGGTGGTAGAGAGTAATTTAAAACTAGACTTTTTGGGAGGCCAAGCATCAACGTTTATGGTTTGGTTCTCAGATCTCAAGGATTATAGTAGGTCCAGTTTTCTCCTGGAGGAGAAGAAAGTGTCCACAGTTCCTAACTGTAGTAAGGTAAAGTAGTAATAGCACAGGACAAAGCTTAGCTACTGCAAAGGAAGAGCTATCGGTATACTGTTAGAAATTTCAGTATCTTCAGCTTACACAAAATGTGCTATTTTTAGAATTTGTGCTAGGTAGGATAGCTGGCTCTTGCTCCAGGAGAACCTGGAATACAGCTGCTCATTCAAATTCAAAAATATATTCAGGAATATAATGCAACAAAATTCTCTCTTTATTATTGAAATACAACTTTTTTTGCTTGATTTCAAAGTATTCTGTCGAGAAAGGATTTCTTCAAGACACTAGGGCCCTCTGAACTACCAATGGCAATCACAGAAGACAGGACTTCTCTCCCTGCACTGGATTGGGTGCCACATTTATTATAAATAAAGAAAATAGTGTATCCTGTGAAAATATATTAAGACTTTGGATGCATTGCAAAAGCACACACCAAAACTGACGATCATTCAAGAAGAAAGAATCATTTTCTCTGGCCATTAGATGTCAGCTTCTCAACCAGCACTGATCCTCAATACCAAGGAAAGACAAGTGTCCCAGATTTTAAATCCCTTAAATGGCATTAACTTAAAATAACCTGACCTCAGCATTGAGCACTCCACAGCAGACAATAAATTCCACCAGCAGACAAACAGAAGCCAAAAAAGGCAAGTGATGATGAATACCTCTTGCATCATCAATTTTGTTCGAAATTATATGCACTGATTAAGAAATCTAATCATGGGCAGAGCTAACAATTGTATGCACATGTTTCAGGGCACAGCCCCCCCAGTACACATCATGCAAAACGCAGAGGTTTTTAGTGTATTCCATGGGCCAACAAATGGAAGAGATGACACATGTACCCATATGGTTGGCAGAAAAATAAATTTTGATATGCGAGTGATGTACATGGGACCAAATTATTTTAAAGCCATGCATCAGCCCCAGGTCACTGAAGACCTGATTTGGCATATGCTACATAAAAGATTAGCCTTTTTGTCAGTGATGCATATTAAATAATCTCCAGTAAAACTGTAAAGTACTCAAATCTTTTCACCAAATCAAGCAAGCAGTTCATGCACGATGGTACATTTCTGTACGAACATCACTCAGCTGGGGCTAAATACTGGAAAAATCTAATCCTATATTTCTATAGGGACCCCGGCACAAAATGATAGAGTGTCAGATGAATAGGAACAGGTCCCAAACACCTGAACTGGCACGTACTGAGGAAAGAGAAGACAACTTTAAATGACATTGTAATCCGGGCCAATTACACAGTAGTCGTCTTCTACATGACACAGTATTTAGACCACACTTTCTCTTAAAATCCATCAACTCACACACATAACCTGCAGGCATAAACTCTCCCCTTCCCTTATACACCAAGAAAAAGCAAACCCAGAATCCCCCGTTACTTAAACCTTGCTGACATGGTCTACTTCTCTAATCATCATTAAAGGGGCAGGAGAAATGCGGCAGAGGTGAGGGACCTTTGTGCTACAGCCAGTACCAAAATAGCTTTCTCCTTGCCAAGTTAATACTTCTAGGTTATAAAATTATGTTTTCAGAAGCAAAATGAGTCAAACATTCAGCCTTTGTGAAATGCAGGAGCAACGCAGCCATATGGCAATCAGCAAATGACACTCTCCTACAGGGCCATTTTGTATTTCAGTCCACAATGAGCTTAATATAGGCTTAAAGAAACTAAAAATATTCAGAATTGTAATTTTGACATGAAGTACTCTAGCTATGTAATTTTAACATAAACATGGAGTTTATTTAACTCTACAGTCAACAGATGGTATTTAAGTTAAGTTAGCTTTTTTTTTTTAATATAGGAACTCTAAAAACAGCAATCAATTGCCTTACTGGGTTTTCAACTACTGAACGTCAACATTTTACCCAGAAAATATTAAATACTGCAAGCTAATAAGGAAGGAGAGGCTGTCTGGCCTTATAATTACTCATAATTACCCATCAACCTTTACATGTATCAACAGCAGCTACGTTTGTTTGAGGAATCCCAACAGATTTATCAGACCAGTAGTTCAGATGGCATCTACCAGCACAGCCAACGCCTGTGACTGCCCACGTCCAGATGAAACGCCTGATAATCCTCTACTCTGTGTAGTTGTTTGAAGGGTCCTGTTTTTATGCTGTTACCACCCAAAATGCCCACGTAGAGCACCACTACAGGTTAGCACAGGTTAATGACAAAAGCTTAAATGACTACCATGACCCTAACCCAGTATCATACATATCGATACCGGGACACACAGACCTTGAAAAGCCTGTTGTCATAAATCAGACGATGCATAAAGAGTTAGATCTCAGTGAATATCTCAAAAAGGAGTCTTGTATGCTGATCTCTACTTACTTTCTTGGTGTCTCCGGGTTAATTATGTCAAGTTGATTGGAAATACTTATTTACAGTGGTATGGATGAGAGTGTTGATGATCAACAGCAGCCTAAACATGAATACTTACGTGCAGTTTATTGAGTAGCACGGCATCTGTTGTGCTGTTAGCTCCTGGCTTTGCTGCTTTCCAGAACTGCTTTTGAGCAGAGTACCGGTTCATGGGACATAGTTTGAACAGGCAATCTATAAAAACAGATGAAAAACAGAGAGATTGCTTTAACCATTCGTAATTATCTGGATTTTTGCTGCTAACATTGTCCAAATATTCCAGCAGCAAGGAAAGGTTTATAAACAAATTCCAAAAAGCTCTTGATCAGACAAATGCTTTTTTGAGCAACAGGAATGTTGCCCCATGAATGATAAAAATTAACTGTTGATGCCAAACATCTGATGCAAGACCGGAAAATTTATAACTTGTCCCAGTCAAAAACGCTACCATACTAAAATGGTAACACGTTTCAATGCTTTCCCAGGCAAACAGATCCATTTTACACTCACGACTTAACATTTTTCTACTTTAGCAGGTACGCTACATCACACGATTGATGTTAGGTTGGGGGTTTTTGGTTTGGCTTTTTTGATGTTGTTTATTTAGTTTTTAAATCAAATCCCTTCTACTGCTAGGGAAAACGAGGCATAACAAATTGGAGAAACTCACTTAATAAAGAAGCAGTAGCATAAAATATCCCCAAACAATAGCACACACAAGCACAGACATTCAAAGCATAGTTCCAGGTAACAGTAAACTCTTTGGGGTGTCAGGTTCTTCACCCAGTCCATCAACACTGTTTATTTAACATTCTGCCTGGCAAAAGCCAGGAATTACAGCTCAGTAGTTATTAAAAAACACATTTTTATATTAAAGAGATGCTAACTTATCAGTAATAAAACCAAATTAGCTGCATCTACTATTTTTCCTCTTCTCTGTTGCTAAGCAACTGAACACGCAAAAAAAAATTAAGCTATTCAAAGACAGTGCCTAAAGTAGCAGCTTAGAAGTTTAACCAAAGTGCCAAAAAAGCCAGAAAGCTGTTCCCAGTGCCTCTTTGGCAATGGTGTGGATGTAAGACTCCAGGCTTCTAGTTCACATGGTATTTCTCAAGGCTCCTGGTGTATTCTTACAGGCAAGTGCTGATATTTGGGAAGCAGCAAGCTGGAGAGAGACCTACCTGGGGTTTTATCTTCACTGTCTGAAAAGCACAGCTGCTTATGGGCTACCTTGTTGATGGATGCATGTCAACCAAAGAGGGAACAACTCCACACTGAAGATGAGTCATTTTGGCTCTGCCAGAGGTTAAAGCTGCTGAAGGGGCTAGAGACAGACCTTGATAATTTTACCTCGGGATGCCATTTGAGATGGACACCTTCACTCTTTTTATGCCTTTCTTAAAGAAAAGACCTATTTGATGTCGCTCTGCCTGCCTAATCCATCCTCCAAGCACCGTTAGAGCACATCAGGCAATATGAAACACCTTTCTCAGAGGGGCAAAGGTCTGCTTTCAAAACTAAATCCCCTTCTAACGGGGTGAAGCCCCGGTGGCAGATTGTCATTTCATCTCACAGTGAGCCACCAACTGCCAAATGCGCTGATCAACTTGTCCCAAACCACCACAGCAATCGCTGCAGCCTGCTTAGCTGGTGGCCCAGTATACCAGCAAGATACAGTAGGAGCTGGGTATGGCACTGGGGATCTTTAGTGGAGTGACACATACTGGGGAAGGAGAGAAAGAGCTGAGGGTATATGGAAGGAGATTTAATTGCATGTATCCAGAAATTGGATACATTCTCTTTGACGCTACCAGCTTATAGATTCTGAACAAACAAGAAAAGTGGAAAACTAAGTGCAAACCACACTTCCCAGGTTTGCTCTCTTCAACGTATTTTTCATTTACATAAAGATGATTCACAGAGATTGACAGCACAGAATAGATTCAAAAAGCCACTGCAGGCTGGCACTTTAAGCGAAGACTATGCATTGTAAGCAACGCACCATTTATAAAATTTTCTATTTTTGCTTAAAACATCAGTTCACACAATGACAGCAATTAACACACAGAACTGCACAGAAGAATTAATTGTACGCTAGATTTAGTCACAATGCAAGTGTACTTTTTTCCATCCTTTTCAGTCAAGAAAGTTGTCAAGTTAGACTTAACTTCTGAATTGTTAACTGCAACCAACTCCCGCTCCTCCCTGTAGCACAGGGGAGAGGTCTACAAGTGTTCGACCTTGTCCAATGCAAGAAGGCAACATATAACGTGTTTTTCTTAGGTTTTCTTCCTAGTCACAAAGTTACAGATCTAAAACTAACAATGAAAAGCTCGCAACATTTTTTTTTCCTAGTATTTGTTCTATGAAATCTATTTCTTAAGTGGTTTGGGAGTTAAACTTAGCCTTTTTCACCTTAATATGACCACCAGAGGCTGGTTAGTACCGAATGTATTTCACCATGGGTCAACCTACATGAACTTTATGGCCAGAAGACTTTTAGATCTCCAGATTCCATAGGCTTATATGTTTATGAAAATCAACATGCAAGGATGTGCTAGCTGAGTACCATCACGGTCAGGAATCTGCAACCCACAGTAGTGATGACTGTGTAAGATAAACCAACTACTTGTCAGACACTATACGACGGAAGTTATATCTATTTCTAACAGATCCAAAAAGAAGCTGAAACAATCAGCTATCTGCTCCAATTATGGATTCAAGCCACTTTAGCCACACAGGAAAGGTGATTAAAGCTTTCACTGCCAAGTAATTACATCTTATTATACACTGTTTGTTGAATATTAACCATGAAGGAATGCATTTTCTTTTCAGATCTTCATGATATACAGTGAAAAATGGCAGAATTGCACATTGAATAAGTATAAAAATAAAATACTATGTAACTGCTGATGAAATGATGACACATCATCAAGCCTGAATGCCGAACAAAGGTCCTGCAGGAAAAAATGATTGCATAATTGTATACTACCCCGTCATGCACATGCACAAGGATGATGAATGAAGGTTATATGGACATGTAATAAATGTGCATTTCAGTGCTTCCAAGCTAAATCCTGTTCTTTCGTCAGCAATTGCTTTGCATCTAACAAAGTGGACTGAGTAAGACCATAATTGCACCATGTGATACACTAATGCTCTCATAGTTTGGACATTTAGATCCCCACATGGGTCTCTGCCACCTGAAGCTCACAAAAATATTTTCAGTAATGTTTGGTTGTCCTCTGCACATACCACCATCAGAGAGGAATAATCAAAATCAAGGATACTGGAAACACTAGAAAATTCTACGTTCTGAAGTATTCTGGGGTTCAATGAAGAGATAAACTTGCCAGTTACATCATGCCAACTGCAATGCTTTCTACCCCATGCTTTTAATCTTCTCTTCTTCCTTTTCCATTCCCTCCTCTTGTACTAAACCTTGCTTCTTCCCTGCCCGGTCATACTCTCCAAACCTCCAACCTTTCCTGCCAGGCCAAGCCCAACCAGTCAGATTCTCTACTTCCATCCCGATTAATTTATTCGGCTCCCAACAACAGATTAATCCATCCCTTCTCTTTTCCCCCCATGACAGCAATGTACAGGTCTCCACCTAATACCTGAGGAGGGATTATGTTTTGCCCAGACAATCCTCATCTCCCAAGGTTTCCCAACTTCATTATCCAAGGCACCTTATGCTCCCAAAGCATAAGGAACCAGAACTTTACAAAGAAAAGGCTGGGCTTTTTTCCTTAACCATCAACACAGTATTTTGCCAATCACTTTTTAGGAATGCAGACCCTTCTTTTAAAACGCATCTGGGAAAAGTACCTGGCAGAAAACAAACAAACAAAAATATCAGCAAAGCCAGCAAAACTTAAAAACATCAGGCTGGAAAAAGCATCCCGTAATGGAAGCTTTCAGCCAGC
The DNA here is from genome assembly GCA_013400755.1 of Pelecanoides urinatrix. NCBI lineage: Eukaryota > Metazoa > Chordata > Aves > Procellariiformes > Procellariidae > Pelecanoides > Pelecanoides urinatrix. The sequence continues at coordinate 188,147 of VZTQ01005804.1, forward strand.
CTTGAGCCTCTGCAGTGCTAACTCCACCCCGCAGTGAACAAGAACTGCATCGCATGGGGGCAGGAAAGCCGCTGCTGGGCAAGTGAAAATTATCGTACAGTCAGTCCCCTCTAAAGGGGTAACAAGCATCTGGGCTGACAGATGCAGGACCTGATTGAAGAAACCATCACTGTTTCACATACCATAACAGCAGCAAGCTCCCTTTTGGTGCTGCCCCATGATAGCTGGCTTGCTGGCGAACCCCGTCCTGTTCTACCTGTCGGGTTCAAGTCAATCGGGTACGCACAACTTTTGCTTTCATAGCAAAATGAAAAACCTGAGCAGACTGATTTTTTTCTTTCTTTTTTTAAAATGGACTTTTTTGCATGAGAATTTAAGTAGCATTTAGGTAGTATGTTAATGAGATCATTATAAATTATAATGCAAGACTTGTCCAAAATTGCAACTACCCACTAACTTCAGAGAGGCTGGAACGATTTGGAGAAGCGAGTGGAGTATTTCAGAGCCCACCCAAGATACAGTCACATTCTTTCACAACAAGCTGCCTAAAAATGCACAACTCAAACATACCTATGCAATTCCAGTCTTCCCTTCAGAGGGTTTCCCCACCACCTGGGGCATGAAGTGATGTTATTATGTCAATTCTACCCTCGGTACACGAGGACAGCTCAGAAAGTTGCTCAACTGACACTGCTGACATGCAAAGCTTAGTGGTGCCTTTCCTGGGTGACAGCTGGACACCAGCCACTATTAAAACTTTCCATCTTTGCTGCTTTCAGAGACCAGCTCAGATCAGTTTTGAGTTCACAGTTTTTCTCACTGTGCCATTCTCTAGCGTGCTCGTTTCTAAATGATCTGGAAGTACTTTTAGCTTCAGCCAGGCTGGTTGTGTAATACACCACTCATCATTTTTTCCTAATCTCCCCTGGCTATTTTAGGGATTCAGTAGAAAATCTTCACCAACTTTTCTGCAGTTAGAGAAAGCAGGCATCAAATATTTTGTTGGCAACAAAAAGGTGTGTCATCATTTCATTTTTCAAACACAGACCCAGACTTTACAAAATGCCAACTGGAGAAAGGTAAGACTCAAGAAAAATTATTTCCTCTCAAAAATCATACTTCAGAGCACTTTCAGTTAAGGGAAATCTATAAAAATTAAGATATTTAAATAAGTCACTTTAAAAACCCACTGAATATTTAACACCAACACAGCTGTTTCTTCATTACTTGAAAAAAAAAAAACCCACAAACTCCTTTTTGCGCAGCAATACTAAAATTAAAAGAAAGTTAGCAATTCCCTGTTGAAATTTAGCAGTTTATCTTCAGACTTTTCTATACTTAGATACCTGATATTTCCCTGAGGCCAAAGCCAGCTCACAGTAGAGAATAAATATAAGGATAGTTTTTTTTTTTAATTTTAAATATAAAAAATAGCAGCAAAGGCGATGAAAAAGTAACATAACTGGAAATGATGGAAATACTGCAAATAGAAGTTCTCGACTTTGTATTTATGAAAGTTGCACACCTTTAAAACACTCACAAGGATGATAACACTCCACAGTATGAAAAGATTATTTATTTAAAGACAAAACAAAGACCTCTTTTGTGTTTAAGTGAAATGTTTTCACACAGGAGATGTATAGAATAATACAAAATGCATATATTCAATAACAGGCAAGTTTTACCTCCTCAGAAGCCCCTGGATTACTACATTGTCTATTTCTGTACTTGTTCCTTCTGAGCTTTAAAATGAATAGATGACAGCCCAAGAGGCTCAAAGAATATAGAACAAAAGTGGTTACAGAAGTGTGTTGATTATTAATCGTTCCTGCATTTCCATAAAGAGGGAGAGAAAAAAAGAACCTGATCCTACGGAAATTACTGTCTTTGTGATGAGAAGACATCCTTTCATTTTCAATTTGCAGTGAACAAGCTTTGCTGGGAGCACAGCAACTCTTCTCAAAATACGTGTTTTGTCAGGATGCACTAAACGCTTGACCTGCTGTCCCGGCGGAGCCCACTCCATCGAAACAAGCTGGAAAACAAACCTGAAGTGTACACATTTAGCCCAGTGGAAGACGATGACTGAAGTCAAACCTCACGTTGCCAACAGTTCTGCCATGCCACAAGTGGGGACAATTTAAGCGCAGGCGAGAAGGGCATTTGTATTCCAAACCCAAAGATCTTGTCACTATCGCACATGTCGCTGCAAAGCAACCCAGTCATTCAGGCTTCAAACGCTGAACTAATTACATGACAAAATATATTAGAGGTTCTGCTGCTGTGAAATCTCTAACGTCCCTTCTGCATGCTGTTGCATCTTACCTGTTTCACGGGCTTTCAATGCTTTTCTTTTTAAAGCAGAATAAAGGAGGAAAGTCATCCTTGCAACCAGCATTTAAAAGGACACTCTGCATGATTTATGATCTAAATATATTTTAATTTTTATGTTAATATAACCACCCGCAATTCATATCTGCAAGACATGAGGGTAACTACTCTCTTGCCATTGTATTCATTTTGCATAGTTCTACCAATGGAAATCGCTACTTCATTTTTTGAAGCTGTAACAACATAGGAAATAATGTAATTGTTATTAACTTAGAGTTGATGTATCAAACCAAACAAAGGGAGGAGACTACAACAGTGATTTCAGAGAGTGAAGAATTACAGACCTGAGAGCTGGACACTGAATATCAACACCTACTAAATCAACAATATTCATTAACGCAACATTAATTAAAAAGCAATGGCTTTTTGAACACATAGCAAATTAGCATATGACTCCACACAACATTGTTAATAAGTTTACAATAATAAACACAGCATTTTAGATGCACGAAAATTTACTGTGGGATAAGGCTGTCCTTCAGTGAAAACTGAGCAAGGTAACTTTAACAAGGAAGAGCAAACACATAGCTCCTCACCTGCAGGGAAAATTATCTCGCAAGGCTCTGGACACACTGCCATGCCTCGGGGTAAATTAAGAACCAAAGCACAACTCGCAACACTACAAGCAAACACCCTCCAAAACCCTCAAGACCACAATAGTAGCCAAGTGCCCAAACAGCTACCAAAAGACTAACATGAGAAACGCACCTTTAAGTAAACATCATAGGTACCAAAGAGTTCAGAATACACCATTGTTTGTTTTATTTCTGCATGTAACCTCTTTGGTCTCCTTCAAAAAGAAAACTGCTACTCAAAAAAGAGAAATATTTAGACACTGGATATACAGGCAGTTTCAAAAGGAAACATTTGCAGGAAAGACCAGATTCGTTTTTCAATGTCTGGTACAAGCAAGGCTGAGTGAAGATGCTTTGTGAAAACACAAAGCCAGAAGGGACAGCAACACAAGTAGAAAGAAAAAAACCACTGATGCATTTAACTAAAACATATCCCATTTGACATCTAGGGGGTCAGGTTAAAGAATGGAAGAAAACCGGCAGCGTCCTTGCCGCTGAGATGCGGCACCATGATGGATGCCATGTCCCTGGATGGGCAATACATGGGGCTACAAGAGATACATGAAGACAACACACTGAGTTTCCTCAGAGAAAACTGTTAAGGACAGAGAGAGAATATGCCAGGTAACCTTGAAAGCATTAAGGAACAGGTCTTGTTTATGGACACAAAGGATAATTTGGACCAAGAGAAGGTACTTAAATTAAACTAAGAACAAGCTCAAGAACCTTTAGAAAAAGTCAAAGCACCACGATGTAATAAATACAAGCCAGAAAAAAAACCCTCTTAATGTCAAGGAGAGGGAAAAAGGAAAGAAAAGAAAAAAAAAAAAATCCAAGAGAAGAGTTCACAACTGCACACATTAATTTGAGCTAACCCAGGATCTCAAGAAAGCTATTGGTTTCAGTGAGTGTTTTTACTGTCTGAGCTCATCTCCGTCTCTGGTCCAGCACGAAAAGAAATCCTGGACTAGATGCAAACCTTGCCAAGAGGAAAGTCCAAAAGCCAACCCCCTCTCTCTCCCACAAGTACTGAAAAACAAGTTTTACATACTACAAGGAGAAGTGTTCGTACTTTATTTGAAAGGAATTCAGCAAACCAATGTGCATAAGAGGTGAAGAAGCATTTTTAAGTGAACAGTCATTGCTTTAGCCTTTGTCCCAGCCTTGAGAGCTGTATTCTTAACCCGGGAAGCCATCCACTATCTCCCTTTTAACAGTTTCCATGATAAATCTCCCTGCAAGGCACTAAAACACAAGTCTCGGAACACAAACCCTGGGACATTCTTCCTCAAAATCTTCAGGTCCTTTCAGTGTACATCGGTAGCATTTTATACCAACAGTAAATCAAAGCGTATTCATCTGCTGGCCACATTTCATTTTATTTTGACTGCTCACCCCTTGGATTTCATTTTCACATTTGCTTCTTCACTTGTTCCTGCTTTTCCGGAATAAAGCTCCTGCTCAAAACGGGTCAGGAAGCGGGGGCAGGCGGCGGGGAACGGCTTGGACAGTCCGAGCACAGGAAGGACAAGAAAGATCAAATTTCAAACACTCTCTGAAAGCGTCAATGTTGAGCAGTATGGAAAGAATACAGTTGTGCTATTAGACAGAGCTGACGTGACTGAACAGTATAATCAAAGTCGTTTCTATTTAAGAATGTTTCGCGTGCATGTCACGAGAAACAAGCCACCACAGTGTCACACAAAATAAAAGGCAAATTTTTCAGCTGTTCAATAAAGTACCTTGATTTTCAGCTTTTAAATGCATCTGGCTTAAAGAAAATCCACATTGCAAAAAAATAATATATAGGGAAGTTAAATAAATATTTGATAATATTATTGAAGTCTAGGTTGGAAGAACTGAAGAAATAATAAAGCTAAATTCAGTGCTTTAATTTTTCTTACGCTAATGAAGTGCTTGGGATCCCTTGCCTGAAATGAATATTTCTTTCTTTCTTTGCTTCTGCACTGAGTGCTGTCTGCCCAGCCTCTGGCCCCACTGCCTTCTGCAGAATTGCCAATACCACCAGTTCACAGGACTGGCAGACCCTTAAAAAGCTTACTTAGCTCATCCCTCCCTCCCAAAGGCAGAATTAACTATGCCTACTCCATTCCTGACATACCTCCTGAAGTCATCTATTCCAGCACTCCACTATTTCTGTAGCTAACCTATTTATTTTTACAATTTAAGCCCATTAGTTCCTTCCCTCTCCATGCGGGCATGCAGAACAGAACTTCTCCTCCCTCTCCCAGCAGTATTTGCAGGCTCCTCTGTCCCACAACCACCGAGATGCAAGACTAATCGGTCTTGTTCCTGACCATTACCCTGCTCTGGATTTTCTCTAGTTGGCTCATATCTTTCTGGAAGTATGAGGTGCAGTATTAAACAAGATACTTCACTTGAGGCTCTGCCAGGAAATAAAATTGGAAAAAATAATTACTACGTCTTTTGGCAATGCTTCTTTTTATATATTCCAAGGCAGCAATTGCATTTTTTGTAACAGCACAGCATCGACAACTCCTATTCAAACTGTGATTCCTGCAATCCCCGGATCCTTTCCTACCGCATTGCCGCGTGTGCCCATCCTCCTCCTCCCTGGATGCAGTCAACTAAGTGCAGTCTTTGACATATGCCCCCATTGAACTGCAACGCCATTTTTCAGATCATTTCTTCAATTTTCAAGGTAATTCTGAGTCAATTCCCAAGCCATCTTCTTCTCTGTGGAGCTTGCAGAGGACAGCCAGCTGTGAAAAATGCAGTTACCTGCAGCGTGGCAGCAGACACCCAGTGCTACGCTGGCAGTAGCAGACAGCATCCATAAGGCACGTGCTGCCACACGGATGCTCAGACTTCCAGCAAATTGGCTATAGAGGGGCTTGAGCAGCACTATTTGAAGAGTTTAGCAAAGCAAAGATAAATGCAAAAAACCCAGACCTTCCTTAATTATAGGAAATGCCACCCTGGAGTTGAATAGAGCAAAGTCATGCTGCTGAACTGTGCTGCACTCCCAGGCAAACAGAGTAAAACACCAGTGTCCGCATCTGTTTTCTGAGTCTGAAAGCTTTATTCCTTGCTTACTCTTCCTAAGCTTGGCTTGAGACTTTCACCTCACTTACTGAGGCCCTCACCCTCTCTCTACTTTAAACAGTCGCCATCCTTTTGGCAGGGGACCAGAGATGCTCTTGCTGAAGCCTATCAAATGATGCTACTCAATCCGTCCAAGTTCACTCTGTCGCTGTAGGCCACTCCCCTTCTCAGGAAGGGTGCAGAAGACGGCAACGAATCATGCAGCTAATTAAAATTTGGCCGAGTCCTCCATAACGTAGTCTTAGCACCGAAGATTGCGCTCTTGTTGTCATTTTGTGAAGTAGATTATGCTGACAAGGTATATATATGCTGTAAACACAAGTGCTGCCATATATTGCCTCTGCTCAAATTGTCTGCAGCAGCATACCGGTGTGTTACAGCAGAGAATAAAACACTTCAAGCCCTTCTAAAAAGCACAATATTCCAGTTTGACAGCACCGAAGAGTTAAGCTACACCAGCACTGCTGCTGAAACACAATCTATAGCTTTAGAGATCAAAAATGAAAGTGGAAAATAGTCCCTAAACTAGTAAAACAGCCCCTTCCAGGAACAGCTTAAGAGCACTGCTTTACCAAATAAGGCAAATGAGAGCTGGAAGCCAAAGCAGCAAAGCCATGCTGTATTAAAAAAGCCAGACAGCTGGATAATAGAAAAGTGAGTAAGCCAGCTTCACTAGACCGGATTGCAAATGCGAAGAACAAATGTTCAGCGACCATGAGCGGAAGCAGAGCCTGCCAGCAGAGGCCTGAAGGCATTTATCCCAGCCGGCAGGAGCCGACAGCACATTCTTACTGGAGTTTGTGTGGTGTTTTGGGGTTTTTTTGTTGGTTTTTTGTTTGTTTGTTTTGTTTTGTTTTTTTCTTAAAAAACGCAATGCAATGCTGTCATTCTAAATAGGCAACGGAATCACCATAGATGCTGATGAGGCACTTACCATCACCTGAAGTGCTTGGCACCTGAGTGCAGTGAGCATGCAAAAACAAAAATCCAAATCCTAAAAATGCACTGTGTATCCTAGATTGACACATTTCACCCTGCTGTACGAAGCTGCCAGTATGCTACTAGATGAGGACAAGCAGAACGGTGGAGTTGCTAAAGAAAACACTGTTCATTTTTCAACTTCAAAAGAAACTGAGTTGGGTTTTTTCTCTTTTTTCCTTTTTTTTTTTTTTTTAAAAAAACCCACACAGATGCCATTAATTTATTTTAGCCTGCTCTACTACTTCATTATCTTACAGAAAAAAGAAGTAGAACATGCTATCATCCATCTCTAAGAAGTGTTTCATACAGGCTCCAAGTGTAAGCCTTTTGCAGAAATAAACACTATTTTAACTTGGTGTCTATTTTCCAATGGACACAGCAGCTTCTCGGACTCCTCGGTTTATCACAACTGATTATGCCCCTGGAGAACAGATTGTAAGAGCCTGCAACAGGAACACCGAAACTTCATACAATACATCAAGGAGTTCAAACATATCTGTAAAGGAAACCATCAGCTTCATTTCTTTAACTTCTTGTCCAACGATTACGCAGACCAAGAAGATTGTTTTTAGGTGCTGTATTTCACATGGCAATGCCTGCCTTACTTCCCTGAAACCCTTGAGACAAGAACAACCAAAAAAACCCCATTATGAGGATACGACAGTAAAAACATGCAAGCGATGGACCTCAAGTCTTCTTATCCCTCTGTCACAAGAGCTGCACCAGCCGAAGCAGGAGCTCCCCTGCCCCATGCTCTCCGACGCTCCACTTTTGCAATACTTGGCTTTCTAAATTTGCGCTCCCTCTCTGCAGCCGTCACACCAGCACTCTACCAAAGCCAAGCACGGAGTACCCACCTGTGCATTCAATCCCGACTGCTGCTTGCTTCCTAAGCCAATTTACCTTCAAGAACACAATATTTACCAGTCACTGAATTTCAAAGCCTATTAATTGTTGCCTTCTCACAGTGCGTGTGAATCAACAGATCCGTTCATTTCAGTCCCCTCTCCTGCCAGCTGCAAAAAGATGAGCAAATCTGTACATTAGTGTGGCATTTGGCAGTTGCAGCTGGGAGGCCTTCGCAGCAAGACATAATCAACTGAAAAATGGGAGGGGAAAAAAAAAATGATGATTAAACCTTTACCTAGCTATCACTACAGCACTGATAAAATTTTTCCTTAACATTGAGACTCATGGGCATTTTCCCAGCCTTTAATTGATCCTTGTAATGGAACTGTAATGAAGCCCTCAGACCATAACAACAATGCATCAAAGCATCTGCACTGCCAAGGGGAGCACCAAAAAGGACTGTGCATTATTACCATCTTGCCCTCAAGGCATGACCATTGCCACCACAACATGCTTCCCTACCTGTATTTGTTTCTGCGAAGTCTAGAGAAAAATAAACGTATTCAAACCACTTAGTGCTACATCCATTTTAAAAATTTCCTTTTCCCTAAAGCACAATAGTTGGGTATTTGCAATGTTTTACGCCATCTTTCAAGCTGCTTTATTGACATAATGATAACATATCAATCAGTGCGGAAGAAAGCTGGATTCAAAAGTGATGGATGGGCTGGTGAGAGCTATTAAATGACACCAGCTGCATCACGGTCTGAACACATCCTACACTCACATCCGCACAGAGTCAGCAAAGATAATCGAATACCACCTTTGTCAGTAGCCTCAAAGCAGCAATAACCTTCGCAGTTCAAAAAAATGCACTGAAGTCCTCTTTTAACATTGTCTGCTCCTATCCCTTCTCTTCCTTCATTTGTTTCAATCGCTGTCTTTTTTTTTCCCCCCCAATTATTATTTGTATCATAATTGTATTAAAACTGTTTTCTGGTTGTGTTAGGTGGTCCAGCCTCTACTTCCAGATCTACGTCAGGTTCATGCCCTGATTTTCAGGATTTCAGGTTTCAGATTAATTTAATCAGATTTCAGATTAATTTTCCTTTTCTACACAAGATCTTGACAATCAGAAATAGCAGTAACACTAAAAAAACTCGATTATATCCAATGGATTTGATAATATCAAATCGCAACTATTGGTCTGCAGAGTGGAACGGAGCAACAGCGCAGGCAGATGGAATCCTTCGGTGGGGGATGCTAGGACAGCCTGAAACGGCGACTCACGCTGGAGGCAGCCCCACTCAAACACGGACCAAATAACATTTGGAGGCAGGACCTAACCCCGCTGGTTTCACAGATGTGATGGAGTGTTTTAACAATTACTGCAGCCCGCTCCTGCCCCGCTGTAAATTTAACAGGAGCTCACAAAAACTACATCAATGGTGACATCTGAACAGTGTCACTTCACCTGTTACGGTGCCAGTTGCTGTTTTCAACCACTAAAAAATGGCCCTTGGCACCAACAGCAACAAGAGCACTCAATGCACCATCCCATGCCAGCTCTCCCATGGAGGTCTGAAACAATGCTTTCTAGATTTATGACTTCAGAGGAACATTCCAGTAGTAAGAGGTAGCACTTGACTATGTTACTCCTCTGTAGACCCCAGGGATAATTTTTACCCACAACAATTTTAACACATGCTTTTGGAAAAACAAGTATATCAGCCTCTTGAACCAACAAGTGACTCTCATACGATAAACCAGACACCAGTTATGAAAGATGGATTGCCAAGTATTCTTGATATCAGAGATGCTCAAAACTGGGAGTTCAGAAGTAAAGACTATTTCAGAAAATCTGAAATGAAACCCAGACACTCATGCTATCCAAAGGCTTAATCATGCAAAGTGCCAACTGTACTGATTAAGTATCTGGGCCTTATTCAAAGATAACTGATACAAGCAGAACAAAGACACCCCTCAAAACACCTGAGGATATGTACCTTACGTGGAACAAAAAACTAAGTGACAAAGATGTGAAAAGTCCATTATCTGTAATTTCCTGAGCTTTTATATCTGGATGAGCACTTCAGACTCTCCTCATTCACTTTTAATTTTAATAAGTCACAATATGAAAAGACAGTCACTAGAAGCAGTGGTTTAAATTTAGTTGTCTGCCAGGTTTCTGGATTTTTAAAAGGTGAACTTCAAGAGACCAAGCATGTCTCCTATTTGCCCTTTGAAAATATTCAAAAAGCCTGCTACTTTTCCATTCAAGTACACAAACTGCACATTAGATATATTCAGGCACAATTAGATATATTCAGGCACAAATCCATTATTTTCTTACTAAAGATCAGAGGACTAGCCATACTACACATTCAGTTAAATGAAGAACTTTTTAAAGAAAGATTATGAGATTTAACCAAAAGATCTTGGTTAATACATGAGTTTGCAGTACTCATATGTAGTGAATTATTTTTCCATGATCTTCCACTGTCACAGAAACAGAGGACTATTAAAGATCTCAAGTGGTCGTTAGTGCCTTGCATCCTCCTGCGGTTTGGCAGCACAGGCGCGCTTCCGCTACGCAGTTTTCCCCCCTTGGTCATTCAAAAAGCTTTGAAGGCTTTTACAAGGTGAAGCCTTTTAAAGTATGGTTAAAAACATTACAAAGACTCAGTATTTAAAAGAGAAACAGATGAGTTGCTCAAGGAAAGCGTTGGAGAACCGTGTGCACAGCAAGTTTCTGAGCCAAAACGCTACTATGATATTGTGAGAGTAATCACATTTTTTAAAAGGAAATATTGAGGCTGGAACCGTGATGGTAGGTCACAACACGTGACCTGCCAGAGTAAGGATTTAACAGAGCTTTTGTATTCCATCCCGAAACTTGCACTACTACAAACATTGCCAAATATTATAATTTTCATGCACATTATCTCCATTTCTTTACAATAACATGTCTTGAAAATTGTCATCAGATAGCCCACACTCTCAGACAACCCACGTTTGGGGACACAAATGACCGCTAAAATCAGAAAGCCTTCACTCAAGAGTGAATGGAATACTAATTAACTTCATAAACCCCAACCTTATTGCAGAGAACAAGTTTTTCTTGTCAAACATCCCCATGTGGTACTTTTACTAATAAATACATCCAAATAACTGCTGAGTAGAAGCCTTAAGCCATATGCTTGTTATGTATACAAATCAACTTCTTTTTTTACTAAAGATATTTAAACTGAGACTGCCAATATACCCACCGTGATGTAGCAAGGATGGATCCTTCAGTTCAGCAACAGAACACCCTTTTGCTCTATTCTAATGAAATCTGATGAAGAAATTATCCCTGCAGTCTCTATTTTGTAAGGTCTAGTATATTTATGATGCAAGTTTTCAGAAATCATTGGAAAATGGTAACAAAAATGGGTCAAAATGATTGCAACACTGAGAGATGCCAGGCATGCAGAAAGAATATCGCATCACACTATCTTCCTTGATCTCTTGGGGCTCAGGATTTCCACTTCCTAAGCCACGGGAGTGGTCAAGAAGCACTTCTTTTATCAAACCTGTACGCAGTCATCCCCACAACTGACCGCTGCGTTACATGTACAAAAAGATAATATGGTCAGAAGCAAGCAGAAGGGGTCATCCGATTGCAATAATGGTATCTCATCTAATTACATCCAGTCCTGCACTGTCAGTTTGCTGCTCTGCAGGGATACAACCAACAGGAAAAGGCTTCCAAAGCTATGGTAAATCTTAGCCTCAAACAGCAGAGAGCTACCCAAAGTGAACTGTAGCAACACCTGACCTCATGAGAAGAGACAAACAAACGTTAATACACACAAAAAAACCCCATCTGGCCAGGTCACAAGCATATTCCAGGTAAAGGAGTGTTACTTAATTATCAGCAAACTTATTGCGCTGGCTAGATTAGAAATTTGCAAAGCACTTTTAAGAAGTAATACAGTTGTACTGCCCATCCTTGAAGGGCCACATTATTACAAAGCAGTACTTGTTTAAACAATGCATGAAGGCGCACAAGATTGCCAAGGCACTCTTGGCTAAAAACAAAGACCCACAAAGTCCACCATGCACATTAGCTCCATAATCTCTTCCCTCCCAACCAGTGCAGAGAAAGCTGATTTCCTCTCTTCCCTACATGCCTTCAAGGCTCTTCTGTAACGAATGCACACAACACTTGACAGCAAAGTTCCTGGGACTCTTTGCAAGAACAGACTTCATGCATTATCCTCCCCCAGTCGTCCTCTCAGTGTGGCCCTAAAGCAGCTGGTTCCTGCCTACTCCCACCCCACGCTCTCCTCCATGGCAACACTTCTGTGTACCAACAGGGAAATACAGAGAAAAATGAGTAACAGATTATTTCTCTGTCCTCAGATCTAGCACCAGCATGATGCTAGTAATCAAGAATCATTCCAAAGCAAGATGTCCACTTCAGCAATTCAGTCAGTTGCATAAATTTTAATCGAGAGGTTGGACTAGCTCCACGAGAGCCTAAAAAGCCCAACCTGACAGCTGGTTGTGCCACAGACTTGTAAGCACAGAAAACCCACACAGGATGCTGCCTGACAAAGCTCAATCTCAGACTATTAAAGAAGTCATCCTGTAGAACACTATGTCTTATGGAAGGGTTATTCCATCAAACACCTTACTTCTCTTAATCACAAATACCTGGTCGCTATCATCTATTCCTCCTACCACCCTCAAGCTTCTGTCCACTAAATAAAGATAAAAAGATATATTGCAGCCCCACCACACTGAAGGATAGATTCACGCAGTTCCTTCCTGTACAATCTACTAGTTGTTTTATGCGTATTTACACCATTTTGCTCAAAAATTCCCTTTGATGGGTTCAGAAACATCTCTCACCAGGCCACCCAACTGATTCTGCAAAAGCTCTGTCCAGAACTAACTCTCTCTAAGCCACCCATACCACTCCCAAGCAAAGAGCTTGAGGACATAAAGCACAGAACAAGGCAGATCCTGTCCTCAAGAACATGTTGTGCTGTACAGAGGAGCACAGAAGAATTTATCTGAGGTCACAACCAGAAAGACAAGACGTACATATTGATGCATCCAAGGATGTCCATGGACTATTCTGAAGGTGCCACCTGACCAGCACACAGATCTGAAGAGGCCAAAGCACCATAGGAGGAACTGCGCATTTCTTCAAGTTAACTGATTCAATCCAAAAAATATCCAAGGAACTCACTTTCAATTCTTCAGCAGAGATCAGAATAACCCAGCACAATATTGCAATCAACATTAGACAACAGTGTTTCTGGAGCAGTCACTTTCACATGTGGAAAAAAAATAGATAAACTTACCTGTGCATTTGCAAAATAATAAATATTTATAAACAAATGGTCTCCTTTCTACTTACCAATTATCAGGGTACTATGCCTTTACACTTCTTTAAAAATCTAAACATTTAAAGTATGTTTAAAATTAGCATAGCACAAAAGATACTTCCAATGAAGTATCCACCAATAAAAACCATCTTTGGAGGTGGGAGAAAATCTTAGGGCTTCCAATATGAGCCACACGCTAACTGAACAGATATTCAAAGTAGCTGAGTCATTGTGGTTTTCTGAAATGAGCGTTTAACCACGACTTGAAGGAAGGAACATCAAGTGACAGGCAGTTCAAAATCTCTGAAGGATAAAAGCTTTTCTTTTAAAGTTACTGAGTTTTTAAGTCTAAGGCTGCGACTCATTTTCCTGACACTTCCCCACCCCTTTTTTCTTTTTTTTTTTTTTTGTTTTGTTTTGGGTTTTTTTGAGTACTTTGATGTCTAGTTCCCAACACAATGTTTAACTTTAATCCCCTATTAGCCATAATTTAAACCCTGCACGAATATCACATTGCTCTTCAGACTAGTTGACTGTTTGGGATCTCAAACCACAGGGTCTCAAAGGTACTTCTCCAAGTCAGGACTCTCAACACTTTGCATGCGTAGCGAGGAAAACAGTCTGTGGCAATGGACTTGTGTGACTAATCTGAGGTTTTAGTAAAACCTCAA
>VZTQ01005805.1:3789-43412 GCA_013400755.1 Pelecanoides urinatrix
CCCTCAAGATGAACCTTTCCATAATCTTCCCCGGCACTGACGTCAGGCTGACCGGCCTGTAGTTCCCCGGATCCTCCTTCCGGCCCTTCTTGTAGATGGGCGTCACATTGGCAAGCCTCCAGTCGTCTGGGACCTCCCCAGTTAACCAGAACTGCTGGTAAATGATGGAGAGTGGCTTGGCAAGCTCCTCCGCCAGCTCCCTCCATACCCTCAGGTGGATCCCATCTAGCCCCATAGACTTGTGAGGGTCCAGGTGGCGTAGCAGGTTGTTAACTGCTTCCTCGTGGATTACAGGGGGGTTTATCCTTCTCTCCATCCTTGTCGTCCAGCTCAGGGGGCTGAATACCCTTAGGATAACTGCTCTGACTATTAAAAACTGAGGCAAAGAAGGCATTAAGTACCTCAGCCTTATCCTCATCCTTGGTGGCAATGTTCCCCCCCCACAACAATAAAGGATGGAGATTCTCCTTGGCTCTCCTTTTGTCATTAATATACTTCTAAAAGCATTTTTTTTTGTCTCTCACGACAGTGACCAGGTTGAGTTCTAGCTGGGCTTTTGCCTTTCTAATTTTGTCTCTAAATTTAAAACAAGACTGTTAGAAACATAAAAGACAATTTGGAACAAGTTGTAATATAAAATAATCTAATAATTAGAAATTCTTCCTACAAAAAATATTGGTAGTGTTGGTTTTGCTTAAATCAACACTAGACACCCATATCTTATTATTACTACTGAAAATTATATGCTGACTCAAAATCCTATGAGCTGGTTATTTTTAAACACTTCCAATTATTTTAGCAGACATTGAGTGACAAAAAAACCACCTTCATGACTCAGTAGGTGTGATCCAATAGTCATGGACATTGACATACAACTCTTCATTGATTTAAGTAACATTAGCAAATGTTTATGTATTTCCCTCTGTCTTGACCGAATATGGCATCATACACCAGAATGCTATTAAACTGTATGCACAAAGTACTCCACTCAGTGAAGTCTTAAAAGCTAGTATATTTTTGAAGCCTTTTGTAACTAGCTTTTTAATAATTTTACAAAACATATTTTATTAGAACTTTGGAATTATAAATATGAACTGAAGCAGCATTAAGAAACTAATGCAGATTTGTAAATTTTTTATTATCTTGTTTCCTACTTATGATGTTTACTAATGTGCAGTATTTAAATTAGTGTTATGCTACAATAGAATGGAAAACATTTTTTAAAGTATTATTTAAAATATGTTCAGGAAAAGGTAGCTCATGATTTATTAGCAGTGCTGGCAAGAGCAAATGCTGCTGTCCCATTAATAGGAATAAAAGAATGATCACTACTCAGATTTTTGGTCCTCTTTCAAATATCATGCATCATTGCAATACATTAAGAATATCACAAAATGCATTTTTTTCCAGATCTAACAACATTCCAACACTTTCAAATCAATCTAATGCTTTGGGACATTTTTCTTCCAAAGTAATCTCTCAGATACCATATGATACAAGAACATATACGGATTATTCCCCTTACTGGATATAGTTTAAATCTTATAGAACATAATCAAGGAAATGTACATGGTTATTTACAATTTCTGATATCTGACTCTATCTGACTCTCTCATAGTGGATTTTTTTTTTAAAGTGCTACAGCACTAAAATAATGTATGATCATGGTCTATCCTAAAATTATGTTATCTTAAAACAAATAAATACATTTATATAAATAAATATATCCTTAAGCCTGATGTCTGCCAGATAAGAGGATACAATAGATGTTTTTTAAGCCCTGATTTTTATGCTTATAGTAATCTCCTTAGAAATAAAAGTAATATTTGAAAACAACAAAAGTGGATTAAATGCCTTTTATAGAGAGGTTTCTGCAGTAGTTGGGATACTAAACACTTGTAGTCATGGACACTTTTCAAATAGTCTAGCAACTTTTAAATACACTATAACAGAAAAGAAAAAAATCCTTACATCGTGTTACTGAAGCACTAAATATGTTCTGCTCCAAGTATTTTTAGTCACAAAACTATGCTTATTCCTAAATTGATTTTGAATAAATACTAATGCCAACCAATATGTAATTAAAAAAAAAGGATACTTTTTAAACAGTATGTAGGATATTGGTTTTGAGTTTGAATCATAAAAATGAGCATACTTGTTATGCGGAAATAATAAACACATTTTGTACTTACACTGTCTCATGCTCTTGGGGCAAATCTTTGTTGCCAAAACCAGTTCATTAGTATTAGGTTGAAAATATTAGAGGTGTAAAAATAACTTGTGCTATTTTTATTTCTACTAAATAAAAATACAACTGTTGTGTTGTCGCTGGCTTCAGTAATCTTATCCCTCAGCTCTGTTTGAAGGAAGCTTTGTTGCCCAGTTCATATTTTTAACACAAATATCTGACTGTATTAGGCTTGCTGTCTTATGTGAGAAAAATAATATGGGGAGACTGAGTTACTGTCTTGTGATTATTTCATGCAAACTAATGAAATCTGCTTAAAGAGTTCTTTCATAGTAATAGCCATTTTCTTTTTACATTTTCTTTTTACATTACATTTTTCTATGTCCTTCATCCATAACAGTGATACTGAATTGTTACTATTTTTTCCCCCAGCATGACAGGCAACAAGATAATTCTTCCTATCTATCTTTTTAATTGCTTCTGGATTAGAAATACAGTACAAGTGCTTATCTTTCACAACACATAACACAATAATTGCAGTTTTTGTTTTATTCAGGACAGACACAGCAGAATCAGAATTCAGATCTTTATATTAGTCAAGAACTGTAAAGAAAATCCTTTAACAAAGAGCAAACATATTGCATCTGACAGAGAAAGAATTCCATATGAGGGTTTTCTATGACAACTCTAACCAAACTCCTCCTTCTTCTTACTTGGATTTTTATGTTATTTCCACATTCTGATGATGAGAGGGTTTTTTTCCCCACTTAGCTTTGAGATATCCTTAAGCTTTTCACGTTTCCAAAACATATGCAATCTCAAATATCAACATGAATGCACCATTACTTACAGTAGGTCCTGAAGTTAAGAGCTGCAGACAAGAGTTAAAGAAATCTCTACTTTCCAAGAAGCAATAAGCTTATATTCTGCCTTAGGTTTAGAGCAGTCATAAGTTTACTTCTTAGTATTAAGTAATACTTACTGTAAGAAATACCAAATTGTAACAGGGTTCTGCTATAAGAAGGGATGCTTATTAAAATGTACCCGATGTGTTATTTATATTTGTCAACTATTATTAAAATGTTTTCAGATGTGTTTCATCGATCATCATTTCCTCCTGTGTATAATACAACAAAGTGCTGCTTTCTTACAGAATCCCTACTTTCTGCAATCATATAACCAACTCTATTCTGACCTTAAGTGAGCTGATTCACCACTTGGAGACACCTAGGTTTTTCCCTTTTCTGTAAAGAGTCTTGATAACTGTTCTCCTAAATTGGATAGCTTTGTTAAATGTCTGAGGTTAGATAGGGGTGATTCATTTCCTTTCCACACTGTGCAAGGCATATTCATGTTTACTGTGTCAGCTATTGCCAACATCAATTATCTGTACACCTACTCCAGGTGGTATCTGTGGTTCACCATTAGTCATCTAATCTAATCATTATGACCTTTCATGACCAGTAGACAGTGCTATTTTCCAAGTACAAGTAAAAGATCATCTAAGGCATGTCCTAGAATATCCAAAATCTTATTTTTTCCTTAAATAATCTGAATATTATGTGTTCATAATGTGTTGAATGTTACTTTTTCATAATATTCAACACATATAATTTAAATACAGTATTCTATCACTTAAAAACTATTCTACTGTTTATGCATGTTATGGTTTCTACCTCTATCTTGTCAATGGTCTGATGCAGACTCATCTGAAGTATCATTCTTCAAGAGTTCCTCCTCTTAACTATTTTGTGTATATGTTACTAAAACATTTTTATTTTTTCCTGTAAGACAAACATGAAGCTGACAGCACCAAAATATAGGAGAACGATTTAATATATCAGCAACAGAGCCAAAAT
Organism: Pelecanoides urinatrix; assembly: GCA_013400755.1. NCBI lineage: Eukaryota > Metazoa > Chordata > Aves > Procellariiformes > Procellariidae > Pelecanoides > Pelecanoides urinatrix. The sequence continues at coordinate 7,837 of VZTQ01005805.1, forward strand.
AAATCTGATATTTAAGTGAGCATGTTTAAAAGCAAACAAGATTACTACATTTAATTCTCTAATATCCATTCACTTATTCAAATAATTTTCAGGCTTTTGATCAAACTTTTCCAAGTTATTTTTATATTAAGATGGAGTTAATTCAATGAATAAATTTAATTAGTACCTTTTATTGCTTCCTATAGAAATCTTCATTGATTACTTTTCAATCATTCCTTCTTGATAACTGAAATATGGAGCATTTATGAATTGACATTGTGAGGAATGGATAGTAAAACTTATATTACTCAGAAACTTTGCATATGTTTTCTGACACACCAATTATACTGAGGATACGTTAGCTGTGAGGCAAGGAACAATCAAAGCATGAGAAGACCCCAATTTTGTCTAGAGAAATAAAGATCTTGAGCACGCATTTTTGTGCACTTGCACTGATTATATAATTGCAATGCGTAGTTCATGACTATACAGCAGATTCCTAGAACCTGGTTTTCTCTAGGTCTGTGCCAACTATGGACATCTTGCTACTGTTCTGAATGGGAGAACAACTCCATATGTTGTTTTAGAGTGCTGTTTTTGAAGTTCTGAGATATGCGTGAGAGTTAAAGCATTGAAGAAGGCTGAGATAGATTTCATACATTTTTTCTGAAGACTAGTAGTGTTCTTTATTATTTCTACTAAGTTAATAATGAGATGCCCTGATTAGGATCAGAACCTCATTTGGCCAGAAATTTTACAAAATGTCTAAAGTTTAAGATCTTACAAGGTTTGAGTGCTTCACTGACAAGCAGCTAGTGATGGGTCTCATGGACATGCACATCTGACTTAAATCTAAACATTTTCAAGGCTCTGGGGTAGCTTGATTCCTTCATTCCTGCAAAATATATTAAAAAAAAAAAAAATCTGAAGAATTATGTAAAGCTTATGGGAAGGTTGAGAGCTGAAGTCAAGCTTTGAACATTTCTGTAAATTAGGAAAAGCCATGATGTAAAGATTCCAAAGACAATTTCATGGTGATGAAGAATCTGACAAAATAAGTATCTACTCAAACATAACTAGTTGTGGTATCTTTAGACAGTGTATAGAAAGAAAAAATAAACTAACAAATATAAAATCTAATACAGTGTTTGCTGCAATCCACAGAATTTCAAAAGGGATTTTAAAATGTGTCTTAAAAAATTGTATGAGTGCAGTACTAAAACTCACCTTCAGATCTTCACATGACATCCTGTTCTCTCACCAGTCATAACTCTCACAGTCAGTGTGATATTACTGCCTAGTAAGTCTAAATGAATAGCCAGTACAGTGCTTCAACAAATACTTTTCAAACATGACTCAGTATGAATTACTGATATGCCTGTCACACTCCATTATTTACATGTTCAAATTCAACAGAAAAGGGAAAAAGGCTAGTTTTATTGTGACAGGGGAAATGTACACAATTATAACTATGAGGGTCCCCAAAATTAGTATTGAGAAAGATACCTATAAATGATTTTATAGCATAGCAGCATCATATGCTGGTTTAATAATTTTTGCTTGCTAAATAAAAAAGTCTTAAACTGAGTATTCTCTAAGTCTCTTGAAACTGGATTCTAGTCTATTTTTACAACTGTTGTCACAAGGAAGAAATTTACTGAGCCTTTTTAATAAAGAATACTCTTGCCCTGAATAAATGGTATAAAAAAACTAGACTGACGATTTTGGTTAACAGAAAGTCTTCTGAAGTGATCTGTGTTGTAAAACAAGAAACAAGATGTCAACAACAGTTTCATTCTTAGGAATAGTATTGCATTTTAATAAGGTGGAAATTAAATTAGTTTGCTTTCGCCTGCAAGCACACAACAGGTTTCTTTATTAAATCTACAAGTAGCAGATATTTCAGTGCAAACTTTCAATGGGCATTAAGTCATAAGCTACTTTTATTTTCACTTTTATAAAATGAATTAATAATTTTTTACAAATTTCACTTGAAGGAGTGAAATTCTATCACCTGACATGAAAAATTACGATACTGTATCTTAATACAAGTACTTGAAGAATTATATCAATTGTCAGTTCATGGACACAAGTTGAGTCGTCCACAAAAAAAAAAAAAGGATATTAAATATCCAGTTTTTAATTTCATATACCTTATGAAAGTGAAAATTACAAAGGAAACACAGAGATAGATGAAGTGCATTGAGTTTTGCATATTATCATGTTCAGCATGTCTGAATTTTCTTCTATGAAAGGTATTTCACACTCTCAGGAAAACATCATTAGTTTTCCAAAATTCATCCTAAAGGATCTATGTTAAAATAAATTAAATTAATTTAGAAAAAATCTAGATTTTTGTCTTTTTTAAATTCCCTAAGGTTTGATAATAGGAGGTCAATTCTCTGAATGACTAAGGTGTTTATGAGCACTGGTAGGAAAATGGAAGGAAAAAAATAGAATTATTCCTGTCCATTTTTTAATTTTCACTGTTAATGTTTCATTTATAAATAAAAATAAAATATAGATTAATCTGGCTGCAGGATTTACAAATTAGCAGCTATTCTTAATATTTGACATAGTTCGTTCTCAGATGTCTATGTTTCAGCATGGATACTTGCTGAAATAATATGTATAGAGGAAATGAATAAACCAGAAAATAAGTTCCTGAAAATTAAGTTAAATAAACTTTAATGAAAATAAAGAAAAAAGAAAAGATAATCAGAAAGTGAACTAGTATAACAGAAATGGGAAATAGACTAGCAAAATATATATACATATATAGATATATGAAGATATATGCTTATGTATCTGCTGGGTGCATGCATTTCTAAAGGTAACATTAGATTTTATAATACCTGCACTTGAAGACCACACCTTAGAGAACACACTTTCTGCTTGAAAACATACAGCCATTGACTCTACTAAGTTGTACCATCGTACAATGTTTGCAATGCAATATATTCATCTAAACAGCTAGAATGACCCTGAAATTTGTATATCAGATTAAAAGAGAAACAATAATGACTCAAATATGAAATGCATTCCACAAGAAGAAAGACAGATTTGTAAGATCCTTTTCAACAGTAAAAAAAATCCTTCTTACTATGGATAGAGTTAAATACTTACTGGTTGTGAATCTTAAGATAAATCTTATATATTTTTAGAATTTAGGAGGGTAAACTGTTGAAAAGAACATCGTGAGGAAGAATATACTGGATATAGTTCATTAATAGAATTAGTGGACCCCTTCATTACTGCACTAAATAGATCTTATACTTGCTTCATTATTGGAAAAAGAATATTTATGAAAAATATTTGGATAATGGACTTACCCTTTCTGTAAACTTAATAGAAAGGAACTGAGACCTTAAACATAAACACAGTGATCCCTTCTAGAATCCTCTGCAGTCTTTAGAGAAATATTAGTTCTGTCTCCCTAAAACATTCCACATGCTTTTTCAAAAGTTTGAAAAATACAAAGATTTCTACAGTTATGGGTATTTTTGTGTTTCAGTCCCTCTCTTAATTTTTTAAAGCACCTGTGGGTCATAGAAATAGAAAACATCGTCTTATGACACTTAGATTTGAACTTGCATAAAAGGCAGTGCTTTCTTTTTAAATGTTATATACAGCTGCTCTAAAGCCTGAAACTGTTTTTATGTGAAAGACTCTCCACTTTTCAAGATGTTGAAATCTCAAGGGCTGAGGAAGTGTACCATCTGTGCTTGCTATCAGACACAAGTGTCTGAGTGAATGAGAGAGAGCAAGAAAAAAGAAAGGTCATGAAAGTTTCACTAGCTCTTTAAACTGAAAAAAGTTTTGTGGAAAATGCGGAAACCCATTCTGAGGTTAATTTCTATTATTATATAATCCATCTTAAGTTAATTCCCATAGTTTCAAACAATCTTCTTTGGAAATTCTGAGTCATGTTTTCACAACTATTTGATGGACAGATCAAATGATTGCAGAAAGGAAATTTTCATATTAAAAAAAAGTAAAACAAAGAATTTTTTTTTTATTTCAAGGATCTAAATTAGAGTCCGTTCCTGAACTTTGAAAGAAGTAATGCATTTTAAGGTTCTTCTTTTCTTTTTTTTTTTTTTTTTTTTTTAAGAAAAGGAAATCTCTTGGAAAGACATAAGGAAATTCCTAGCTCTTTTTTGACAAAAAATATGTTTGTTGGTTGAAGGATGAAGGTCCCAAACATGTAGGCTGCAAATCCCTAGTTCCAGCTAAAGGACCATAAAGTGCTTTGAGGAGGGCCCCTTTGGAGTTAAATTACACCAGAACTGGTCTCTGAGACCAGAAGAGACCATAGTAACAATAGAGATATGACTGGAGAAAATATCCCTTTGCTTCTACAGCTCATCGCAGCCTTTAATGAGTGATATAACTTCCTAGGTGACTCAGTTAACTCCTCACTGTTAACCCAACCCTTCAGATTGTGGCTCCTGGGTAGTAATAAGATGATTACCTTGTAGTAATCCTTCCCCATGCATCCTCTAGAACAGAATTTTTATGGTATGACACAAGGACGCTCTTGGCACTACCAGGCCAGATCATGAGTATTCAAAGATAGTACTAGTGGATGATGACAGAAGCAAAATGCCAAAATGGCTTGACCTTGCCCATACAGCTTACTGGAAATAATCCCTGGACTGTGGCTTGTCTCTCTTCCCTCCCCCCATGCCCAGTTACACCTAAGACCTGTTGAACAGTACATATTCAACATTCAATACAGGGCATAGGCAAAAAGCATTTTGTGAGTTAATTTAAAAATTCACCAGTACTGATACTCACTCAGGCTGTGTTCTTCCATCACTGAGTTTACTAGAACGCAAATGTCCCCTGCCATTTAGCCACAACCAGAATAATTATGTATATTGACCAAGCAAATCTGAGTGTTTTGTGGGTTTTTTCCCTAGGTTTTAACTGTTCTGGCAATAATCAAGGGATGATTAAGAAAAGTGTGATGACATTTTACTGTGTGTATTAGGGAGATAGGGAAAGAAGTAAGGAGATCTTAACAAGATATGAAACTAAAAGTTACTCCACTGGCCTTGTATGGAAACAATATAAAAAGCACAGGTGCAAACCATAGAAGATTTTTGCTTCTTAGTGGAAATGGATTAAAGTTGTGAGTGCTACTTCCCTGCACTGAGAGTAGAGCTTGTTAACACTTCTAGTCAGAAAAGCACTTCACTTCTTATCAGGACATCTGAGTGTTTGATTAAGTGTCTAGTTCAACTGGGAATGGCTTTGGTTGCTTTTTAAAGTTCTGTGTATTTTTAAGTGATGGAATGAAACAAACTAAGAAACAAATATAAGTGTTTCCTCCTATCTCCTCCATAATGGGTGATTTATTTCCTCTTGAGAAGACTGTATGGCTTATTTGATACAGTTAATACTTTAGTAGCCCCAAACCAACCCTCTTAAATCTTAGTGGCCATTCCTTGGCTATAGAGGATGTAGCTATGTGCTCAAAATAATATTGAACCAGACTTAAGTAAAGGGTTAAAAAACTTTCCAGATCAGTCCAAAGTCCATGCAATGCCAAATACAGAATACTTTAAGGTTCAAAACTTGATTCTTGAGCCTCTTAGAATTATTGTGCAAATAATACCAAGACACATTTAGACACAATACATATTTCCATGTATATGAGTTGCAAACATAAATATCCCAGCTTCACCAAGGCAAATGGTACCACTCATTTTTGATATCTGCATATACACACACACACACACACAGAAATAAAAAGGAATGATAAACGTGCTGTTATATATAACTTTATCTACTTTCTGTGATCTGCATAATTGTCAAAAGAAAATACCTTGTTTTAATTTGTTTCATAATGGTGTATATATGTTTCCTGCATATTTTTGCAACATATTTTTGCAACAATCTAATCAACATACAAAAGACATGAGTTTCCATATTGGGCAACCTGTCTTTTTCTGGCAAAATTTAAAATTGTTTGAGCTACATTTTTTTTTCTTTTGTGTTATCACACTGCTCTTATTCTTCTTGAATAGAATCATTAGTAAAAAAAGAGAAATAATAATATGCATACCCCCAAACTCCACTGAGACTTATTTAGCCTTCAACATTTCAGATCTTTGTCTCAAGGGAAATTCCAGGAGAATATTAATAAAGAATTCCTTCTTGAAGTTGAATGTGGTTCAAATGTGTTATTTTTGCTATGTTAAAAAAGTTGCCTGAAATCACCAATTTTCACTTCAAGATCTGGATTTGAAAAATACCTCTGGTTTCACAAAAGTGAATGTCAGTTTCATTAGTTCTGAGGGTATATTTGCCAAAACTAGGATATCTGAAGTAGACTCAAAATGCAAATGACAGATTGTGAGGAGAAGTGAAGATGGAAGAAAAATAGGTTGGAATTTGTTTTGTAGCATCAGTTCAAATGTTCTGATGTCTAGCTGATAGAGAAAAAATGTTAATGGAATGAAAACAGGTTACAGAATCTCTTCCAGAAGACAGTACAAATTTGAAAATACAGCTTCAAATGTGGTTCTGCGAATTCCAAACTATTTAATTTTATTCCTCTGCTAACTGTCTCTCCTCCAACTTCTAAACTTAAAATGTGGTGAAATATGTCAGAAAAGAAAGAAAAGATATTTTGTGTTAAGCAGGTCACCCTGATCCTTATGGGTCTGTTTTATGAACTACCAGTCAAACTGTATGCTATGTTAAAAAACAAAAACATCTGATTGCTTTTGTTGCAGTGGATAATTATGGTATTCTTGGAAAAATAACCACTCTGGTAAATCCTGTATAACAAGCCACGGAGCTGTGATGGAATAGATAAAATATAAAATTGTTCGTTGATAATTGTAGCTTTCAAAACAAACACTTGTATGCAGAATTCTCTCCATAGTAACAATTTATTTATTTGGATGAAACTTTAGCTCCTTAAATTCATAAAATTAAGTCTATATTCATACACATATAAGTTCTTACTGTGTTTTTAGATTTCTATNTATCTTGCTATTTTTTACAAATAATCCTCACTGGTGATTCTTGAACACAATAATATCTTTATGACTAATGAAAACATTAATGCTCTTTGAAAATCTTAAAAAAATATCTCCAGCTTCTAGAACATAATAGACAACTATTATATTTTCATATTTGCAAAAACACTGGTTGATTGACATTTCCAACTGGATAATGTTAAATATAATCCTATCAGCTGAAAAACAGCTATGCTTTTGATATATATATTATACCATATATACACATATTTTGTAATGTAATTTTTTTTTCCACATTTTGTGCACTTTGAGGGGAAAGTGATTTATTTGGTACATAAAATAATATTTTTCCAGATATATTTTATTCTTAGTTTCATCAAACTTTACCTAAATTTTGCACAACAAAATATTAATATCTAAAATTATGTAAATGTTATTAATGCCAGATAAAGCCTGAACACCAAGTAAAAAAGGTGGCTGCCATTAGGGTTAGGATTTTCAAAAGAGCAAGGTGAAGCATAGTTTGTGATCCAAAGAGATTACAATATTAAAAGACAAAGTAAAATAAGTAATGACTTAAGAAGAATATACAACAAAATGCAACGGTATATTTAAAAAATTGTTTGGTCAGTAACCTCCAGTTTCTCATCCAGTATTAGTAATTATTTATAGACAGCATACAGAGTGGAATTAAGATAGGTTTGGTGGAGGATAGGAAATGCAGGTATTTTTAGTATTTAGATTCAACATTATTAACTATTTAATGTTTTAATCCTTGATAGAGTGCATTTTCATATACATCCTTTCTTCATTTTAAACATGTTTTCAACATAGCAGATTAGCCGACCATTCAAGCAGTGTCTTGGAACGTTTTGAGGGCCTGCAACACATAAAGCTAAACCAGGACTTTAGAGGAAAGAGATTCTAGAGGTGAGTATAACAAACTTTCCTCCCATCCCCCTAGAAATACACCCAGATGCCATGTTTGTAGGTTTTTTATTAAGACACTGAAACCTTGGCTAGGATAGATGCAGTTTCCATTGTAGGTCTATACGGTTATTTAAAACTACTTGTCTTGATATGTACTCAATGTTTATAGAAAACAACATTCTGTTTTTGGAATCATTAACAGTTGTGAAAGTACACAAAATGGCCTCTTTGATCTGTTTACTAAATACAGCATTTGCTTTACGAAAGAAAATGTATCTCAAAAGATAACCAAAAACTCTGCAAAGTGGTTTTGCTTGACTAAAATCATAGTGAATTATTCAGGTATTCTGAGAAAGATGTCAGCTCTGTTTCCTCAATGGGATGCTGCTTTTTCTTCTTCTTGAGCTGCAAGTCAGTGTTACTCTGTTTCTATTGCTGGTGAACTCTCATCATAGTTACTATGAGCCTTCCTGGGAAGGCATTATGACTTCCATCTTACTTTGCCCTTTTTGTAATGGGTGCACTCTGAGTTTAAAAAAAGGAAGATATGATTTTCAGACCCTCAGGAAAAAAAATCTTTTTCCTTTTGGGGAAAAAAACTAATCTGAATGAATGTATCAAATATGTGAATCAACAACTAGTATGTACTTATGAAACAAGTAAAAAAGAAGGAGAATAAAAATGGAAAAGTAAATTTTGAAAATATATCAGGATGTCATGACCCTACTGTAACCCTATAAATTGAAATGTATAGTCTTTAACAATATACATTTCTTGTTGTATGGAAAATATCCTGAAACTCACAACTGGATGCAGTGTGAGTCAGAGCTCTAAAGGATCAAATGCTTCCTTGGGATGTATTGAATGCATGGTTCCTCAAATGGTAAAAGCACCAACTGAGATTCTACAGGACACCTCTTGTTCTGTTTCTTAATTATCTTTTTTAGTGTTCCCAAATCCTGTGTAGTGCTTGCAGTGACCATCAAGAATGCAAAACAACTAAATACAAATAATAAATTACATTGAAATCTTGGAATTGCGCATATCTAAAAATTATTTTCAATTATTCCTACTAAATATCAAGCCACGACAAAATGTGATTGCAATACAATAGAACTGATTTTGATACTTGAAATAACACACATTCAAAATTTGACCCTCTGTGTCTTATGGCTTATTTTCTAGAAAATAAGCATCTGTTCCAAAAACAAAATAAAGCAGCCTTTTACTGTAATTGGGCAGATTAGAGAGAACAGAATTTGAAATCACAATACAGTAATTGGTTAGGATTGTAGTGATGTTAATTCCAATTAAAAGAACACTGACAAGACAAACGCTCATTTGAAATCAATACCCCATGGTAGTGAGGTGTCTATATCTTGCCATCATTGCTGATTTATTTCCACAAGCAATGACTTTTCAGACTGAATTTACCTGCTAAGAGAACTGCTCAAAATAAATGATGATGCAGATAGATAGATAATTAAAAGAATGTTGGAGGACAATTATAGTGAATCACAGGAATGACACCACTGAAGACAACAGAATATCTAATTTCTTTGTAGTTGTGACTTTACAATTATGCAAAATACAGTGTTTCAATTTCAAAATAATAATGAAAATGAAAAATAAAAATGAATTATTCCTTCTCCCAAGTAAGGTCATCTTCTATAATAGTTAATATTAGATACCCAGTGATTATAGTATTAAATTGATAAAAATGTTTGAAAATTTAAGAATATATTTCTTTTGCTTTTCTAAAGGATGTCCCATATTTATATGTATAAGCAGCGCTCGTACTGCTGTGCTTTGTAGGTAGGACAGCGTTGATAACACGCCAGTGTTTTGACTACTGCTGAGCAGTGTCTGCACAGCATCAAGGCTGTCTCTCCAATGTCCCCCTGCCATCCTCCTCCAAAGGCCAGTAGTCTGGGGGTGGGCGAGAGGTTAAGAAAGGACATAGCCAGGAAAGCTGACACAAGCTGACCAAAGGGATATTCAATACCATGTGACGTTGTGCTCAGTAATAAAAGCTAAGAGAAAGGAGGAGGAGGGGGGCATTTGTTATTAAGGAAGTTGTCTCCTGAAGTAACCGCTATGCGTACTGAGGCCTTACTTCCCAGGAAGTGGCTGGACATCACCTGCCGATGGGAAGTAGAGAATAAATCTCTTTGTTCTCCTTTGCTTCCATGCGTGGCCTTTGCTTTTCTTTATTAAACTGACTTTATCTGAGCCCACGATTTTTTCATCTTATTTTCTCCCCTGTCCTGTTGAGGAGAGGGAGTGGGAGAGCAGCTTAGCGGGCACCTGGATGCCAGCCAAAGTCAACCCACTACAGTCCTATTACTAACGTATTTATTTTATTCATTTTAAATACAAAAGGGAAAATTTATATATGAAAGAAAACATGAGTAGACTCTAGCAGTAGCATCAGGTGTTATGTCAGGGCAAGAATGAATATAGAATTGTAAAACATATGTATCCTACACTACTAACTTACAGTAACTATGTATGCTATGAAATATTTTATGCCACAAAGTTAACCTCCTACATTTCAGCCATTTCTCATACAAAGTATTTCACAGTTTCTTGTGCAATAATTCTTAATTATTGCTGACAACTGGTGCATTAAATACAACTACATGTTTTCTGGACTTTAAAGGTCCATTTCGGTTGCTAAGTATATATAATAACAGTTCATAGCACATTTACAGTTAGTAGTTTTTAAGTTTTAAATTTTCAAAAGAGTATGTTTTTGAGAACCAAAGCATGCAAAATAAATAAATATACCTCCCATGCTCCCTTGAATTCACTTTCCTTGCAAAATAAGCAAATGCTTATCCATAACTTAATTTGGTTTGAAGTGATTGTGTTAAAATGTCAGTGCAGCCCAATTAGCAGAAACATGCCAAGATGTATGTCAGGAAAAGTGGCAGGGGCCTGGAATTTTTTTTTTTCAGGTATTGTGGTACACTGCCAACAAACATTTAGAAGTAGCATCATTGATCTTTGGTGTCATACCAAGATTAAATGTAGGACAGAATAGCATATCATTGCTGGTCACTAATCTGAACAAGGCTTTCAAATACAGGATTCTTAAATTTAGAGTTTAGGACAACAGTAAATTACCTCTCTGCCCAATATATCTGTCTGCATATCTCTCTCCAGAATCAATCTATAGTGAATTTCACATACAAAATCTGTATTATGTACTGCTGTGGTCTTTTCCTGTCATTCTAATGTAATGTCAAAGCAGCTAAATATTGGAAAGTGTGAAAGACAGACATCTGAAACAATCCTGTTCCTCATTCATCTGGGACAGGGAACACAAATCTAATGCCAAGAATTTCTCATGCTTTAAGGAGCACAAATCTAGGGTTTACTCAAGCTTCTGGAATTGACAGTTACTTTTATAGCTAGACATAAATGTTTTATGATTTCTAAAAGCATTAAAGCTCATGAAGCATGATTTTAATATTACACATATTAATATTTATTCCTTATATATTTGTAAATTACAGGGCCAGAAAGCATCACTGTAATGATCTAGCTTGACCTTCTGCAAAAATCATAAGTTTCTTAGAAGTTAATGAATTTATTATTCTTAATTCCTATTAAATCAAGGAGATATTGTAAAGAAAAAAAAACAAACAACTCATACCTTCCAGTTTTTATATTAAAATTACTCATTTTGGATAATTTCTTTCACTTATTAACTAACTTTAAAAAGTATATAATAGAATCATAGAATATCTCAAGTTGGAAGGGACCCATAAGGATCATCGAGTCCAACTCCCTGCTCATCACAAGACAAATATCTTGTATAAAGTCAGAATTTCTCCAACACCAAGCACTACCAAGCCATACTTTTGCCTGCCAGGTCCTGTCTTGTGTACTGTTGGATTCCTGTTTGTCCACATCGATATGTAGGTGGATAGTTACGTTCTGTGTAACAATTTCTTAAATTAACCATACAGATGGAGCTCATTATGTTTCTTAATGAAAGCTAAGACCTCAATTCCTTCAGTTTGTTGTAGTTCTCAACCCTCTGCTCTTCAACTGTTGACTGAATAACAGGAGAAAGTGCCGTGGTAGCTTACAGACCTGTGTAAATAATGTGATTCCTCTATTGCAACTTTTGTGTATTGGTTTCTCTTCACTCCCAGTAATACATCTGTAGTTTCATATTCAGTAATTTATCCACTGTATAGAGAAAAACTCCTGGTTTGTCAAAATACACAATTATCTTCCAAGTATGGCCTGTATTCTTACTCACTAGTACCTAAAGAATGTAAAATAGAAATTTGCCATATATTAGAAGTTACCACGTGTTCATCTGCTGAGTGATAACATTCCATGGAACTGTATTGATACCTAGTTATAAATGCAATCTAGTTTACTTTCAAAGACACAAGAATACATTATTTCAAATTACTTTTTAATTACACAGAGATTACCACACAGGAAAAACATGCATACAAACCACCACTGAGAACCTGACAATGTGGCAATGTATCATCTTACAATAATGTGTTTATGTGTCCAAGTCCTGATTTTACTCTTGTTGCAAGGCATATTATTAACTTGCATGCATGTATCAACAACCAGATGAATCTACACCTGTATCTTGTCTTCTCAGTATATTATCCCCCTAAAATTTTTGTTATCTTTATATCTTATTAGTAATTATATATATTGATTCTGAGTAATTGGTAAAAGATGTTCAACTGTTCAGAATGAACTAATTTCTAGGAAACACCACTATTAGTAGTGCACACCTATTCAGAATTATATTTTGAAGCTTGTTCATTTTTTTTTAAAGCATTGGATATGTAACATAAATGAGACCTAATAAAGGAAGTATCTGCATTGCAACCCCTAAGATCTAAGATTTGTTTTGTTTTAGCTGAGAGTGATGATGTACACCCTAAAGAGCAAGGCTTCTTCCTTCCCTGTTTCTCTTTTTAGATGTACTATTTAATTCTTGTCTTCATCAAGGTTCAACTTAACAAAGATAATTTTTTTTCTGTGTATTGCAGCATGATTATTTATGTCATGGAGAGATTTTTGCAAGGATTCTGGTACCATAACATCTCAAATAAAAAAAAGCTAGATATTTTTCTGAATTTTCCTCTTGAATTTATTTGCTTAAGCCCTCTCTCAGAGCACCTTCCTTAGATATTAAGAATTCTCTGGCCTCACCTTTACTTGGTATCATCATAGGGTCTTGATCAAATATTGCTGACACCATTAACTTGCAAAATCTATGTAAAACACAAATTATAACTAAGAAAATCAAATACATATCTAGTTATTGAGTTTAGGCTAATTTTTGAATTTTTTATATCACTTTATGCATGTAAAGTAATCGACTCTCATGTCAATCATCTTTTTTTTTTTTTTTTTCCTGAGGTAATACCAGTCTGATGAACATATAATTACCTGGCATATCCCATTCCCCACATATGAACAGAATACCCCAGATATGAATAGAATGTAGAAAATGCTTATAAACAGTTAAGAGGGGAAAAAAAAATGTTAAGAAAGTGTGAGGAAACAATGTTCTTCACCAGAAAGAATGGCATTTTTTCATTACATAAAGAAACTGCCAGTACTTTTGTGATAATGCAAATACTGTAGCTCAAATACTGTAACTTTTGCTATCAAAAAGACCTTAAGCATGCTAACTTCAACAAAATTCCAGGAATACATCTGATTATGCACAGATTTCCAGATTGGGAACAGGAAGAAAAACAGTTTTGCCAGTCACGCAAACTACCCTTTTAAAGAATTCTAGAGTCTCAGCTGATTAGGTAGGATTTGATTAAAAAACTTAACTACAAGATATACACTTTATTGTTCCTATAAAACTGTAAAATTTACTCATAATTTTCTTATCATCTTTTTTTCCAAATATAAAAAATTTTGTAAGTTTTAATGAGGTTTAATTTGGGCTGTATAATATCTTTTTGGTGCTTACTTGAGTAGTAGGTAAAGATGCTTACACCCCAACAAAACCATAAATATCTATGTCATCTTAATTACCTTTAAGTTTTCAGAATTTGTCCAATAAAGAAGAAGAAGAAAACAAATAGATATTATCCATTTATGAAAACAAAAGCTAATTAGAGGCAGATGATAATAAAATTTAATATGCAGTTAAGCACTAGGGAAAAATTACAGAGATTGACAGTTTTGTTCTCATTTCATTTTAATGTAAACCTACTCTTATTTGAAAATTTTGAGTTTTATTTTTTAATTAAAAGTATTGTTACGTTATTACACTACTCATATTAAGAGTGAGCAAAGTGTATGTTAATCATCTTTGATTTTAATACTAATGGTTCTTTTTCATATGGAGAACTGTTATTTTTTTCATTGACTTTGCCAATGCTTGTTGGCATCTTAGTATGTAGTTCAGTCCTAGGGCTGTCTTGAGAGGTTGATTATATATTGATACATGACTTGAAACAAGATTTATTTATCAGGCAAAGCACTTTGCTTCACAAATAGAATCTGAGTACTTATTGATTTTTTTCCTTTTCATGTGGAAAAAAAACCTTTCCCATTCTTACTTATTTTTAGTGGTTAATCCATTGCCACTTAGTAACACTAACTTTCTAACAATATGGACATAACCATGGATATCAAATACTTGATCTGCTTAGGCTGTTTCCAAAATCTTACTAAATATTTATAGGTAATTGTTGCACAATCAGGTCTCAAATATTGAAAAAAACCCAAGAAAACCCAATACAATAATGTGGAAATCTCTACATAAACTTTTATGACACTTTTTTTTTTTTCCTAGGGTGACATGTTATCACATTAGTAAGTTTGATAAATCATCAAAATATTACCAGCTTTAATAAGGATAAAGTACCAAGAGCTTTTATTAAAAATCCTTTTCTCTGGGAGCTGCCAGGTTTCATTTATATAGAGAGAAACTTGGTGATTTACCATCATTTCTAATTAATATATAGGAATTACTCCAATGTCCTTTTCAAGAAATAAAGCTGCTATTTGTGATAAAAAGCACCATCAGCTGTAGACACAAAAAATAGCTCTTTTGGACCTGCAGTAAATTCAGTAGTTCTCTATTTGCCATAGCAGAAGCGAAGTGTCATGGGGAAGGCTATCTACTCTCTTTTCTCCAACCACCTCTAGGATCTGAAAAAAGTAGTCTAAAAGTAACAACTAGCTCTGGGATTTTTGTACCAAATGTTATACATTTGTTATAGAATGCTGGGAATTTTTCCTATGACTGACCACTGCATTATAAGGTTATCATCTGTGGAGCCTGAGGTCCTTCCAGTCTTCTGCTTCTGTATACTCATCTCAAACTAAGAACAATTCTCTTTAGATTGTGGGTAGTCAAGTTCTGCACTTAATTATTTTTTTCCTGTTGTTTATCACAATGTTGTCCTGGTCTTGGTTATTACCCAAAAAAGCAAACACAATAGATTTTTTTTTAAAATGCTAAACAAACATAGACACTACAAGAATGCTTTTGTTTGCTTCATAATGATGTTGTTTTGCTCAGTTTGGCTTACTTGGGAGGGAAGGGGGGGTGTTCAAATTTCAGAGGCAAAATCCTACAAATTGAGTTTTAAAAGTGTTTATTTGTAAAATAAATAGAAAGAAGAGTATGACCTCAATTCCTAGGACTTCTTGAGATAGCAAAGAAATATAAGGATGTATTTATTCCTCAAAATACAACACCATACAGAGATCCCAGGCTAGTTGTAAACAGGTTAGTGCCAGAATGACTAGTACAGATGTTTTAGCATGGTGCTCAACCTGAGTTAATTACCCTTGCTAGGAGGCAGTGCTGATTATCCCAAATTCAGAACTATGCTATTATGCTTTTAGGATCCAAGCTGGTGCCTCTGAATAACATTTTTTTGCCATATTATACATGTTACTGAGTTTGGAAGATCTAAAATTGTTCTGTATAGACATGTCCAATATATCTTTATTGTCTAAATGAAATATCTGCAGTGGTATTGTAGTTACTTCTGTGAATAGTGTGATTAAAATACTGTCCCAAATTATCACCAAAAATACTGCAGATTTCAGCAGATTTAGACTGGCTGAACAATGGACATAAGGAAGTCTAGCCTCAACACATACATTGCATCTCTATCAGCCAAGAAACCCTGTAGTCTCTACTCATGAACTCAATAACAGAACTGTCATTCAAATTTCCTTTATTCAAAGAATGTAGCAGGCAGAAAACAGCACAACACTGGAATGTTGGCCACCAGATAAACACATGTGGGATTTAACCGTGTGGCAAATCAAATCTATAGTTTTGTACTCTACCTTTTTTAAAAAAATCCAGAATTCACTCCAAGACTTTGTATTATATATTTATTCTTTGCTACAAAGTTATCTCTTGTATTTATATTTGCGTAATTATAGAAATCCCTTATGTAGTATCTTGATTGAAGGTTTGGCAAATGCATTCTTGCTCTGCTTAGGAGTAGTCTGGCTTGAAAGCCATTTTGAACTTGAGAATATAAACAAGGTTATCTACATGACCAGTTTGATTCCCTTGAACAACAGGTCCTTTTTTTCCATTACCCTATCAACATTAGACCTCCCTACCATTATTTAGCATTATTAAGGTAAGGATAAGACCTCTGTAATCACTGTCAGCCTCTTTTTTATTTCTTATTTCTATTACCTATCTTATATATAAAGCCTGTATCATTGTGTTCCCTTCCCCATCACATTGCAAATGCTAGTTCCTAGATACCAAAAAGCATACGTCAATTATTATGCCTGATTCACTTAACACTTTTTCCCCAAATTCCTTAGGTAACTCAGTTTGTCGGTATTACTCCCTTTGCTTTATTAATTTCATCTGTGAAAGGCTCACTGGTTGAAATGAGTAAAGAGCACCAGCTGTTTCAGCAGCAAACTCATCAAAGTCTACTCTTCAGGTAACTCAACAGACAAATAGAGATATAATTGTGTATAAAGATTTTTTTTAAAGTATATTGTACTGGTTTTGGCTAGGATAGAGATAATTTTCTTCACAGTAGCTTGTATGATGCTATATTTTGGATTTGTGAGTGTTGATAACACACCAATGGTTTAGCTATTGCTGAATAGTGCTTGCACAGTGTCAAGGTCTTCCCTGTTTCTCATACTGCCCTGCAGCAAGTAAGCTGGGGGTGGGCAAGAGTTTGGAAGGGGACACAGCCAGGACAGCTGACCTCAACTGACCAAAGGGATATTCTATACCATATGACATCTCCTCAGCACTAAAAAAAGGAGGTGGGGGATGGATTTTGCTGGGGCTGCTGTTGCTTGGGGACTGGCTGGACATCAGTGGTTGGTGGTGAACAATTGTGTGTTATTTGCATCACTTGCTTTCTTGCTTTTGTCTTTCTTATTTATTTGTTTTTATTTGTTTGTTTATTTTTAAAACTTATTAAACTCTCTTTATCTCACTCCACAAGTTTTGCCACTTTTCGCCTTCCAATTCTCTCCCCCATCCCACTGGGGGCATGGAGTAAACAAGGGGCAGTGTTGTGCTTAGCTGCCTACTGGCATTAAACCATGACACGTATAAGTGTGTGTGTAAGCATGTGTATATGGTATATATGGATACATATATATATGAGTACATGTACATATATAGATATCATTTGTGATGGGCATATGTGAATATTTATATATTAATATCTCCAGTATTTCTGGAAGAGATAATATACTGGTATTGAATTTAGTTCCCTTTATCTGTGTTGCTGGACAAACAAGCTCTGGTAAGTAAAGAAGTTTGGCTGCATCAGATTCATGTGATAGCTGAGCTAATTAGCTTAGTTCTCATTTGTTCTATGTTATTACCAAGGCTAAAAGATGTGTCTTGCTCAGTTCTGTATTATGTATACCTATTGACTTGCTCAAACTTAATGAATGATTGCACTGTATGTTGTTGTCATGCCTAAATCGTAAATACTCCTTCTTTCAGGGCATTACATAGCAGCAGGCTCATAAACAAAGTTATGCAGGATAGGTACTAGAAAAGGGAAAAAAAAAAAGAAGACTATTTCTAAATGTCATGTCTCCTATGAGACCAAAAGTGCAAAATTTCTATGTTTTAACTTCATAGCAGTTCCAACTCAATTTCACAGTGTACTGGCAACTATTACGAACACCAGAATTATTTGCTTGAAAATTCTTTTGATTGCAAACAGAAGAAAGAATAACCACCTATAATGCAAATGCAGTTAATGATTGTTGTATCTGCTCTTGTCTTGGGAAAGCAATTATATGTTTATGAGTAATTTGTCTTTTTTTCCCAAGAAGCAAGCATTTCTGTGTTGCTCCCTGCTGCACATGACAGCATAATGATACAATTATAACTGCATTCATTTAAAGTGATATTCCTTATTGCTTGGACAGATTTTGTGGCTCACAGTCTTTTGAATGACTATTAGTTTGGAGCTTTGCAGGAATGTTGGAACACAGATGTTATAGAAGGTAGGAAGTCTGAACAAGAATCTACTTTAGGTATCATAAACATGAAAGCAAATGCAGTATTTTTCAAGTTACACTTAAGCAAAAGAATGGGAAACCTGTATTTTGCAAATAGTTTAGGATAACCTGGTTTGTGCACGCTTATAAGGTTTGTTATTTCATTTCATATGCTTGCAAGCATACTATTTACATGTTTCTTATCCATCATACTGCTCAAAACAGGACCAGCTATGAGGTCAGACCAGTTTGCTCAGGACTTGGTTCAGTCAGGTCTTGAAAACCCCCAAGAATGTACACTGCATAATTTCTCTGTGCAGCCTGTTCCACCACCTCACTGTCCTCATGAAGAAAAAGGTTTTCTTTGGATCCTCTCTTGTTTCAGCTTATGTCCATTGTCTCTCATCCTCCCACCGTACACCACTGGGAAGATCCTGGTTCTGTCTTCCTAATGGCACCTCACATCTCATAGGTGCTGATGGGCTCCGGGTACGACCCTCAAAGCTGTCTCTTGTCTAGGCTGAAAAAGTCCAGCTCCCTCAGCTTCTCCTCACAGAACAAGTGCTCTAGGCCCTGGCCAGCTTTATGGCCCTCAAGAACTTGTTCCAGTTTATCAATTTTTTTCTTGAATTGGAGGCTTAAAACTAGACTCATGATCAGCTTCCTGTCATTAACACCTCCTGTCGCCCAGAGAGAGAGCTTCTAAAAAGTAAAAAGAAATGTGGACCTTTTGGCATATGTGGAGATGCCTGCACAGCCTACCTTTCATGAACGACCCAGATAACAATACCTGTGAAGATAAAAATGTGAGTGTAAATTATGAGAATGCATATCAACTATAAAAACTGCCTGGGGAGCATTTGCTTAAAACTGATGATGTTGGTCAGATTAAACAGCAACTGGGAATTACAAAGAGACTTTGAAACAAAGAAGTCAGCTTGAAAAAAAGAATAAAAGAAGCATGAAAATTAGTAATAGGGAAGAAAACCTAGAGGGGAAATGGCAGCAGTCAAAACTTGGTTTGTCGGTGCCAAAAGTCATGCGCTAGTATCATGACTTCTGCCCAGGCCAGAGAGAGTAGCCTTCCCATCAGAATCTGAATAACTTGCATCCATTACTTCCTTGGTTGGAAACTCACCAGAATTCGTTTTTTCTAAAAGTCCCTTGATAATTCATTCCAGCCTATTGACTTGTGAGTGACTGCGTTCCTCAGCAGCTGAAGATTTTCTCTTCCTTGGAGAAAGTGACAATTCCTGAAAATGCAAACAGTTTATTTAAGAAAAAAACATATAGAGAAATACACTACTAAGCAAAAGAAGTCTATATTCAAAGTCAGCTTACCAGGAATTACTTATCATTCCTGTAGAATCCTGACAGGTTTTGCACACAAATTCATCAGTTCTTTGTTCCTCTGCAAGCACCTGCTGTAAGAAAAGTGTGTTAGATTGGGCCAAATAACACATTTCTAAGACTGTAATGACTATGGTGGAATCTGAGAAGCAAATTCAGAACCAGCTTAGAGTTGTCTCTGTGGCACTGCAGTCTGGCAGGTTATATATATTTTGTCACTTCAGAATTGTTTTTTTGTGTGTTCTGAGACCTTTTTAGTCTTATTAGGATAAGACTGGTGCCCCCTACTCCTAACTCTTGGTGTGCCATCTTGTGGGGCAGATGGCCATTAGCCATGGGTAAACAGGTTATGTACTCACTACTCCTTCAAAGTGGTCCCGGGTGCTAGGCCAATTGGGATAACGTGTTACAGAACAGGGAAGCATAAGAGCACACTAGCACTACCTATAAAAACAAGAAGCTGCAAGTACCAGTCTGGAGGAACAGTAGGTTTTATTGGAATCACATTTTTTATCAAGTAACGCAAAATTAGATTCTTGAATATATCATGAGGTTGCAGTATCACAGTACCTATATGCCTGTATTAGAGCATTTGGTCTATTCCAACAACTTCCAGACTTCCACTGCCTCTAGTGGGTCACCAAAGATACACTCATTCAAATGAGCTTATAATTTATGTGTTATGTTGATGGTATTCTTGCTACTCTAAAAGTCTAGTTAAAGTTAAGATGTTTCTGTCTCCTGTGGCTACTCTTCACTAAAATAATACTCATAACACATCACTCAAAAGCATGCCCAAAGGAATGGACACACAATAATACTATGATTTTAAAAGGTGCTGTTACAATGTGTAAAGCTCATTCGAAAGCTTGTGAATAGACTGGGCTGTTTTGACTATGACTTCACTGTCAAAAAAGTCTGTTTGTATAGCCAGAAATCTAAGTCAGGTTTGCTATCTTGTAGTAAAATACTCGTGGAGAAAAGACATTCATAGTTTATGCATCTGTTGCTATCAGGTTATACCCAGAAAAATAAGAATGTAATATTTAATAACCTTTGCCATAACTTGGCAAAGCTCTCTATACCTTGTCTTTCTTAGGCTTTCACATTAATATAAGTCTTTGTAAGTCCAGAAATCATAAGCCTTTACCTTTGGTTCACCTGATCAAGCTAATATTAATGCTTGAGGTTTGGTGCAGCCTACAGTGTAGCAGAGATATTTGAATCCTGAAACAATGTCAAAGCAGAGTTCAACTAAATCATCACAAATGTGTTAAATTATTCAAATAATCTAGAAGTTATTTAACTGGAGGGGAAACTATTTTGCGGATCAAAATTCATTAGAGGTTATATAAGGAGGTTGATGGTATCATGAAGCTCAGGAGTAAGGGAATATTTTGCTGCATATAGATTTTGAAAACAATAAAAATGCTGAAAAGGATACATGTCAAAGTTATATAGGGTGTCTGAAAGAAAAAAGATTGATATGGGATAGCTGTTTCTTACTGCAAATAGTTAAATGTCTGGATACTTAATTTAGCTGCTGTATCTAAACTGATTTACCAACTCCTTTGGTAAGATCTAACAGGTCTCAACTTTCTGTTTTGTTTTTTGTTTGTTTGGTTGGTTGGTTGGTTGGTTGGTTTTTACATTCTTTGTAAGCAAGAGCTCAGCTTCTGGTCCCTATTTTATTCATAACTAACTTCTCTCCTGTGTATTTAAACATAAAAGATCTATTGCTTAAGCCGAATAATGATTTGATCATGAATTTAATTTCTAACAGTTTGATTTCATCATATGAACATGTTATGCTAGCTCACTATTGTCAGATATCTGAAACTATAAGCTCCCATACTTGGATGGCTGTGATGCCATGTGCCATGACTATTCAATGACTTAGTATAGCTTCTCTGTCATCTGCTTTGAGAAACAGAACATAGTCACTGTCTGTAATCAGCTAATACATATGTGACATCATGTCATTCAAACCTTCACAAGTGAAATATAGTATTTCTCTTTTGTATAGTGGATTTTCTTTCCTCCTTTTATATGACCTTCAAATTAAAATATACTTTCAATAAAATGAATCCATGCATCAATCTATAGCTCCACAATGCTTTGATAATTATTTCCCAAATAATCAAGGAAAGCTTATGTAAAAATATAAAAAGAGAATAAGCATACTGTGGAATTTCCTCAGAAAACTCTTTCACTCTCCAGTGGTTAGCAGTTCAGGGATTTCTTGAGCTACTGGCATTATCTTTTATTTAAAAGTCTTCAATGGATTTAGCACTTTGAATGGTTTAGACTACAAAGTATGGAGCTTAGGCTTTTGGAAAAGAAGGCTGAGATTAAGAATACATATTTTGTCTTTTTTATTGTCAGTATTCTGAAAATCATGGCAATGATTAAAATTATCTTAGACTGAATTTGTCCTTTTAACAACCTAAACCATCATATCTTAAATAGATAAATTGTTTATCTTTCATGCAAAAAAGTTGTTCGTAGAAGACTGCCTTTCTGAATAGACATACTGTCTAGCTTGTTCTCTGCCTTGACAATATTCTGACAAGAAATCTAAAGAAATGATATTTAAATTAAAATATATGTATGCTCACCATAAATATTAATGAATAGTTTTGTTGACTTATGGAATCTAAGAATATTGTTCAAGGCAAAGTTGCTGAGATTTTAATGTTGTGTGACCATTTCTTATCATTCCAATCCATATCAATCACATTTTTACTTTGGCTGTGAAGTCAGGATATTTGCTGCCAACTATATACTGCCAGTCAAGAGGGAATAAATTAAGAGGGAATAGATAGACACAAGTCCATGAAAATTTTTAAGAAACTATTATAACAACTGTAACAATTGTAGCCACTGTAGCAATAAGATCAGACGGTCTATTCAGAAAACAGGGAAATTGGCTAGCCCTACCAGAATCAATGAAGGTTTTGTCATTGTTCCCAATAATATTTTTGTGCTTGCTATCTTAATGACATATGCATAACCAGTGGTGAAGGAGGCCTTATTTTGCATCTCAAGAGGAATATCTTGTGTGCCTTTTCCTAATTTAACATATTCTGCATGTTGTGATACTAGACTAGCCTCCTATGTATGTCCATACACAGCTGATAATGATAATTACAGTTCTTCAAACACTTCTTTAGCATATAGCCTAAAAAAAATTAATGCATGTAAAGGTCCTCCAGTAAGGTGAACCATAAGAAAAAAAAACCCTACTCAAACACTACTGTTAAATTTGTTCTTTCTTTAGCCAAAGTTCATTCTATGTGTGTCATTAATAATCTTGTTAATAAAATATTGTGGAAAGGAACATCTCTTATTTCCTTCTGCAGAACAGTGTGTATTAAATACACCTGCAAAGCTAAATAACGAGCAATGTAACTAAGGCTCCACCATGAGAATCTTCTGCTAGACAAAATGTATTGGGTTTGTGGCAGCTTTCAGTTCTACGTGAAAAAGAAAGGCACTAGGACTTTGATCTTCCTATATTCTCCTTCCACTGCATAAAAGGCTTGATTTTAACACCATGAAATTACTGATGGCTTCAACAGCAGAACTTAGTGTGTGATACAATTAATAATGTCACTGCATAAGAATACTTCACAGAAAATATGAAGCAATTTACTACAGGTAAATTGAACACAAACCTTCAGTTTTCAACCTGGCCTCAGAACAATGCTTTGCCTACACTAGGAAATTATCCATTGCAGTATAGAAGAGTAGCCACTCATAAGATGAAGGAAATGAGGGAGCAGCCATGTGCAATTTAATAAGGAAATGTCTTTGACCTCGTTTGGATGATAAAATATGTGGGAGTACATTAGCTCTTTAGATTCTGCCTGACGTCTTAAAGAAACAGAACTATAAGGGGATAGCCTGAAGAGTCGCTTTCAAACATTTTACCAAGAGGCATTTTACTTAGTTGGGTTTTATCATGAGAACCATTCTTCAAAAATACTTTACTGAACACAGATTCCGTTTGAAAGGTTTTCTTTTTGGAGGTCATCCTTTGGAAAGGGGTTTTAGTGTTTTTCTAATCACTATTACTTATTTCTTTCTCCAAGTAGAAATGCTCAAAAAAATGACCTAGAATATATTAAGACACAAAGCAAACATTTCAATGTAGAATGGTTGTAGCCTTGAAATCAGATTTCCCTTTGGGAACAGGATTTTACACAATCGGTTTAACTAGTTCTCTGAGAAACACATTTTGATGGATAGCTCTAGGAACAAGTGATTTATAAAACTGTTTTAAATATAATTTGTTATTTTATATCTTATCACTAACTCCCTTAAGCCTTTTTTTATGTTCATTTGAATGTTAACATCAACTTGTGGTTTTCCTAATATAGACACAGTGAAGGGACTATCTTGCATTGTTTGCGAGAGAAACTAACAAAAAAAAATAGAAATGTGTTAAAATGAGTCACAGATAAGATTATTTTTTACTAGAAAATGAAATGGAAACACGTGCAATGTGAGTTTCAGCCCAGATCATTAAAAAGTTCAAATTTTCAAGTATATGTAGAACTTATAAGCAAAATATTGGCAGAAAATTCTGTTATAATAATTGCTTTTATATTCATTTCTAATAGAAATACAATGAAAGCTTCTGTGAACATGAGAAAGTTGAAGAGATTTATGAGACTCTTGGTCAGGAGTATGTTATGCAATGTGCAGTACTTGCTCTGGGATATAGTAATGGCAATTATTTACAAGCAAGACAATTAAACTATTCCAAATCATCATCCAATTCACAGTTCTCTGCTATACTTACAAGAATCCAGAGTTTATTCCTAAGTGTTCCCATTCAATCACTGTTTCCACTGGCTTGGGAACAATTTTTCAGATTCAGGTATACAGAAACTGTAAACAGTCCATTTAATAACCAGTCCTGTGGATTTGACTGGAGTTGCTCAAGTTAAGACTTAGCACGAGCTTCCGAATTAAGTTGCCTGACGCTATTTATTAATTTTGTGTGTAATTGTTTAGTGTGAAATAAATTAGTAGTCTCCAGAACAGCTGAATTTCTTAAGAATTAGACTATAGAGTCTTCCTCTCAGTCTTTTTCTTCCCAATGAATGTTAAGTTCCTTTTTGCAAAATGTAATTGGTTCAGACTGATAATTATATGAATTGGATCATTAGATGGGTCTGGAGGGGCAGGAAGCCTTGGTAACAATTTCACAGCTGTGATCCTTAGATCATCCTCAAATTTGGTCTTCTGGATAAAGATTATGTTTTTATGGATATGGTCTATGTTCCTTGTTTCTACTCATACACCTTTCCTATCAGCTTCAGTAAAAGTTTCATGCAAACCATGTGCCATGCAGCCTGTGTAGATCCAGTTTACATACACAGACTGCTTCATATGTTGTTTCTGTTCTTGCCCTTATTTACGGGGTTTCAATTTATCTTTGTATCATCAGTAGATTTTAACAGCAGCTAGTATGGATTTATTTCAATTAATTTAACATTAATCCCATTGGACACACATTGAATACATATTTATTCAATAATAACTTCCTTTCTCTAATTTGTAGAATCTGCTGTTCAGAAGACCTGCCATATTACCAAATATTTTCTCATATTAAGTGCCACTTTTAAGCGGAAAACGTAAAACGAAGCCAAACGCCTAGCAAAATCTAGGAGAATAATCTTAACAATCAAATAAATATGATTGCTTGCCAAAACCTGTTTTTTTTTCTTTCTTTCTTTTTTCATAAAGCCATGCCCATGGAAATTAATACTAACCTCAAATTTAAATAATTGAATTCTGAATCACTTATGCCAGCTTTTTTCATTGATTGTCTTTAATTATACTGAGCCCTTAAAACTAGCTAGGTCATCCTATTTGATCTTTTATTAGCAAAAATTATACATTTTGTTAGCTTTTTAGATATTCTTTAGTATTTCATAATTTATCTGGACATAATGTTACCTGGAAAGAAATATCTTGAGCTTGTAAAATTCTTGGGCAGTCTTACACTCAAAAATCTTGATATGAGAAAAAGGGAGTGCACGTTTTATAAGGAGCCAAGAATTTATTCTTAGATCAGCTAATATTTTATCAGTCAAATCAAAATAGAAAAAAAACCTTTTATTAGTCAAGTTACAGTACTAACACTATTGTCCAAACTACCCAATCAATAAGGAAAAGCCCTTTTATAATACCGTTAAAACTAGTATAGAAAACTTTTTAGTATCGAGCTCTTTCTTCTGGCATTTTGCTTCACCTTCCCAAGTACCCCTGGGTCCTTCAGTCTTCATTGAAGGAGGGAGAAAGGACTTTCTGATAAGTCACCAGCATCCCTCACGTTGTTCTCTTCAGTTTTGAGGTTTGCTTGGGGTTTTTTTAATACATTTCCTAATGTATAAAATGCTTCCTTCTCACTGGTTTGCAGCTAAAGTTCAGAAGTTACACAAGATCCTCCTCCAGTTTAAGCTTACAAAAAGGACTTCTGTCGCACAGTGACCTCCTCCTCTGGTCAGACCTTTACCACAGGAGGGATTCACACAGTTTTGGCTGAAGCAGGTGAGGCAGGTGAGGTAAAATTGTTGACAGGGCCCTGAGGGCACCACCAGGCCTGACTGTCCCTGACCATCACCCTAGGTGATGGTGCCCAGGACCCCAATTCAGCTCCCCCCTCACTGCCCACAGTCCCTGCCCTAGTGACAGCACAGCAGGGCTAGTCTCCAGCTCCCCACAGCCCTGCCCAGACTGGACATGGGCCCTGCCAAGCCAAGCCCCACTTGTGGGCCTAGTCTTGGCCCAGCCTCAGCCCATCCCAAAGGCCCCGCACAGTCATAGAATCATAGAATCATAGAATCATTAAGGTTGGAAAAGACCTCTAAGGTCATCGAGTCCAACCGTCAACCCAACACCCCCATGCCCAATAAACCATGTCCCTAAGCGCCTCATCTACACATCTTTTAAATACCTCCAGGGATGGTGATTCCACCACTTCCCTGGGCAGCCTGTTCCAAGGCCTGACCACTCTTTCAGTAAAGAATTTTTTCCTAACGTCCAGTCTAAACCTCCCTTGGCGCAACTTGAGGCCATTTCCTCTCGTCCTATCACTGGTTACTTGGCAGAAGAGACCAACCCCCACCTCACTACAACCTCCCTTCAGGTAGTTGTAGAGCGCGATGAGGTCTCCCCTCAGCCTCCTCTTCTCCAGACTAAACAATCCCAGCTCCCTCAGCCGCTCCTCATAAGGCTTGTTCTCCAGGCCCTTCACCAGCTTTGTTGCCCTTCTCTGGACACGCTCCAGCACCTCAATGTCCTTCTTGTAGTGAGGGGCCCAAAACTGAACACAGTACTCAAGGTGCGGCCTCACCAGCGCCGAGTACAGGGGCACGATCACCTCCCTGCTCCTGCTGGCCACACTATTCCTGATACAGGCCAGGATGCCGTTGGCCTTCTTGGCCACCTGGGCACACTGCCGGCTCATGTTCAGCCGGCTGTCAACCAGCACCCCCAGGTCCTTCTCCTCTGGGCAGCTTTCCAGCCACTCTTCCCCAAGCCTGTAGCGTTGCCTGGGGTTGTTGTGGCCGAAGTGCAGGACCCGGCACTTGGCCTTGTTGAACCTCATGCAGTTGGCCTCGGCCCAACGATCCAGCCTGTCCAGGTCCCTCTGCAGAGCCTTCCTGCCCTCCAGCAGATCAACACTCCCACCCAGCTTGGTGTCATCTGCAAACTTACTGAGGGAGCACTCGATCCTCTCATCCAGATCGTTGATAAAGATATTGAACAACACTGGCCCCAAAACTGAGCCCTGGGGAACACCACTCGTGACCGGCCGCCAACTGGATTTACCTCCATTGACTACAACTCTCTGGGCTTGGCCGTCCAGCCAGTTTCTTACCCAGTGAAGAGTGTACCTGTCTAGGCCGTGAGCCGCCAGCTTCTCTAGGAGAATGCTGTGGGAGACAGCGTCAAAGGCTTTACTGAAGTCCAGGTAGACCACATCCACAGCCTTTCCCTCATCAACTAGGCGGGTCACCTGATCATAGAAGGAGATCAGGTTGGTCAAGCAGGTTCCCCTCACCAGGCCTGATCTTGGGACTGCCTCCAGCTGCCCCCAAGCCTGCCTGAAATAAATACTGAAGTGTGAAAACAATGCGGTGTCTGTCCAGAGCACCTTGCTCTGTGTTCAGAAAGTAATCATTATAAAATGAAAGTGTAACAAATGAATGAAAAATGTGTTTAAGGTGTCAAAATTTGCTGATTCACCGTTCACGGAGGTAAACATGGAATAAGCCTCTAGGGTGACTATTACCATTTAGTTCCTACAACAGCAATAATCCAGTTCCATTTATAGGAACAATCTGTTCTTGAGGTTCAAGAAAGCAGTTTAAAAGATATTCATTTATCATGGTTTGACACGTACTTTTGCTCTGAAGTATCCAGGAAATAGTACACGTTAAAAAGTAGTACTGTCAAGCTTGCAATGGGTAGTGCAGAGAATGATTAAGTTGTCTTTCTATCTACGGCTTGGGGGTTCATCATTGTAGCATATTTTCTTACACAGTTCAAAACATGTTTCATCAATGCAATGCATTAAAGCCATTTTCTTACACTGTCACAATCTTATTGAAATGTCAAGTCTTTTTGCTAGGGAAGGTGATATAAGCTGATTAAATATATTAGGAAAATTTTGATATTGAGTAGCCAGTTTGATTTCCATCTCTAACTTACTCGTAGTAGTCTGTGCATGTTTCCCAAGTGGATGGTGTCACTTCTGAGCTCCTGTACTGTACTATACATTCAGTTACAGCTCAGAAAAAGTTGTAGCCCTGACCATCATGAAGATTGATGCAAATAACATTTAACATTTTAAACTATTTAATCGATTTTTTAATATAAAATGAAAACAAAATTTTTAAAAATCAATACATTTTACAAATCACTTAAGTGTTGACATCCAGACACAATGAACATAGGGTTCTTACTGATGTATCTTTTCATAAATAACTAGTAATCTGGATCATAGCAGGATATATAATGATAATTTGACCAATCTTGTCACTTCCATCATGTGACCAAATCACTGTCAAAGGTAAATTACCATTATGCAGATACAGTTTATTCTCTAAAAACAAAACACTACAGTCTTTCTTAAAATCGACTGTGTTTTAAAAGGTGTAAATGATTGCCTTCATGCTTTGACCGATATGCTTCTAGGCACCTGGAATTGGCCTGGAATGTTGGATTCATGTAGTGAAATGTATAGAAAGGGGTGTCTTATTTTCATGTTTTTCTCAAAAGAAAGCTGCTCAAAGTAGGGCTGATGCAGATTTTAAAGTTGTGATACTGAAGACTCCCACCTAACTGTTCATTTGAAAGCTTGAATTCTGGAGGCATTAAGGTATTATCATCAAAAATCCTAGGGACATCAAGGTAGTTCTGAACATAGGCAAGGATTTCAATCCCGTATCTCCTACCTCTTGAGAAGATATTTATAACTACTCATCTGTCCTGGTTTTGGCTGGGATGGAGTTGATTTTCTTCCTATTAACTGGTATAGTGCTGTGTTTTGGATGTAGTGTGAGAATAATGTTGATGACACACTGATGTTTTGGTTGTTGCTAGGTAAAGTTTACACTAGTCAAGGACTTTTTGTCTTCCCATGCCCTGCCGGGTGTGCAGGGGGCTGGGAGGGAGTGTGGCCATGATGGCTGGCCCAGCTGGCCAATGGGCTATTCCATACCATATGACATCATGCTCAGCATATAAGGCTGGACGAAGAAGAAGGAGGGGGGTGATGTTCGGAGTGATGGCGTTTGTCTTCCCAAGTAACCGTTACGCGTGATGGAGCCCTGCTTTCCTGGAGATGGCTGAACATCTGCCTGCCGATTGAAAGTGGTGAATGAATTCCTTGTTTTGCTTTGCTTGCGTGCGCGGCTTTTGCTTTCCCTATTAAACTGTCTTTATCTCAACCCACGAGTTCTCTCTCTCTTACCCTTCTGATTCTCTCCCCCATCCCACCCGGGGGGAGTGAGTGAGCGGCTGCGTGGTGCTCAGCAGCCGGCTGGGGTTAAACCATGACATTATCCTAGAAGAAAGAAAGCCAAGAAAAATAACTCTAGGCAGGAACCTAGATTTAATGATCCTGCAGATATTTTTCTTGCTATAAGCAGCTAAGAATCCTATTCTTACTGTCACAAAGCATCTTGCATTATTTTCCCTACAATGAGAAAAATACATCTGATTATAGTGGACTGCCATTGACCCCATGCCTTTATATCCCATAAATTTAGCCCTGTAACCCAGTAATACATTTCTACCATAGCTAGTAAGAAGCCTCAGGCTTTGTGCTGAGTTTGCAAGGTCTTAGGATGGAGACATGTCAGATTTTCTCAGTCTGAACTTGTCTTGACCTGCCTAGAGCTTTGTTTTCACTTGGTTTATCTGTAACAACATTTTTCCTAATGACCAGGTGGTTATGGCTGATTTGTTTTACTTTTGCTTACTTTAGTGTGGTAAAGCTATCTATTTTTATATAGTTAGTATCAACAAGTAGTTGTTATGTGTAGAATAAGATGGTTTTGACTGTATAGTAATGACACAGTGCAAGTACATTACTCTACAGTAATGATGTAAGTACAATGATGCAGCCCTGGTATGACAGTAGAGACCTTGGGAAGCGGGGACAGAGGATGCAGTGTGCAGGACTACAGGCATGAGATGGTGAGAAATGGGGTTCAAGGAGACACCAGAGACCCCATGGCTAAAAATAACTCCTCAGTGATCAGTTGAAGAAATGGAGATTTGGAGCTGGACAAAAAAGTTTTACAGTTAACACAGAGAGGAAAGTAATAAGATCACATGTATGTAAAACACGCCGTATACAGTAAAATCAAACGTAATTGGACTTGCAGATCAACGGAGAAATAACAAAGTGTAAAAGCATGTTAGCAAACATAAACCCTTCCCCCAAACACACACACCCCCCGCCCTGTATTGGAGTTATGCATGTTAGAACTCCAAGCAGCTGTGAAAAGGTGAGCATAATTCCAGGAAAAAGAATTAAATAGTGAGAAGCATGCATATAAAAATTTGAACTATATTATTGGTTTTGAGATTTTTTTTTTCTGTTTAATAGTAGCTTTTTTCTCTTTTTTTTTCCTGTTCTCCTCTTTCTCCCCCCCCCCCTCCCCCCAGTAATTAGATGTTGACTAATAATTCTTTTTTATTAGAGTGTTAAGATTTCTATCATATTAAAAATAAACTCTTGGCTTTGCAAGGGTGTGTTTTCTTTTTTGCCTGTAGCCATAGTAATATAATAACACAAAATAAGAACACTTATGTTGTGGAAGATGTGGGCTTTTATATTCTTAGGCAAAGAAGAAAACTAAATCCTTGGTGCTATGACTCTGACCAGATTCCCTAAGTTTTTTCTCATGAAGATAGTAGAGTCTTTTTTAAAACCCCCTTTGTTCTAAAAGTTGTAAATGATTCTCTTCATGCTTTAAATCCTAAGTGACCGATGTGCTTCTCTACAATCCTTAGTACAGAATTAGTATAGAATTCAGGCAAGGCCTGTATTACTGGCAGAAAATATTCAGTGGTTCTGAGTCCAAGCAGAACTACCTGGTTCATAGTCACATAACTAAACTTTCTTTCACTGCAAGAGACACTGCCACACTTAAAGTACCCAATAAGAGTGGTACATGCCATTTATATGCCTTGAACTGTGCCCAGGATTTTCTGGGAAAATGCCAGTTGACACAAGGGAAAACATTGAAAGGAAGTGTCAGTTAAGTTAAATACATTCTGAGACAACCAATTCTCTAAGTAACTTTTCTATACCACTGGTTTTGACTAAAAGGCTGGTATTGTGATCTTAAACTGTTTTTTAGGAACGTAAGATTTCTATTGTTAGGTTATATATCTTTTTTTCTTTTTTTAAAGTAAAAATAATATCTGGGTTATTATTTTAGAAAATCACAGTTCACTCATCCAATAACAAATAGCAAAGAAGCTGCATATTGATTAAGATTAACATAGACTGAAAATTTAACCTTATTCAGAAGAATAGGATTATTCTGCATTTTGCCATCTGAATATCCTCACAAAGACAAAGCATCAGTCTTGTAGTGTTCAAAAATGTGTTCTGAGTTTTAGTATTCTTCTAGGTCAAAGTAAATCCTTAGTGGTTCTGAAGTGTCTGGGTAATTTAATGTCTATTTATTTCCTGGTCTGAATTTATAAATACTTTATGTTAAACTCACTTTCTCCATTTCTTTTCATATATGTAAAATAATAATTTGACAAGAACTGAGTTCAGATACCTTTACCATGGTTCTAGTCCTGCTATCTCCATTTTTTACTGATAGTCCTGATTTATACTTCCATCATTTTTTGTCCACAGGGAACAATTATTGTACAATCATAAAAATGTTGAGTGATCAAATATTTATATGGGACAAATGGTAAGAGTTTTTTTATCTCTTTCACAAGCAAAAATGTATTATACATTTAATTATAAAATGAGTTTCAATAGTTTTTTGGCTATAAATTGAAGTTGATGGAAAGTGAGAAGTTCTGATTCAGTGACTGACATTCTAATAATGCTTTGGAACCGATGGAGTCACTACCTATACAACTGTTTGTTTGGTTTTTTTTCCTATTTTCTTCCCACTGAGTTGCTATAAACCTGGTTTTGTGGGCTACCTGAGGAGTCACTCTTTACTGCTGTATAATCATTACTGTGTTTTCTGTTCTACCTTAACATCTGGCTCTTCAGATGGAAATTGCTATTGAGGAGTTTCCATGACTTGATGAACCCTAAATGAATATCTGCAGCTGAATATTCCCCAGGCAGATCATGATAGCATATTTTTCCCAGTGTTCCTTGTGACCTATTTTCCTGCAAGACGTAATTTTTAGCTTGATTTTTTTCACATCTTCCATCAAAAATCCTCTAGAGATTTGATCCCACAGCCAGCTGAAACAGTCACTGGTAGTAGCTCAAGAGCATAAATACCTCAAAATACCTCATCAAAGTACCATTGGGTATTCCCACATATTTATACTAAAAACATAGAACTGAAACAAATACAGGTTTGTGAGAATGTCAAGAGATGCTGTTCCACACTAAAAGTTACACAAAATGCTAAGGAATGAAGGAATGAACTAAAAAATTCCTTACTATACAAATGCTGAGTTTTATAGTGTCAGTTTTAGACAGTTTCTTAGTGTGCCAGAGGTGTTTTCCAGAAAGTTTTACATATCTTTGCCACAGAAATGATATTTCACTAGTGACTTTTAAGTAATGATTCAGTCAGTATGCATTTGCTTTTATAATCAATAGGCATTATAAAACATGTGACAAAGATGATCTCTAATGAAGAGAAGAAAAAACCACTTATTTAAAAAAAACTAAGGAAAACTTCTGTAAGGAGTTCCATTGATGTTTTTGTCCCCAACTATGAATGAGGTTTTTAAACTATAGGATCCAAACTCATTATTATATTATTAAAAAAAAAAAAAAAAAATCCAATGGATTTTTAATAAAAGTAAACACTGAAAAAATAACTAGTATTCATGATTTTTTGATAGCATTTGCTCATTTTTTATTTATTTTTATCTATCTTGAAGGAAAGTGCTATTATTGCTTCTTTCTGGTATTTCAGGAAGACTATTTTCTTCCATAGAATGAGATGAAAATACCTAAGAAAAAGCTAGTCATCTCATCATGTTTTATGTAAAAGAAACACAGACACAAGTGTGAATATCATTAACTGCTTCAATGCCTCATAATTTTGAAATAACTTGGGCTGCCCTAAAGCAAGGCATAGACCATAATAAAGAATAAGTCTTTATGACTGTTTCAATTAATTGCTTTTGAGCAGAGGAAAATGAGAAATTATTATGTGCACTAGCAGAAGTTTTCTTTTAAGTGGCAGTTCAGTTTAATTCATGTCACCTTACTCATAACAGCGATAACAAATAAAGAAACTCAGGATGGATTCCTAGGGATAATTAAGCAGTGTTGATCTTGGGAAAGTTGTCTTTTCAATGAAACACTGATTGCATTGTTCATAACAAAACTACCTCAGCATGACAGAACTAATTAGTGACCATCTGAACTTACTTAGCCAAATGAAAAAAGCAATTAAAAATGCCATCATCACTGAATCTGCCACTGAACAGCTGGTTATATTGATAAGCAGTACAGCAAGTTAAAGCTACTTTGGAACACAATGGAGCTTAATCTGCTTGCTAAGTAGTAATTAGAAAGCAATAAGAGAATATGAGATTACTGTTGAGAAACTGTTAGTATGACGCAAACAACTTTCAAAATGCAGTTGATCCCTTCCTCTCAAAAAACCCCACATTTTTTAAATAAGAAAAGTGGGTGAACATCTAAATTTCTCAAGAGAGGAACTCATAGAGCCTCTAGAAGGTCTTCACTGGTTAGTTGTTCTGTGATTTGAGGAGGTTTATGGAGTGCAAAATGCATGATAGATCATATCTTGTTTACCCTTTGCAGTCAGGATGACCACTGAAATAGACTGGAGCAATGAGTTTAGAAGTTCTTCTAGTGGATTAGTCAGTCACATCATTACCTTTGTTATGTATTGCTTAAAAAAAGAAATCAGAAAGAAAAAAGCAATAGTAAATCCTTTCTTACTATATGAAAAATATTGAAAAATTCACAAAAACTGAGAAAATAAGTAGTTCATTAAGTGATATTTACATATGTTATTTGTATTTTTTGTTTCTAGTTTATATTGTTAAAACACAAGCAAAATACAAGGTTTACAAACACATATTTTATAGTAGAAGGGTTTTTATTATACACTTATGTGTATAATAAACTTTCACTGATCATGGGAGAAGTGTGTACCTTATATAAAAAATAATGTAATGACTTTGTCAGAAACTTGAAAAAGCAAACAACATAAAAGGTTTTCAACCATTGATTTTAAGGTAACATATAACATGTATGTTAATTTTTCTAGGTTTTCTTACCAGTGGCACATACTCAAACATAGCTATGATAATTCTTCTCTCCATCAGGTCAATCCTTCACTCCATCTTTTCTTTTAAATACAAGGTAAGTATTTATGCCTTATTAACAGAGACACTCATTTATATCAAGAGCCCTATTGGAAAGATATTCTTCTGAAAAGGTGCCAAAAAATTTTATGCAATATTTTAATATATTCTAAGATTCTTGATTTCCTAACATATCCTGCACAATTTTGTTTGTAGGTAGGTCTAGGGACAAAAATCAAGAAAACATTAACCATTCATTTAAATCAATCCCTAATCAAGGAAAAATTTAATGTTAAATAGCTACTTAAATGCTACACAGAATGTTTGTTTCCAGTATGCTGGATGACTATTTCGATACTCATAGCAGGCCGCTGTTGTGGTTTAAACCAGCAGGCAGCCAAATGTCACACAGCCTCCCACTCACTCCCCGCCCCCCACACACACCCACAGTGGAATGGGGGAAAACATCAAAAAAAAAAAAGTATAATTTGTGGATTGAGATAGTTTAACAGAATAGAAAAGGAAGGGAAAATAATAATAATCATGATGATGACAGAATATACAAAATGAGTGATGCACAATGCAATTGCTCACTACCCGCTGACCAATGTCCAGTCAGTCCCCGAGCAGCGTTTGCTATTTCCCAGACCACGCCTCCTAGTTTATATACTGAGCATGATGTCATATGGTATGGAATACTCCATTGGCCAGGTGGGTTAGCTGTCCTGGCTATGCTCCCTCCCACCTTCTTGTGTACCTGGCAGAGCATGGGAAGCTGAAAAGTCCTTGATCAGT
>VZTQ01005807.1:0-72863 GCA_013400755.1 Pelecanoides urinatrix
GGCCGAGCGGGGCCGAGCGGGGCGCGGCGAACCTGCGGCGCGCTGCGGGCGGTGCCGCGGCGGCGGCCGGGGAGGACTCGCTCCGCCCGCACGGGCGCTTCGTTCCGCCCTGCGGATCCCGGCGTACAAGAGGGTGGGAGCAGAGCGGGGGGTGTCTTGCCTCGGACGTGGGCTGCTCAGCCCCGTTTGCCAAAGGTACAAAGTCCGTGTGGGCGCTGTATTCAGCGGATCCACTCCTCGCTCCGCTGAGAGCGTCAGCACCCTAGAAATATAAACTTTGAACGTTAGGCCGTGGTCACGTTTCCCGGAGACGGAGTAAATATAATGTAGCTTGAATAAATACAGCCAGTGTTCCTATAACTCCATACATTTTTCTCAGCCCCCCCTTGTCCTACGATTGCATTTCAGATCATGATGGCTAGCTTTCCTGACGCCCAGATAATACTCAGCACTATCAGACGGTATTCCCAACTCCACTGTTCATGTTCTATTTCCTTTGGCCTCCTCGTGCATTTTTTCTTAGGCATTTTTCTTAGGCTTTTCATGTAGAGTTCAGTCTGGTTTAATAGTCAGCAGGTGAGATCTCAGTCGAAGGTGAACCACGATACTTCTGAGGCTGGTTTTGCTAGCCCTGTTATGAACATATGCAGCTTCTCTCAGCATCAGTGGTGTCCTTGCTGGCTCTTTCAGCATAAGCCTACCTCAGCTTCAGAGTTCTGCTTTCGATCTGTTCTTTCCTCAGTAACTTGTCCAAGAGATTTACTTTAAAAGAAAGTTGGCTTTCCAGTCTTAAGCAGCTTCCCTGATGGCTGTGAGAACATTTCCTAAATAGCTGCTCTTGATTGCTTTAAGTGAATGTGGAAGAGACCAGGAATACAACATTTGATTCTTGCAATAAAAGCTCCGTTGAGGAATATGGCTATTGACTGTTATTCTCTTGCCAGACTATCACCTGATCTATAGGACTGCTTGGATGAAACAGGCTGCTTTGAATCCTTAAGAAAAAAAAAGCCAATACTTTGAAGGTCATAGCTTTTACGGTGCAGTGGTAGAAAGTAGGGAAAGGAATTGTTTTCCTGGTAGCTTTCAGCATAACATAGCTCCTCAGAATTAGCTAATGTTTTGCCTTTGGTATTCATGCTGCTCCCTGGCTTGCATACCTTCCTTGTCACCTTCTAGTGGTTTCTTGCCTAGGTTCAGTACATTGCTATAGTCCAAAGGGGACATAAATTGTAAAACAAGCGTGTTAATCAGGACAGGATAGTCCCTTTGCCTGGGAAAAGGTAGGAAGCACTAACGCTGTCTATTTAGCTGCGGGCTTGCTCTGGTTAGGAGACCCAGAAGAACAACTAGACAGTGGACTGTCCTGATAAAACGTGAGTGAATTGCTTAAAATGGAATAGTGCACTGCCGCTGTAAAGTATTTGCTGCTCTTGCTGTTGAGCCATAACCATCATCTTGTGTAAGTCTTAACCATACCCATAACCAGCTCTTTGCCTGCGGGGCACTGGGGCAAGTTGATGATCATGGATCTGAGACCTGTATAGGTCCCTCTGGTATGGAGGTATGGTGGTTGTCCTATGAAACATGGAAACAGCACAGCCCTCTGAGCGCTCTGAAAACAGCAGGAACCCCTAGATGTGCAGAAGTCCGGGAAAGTGAGTATAAATGTGTAGTTTTGCATCCACTGGTACTTGAAATGCGTACAAACTCCTCTTGCTCCAGCAGTTTGCTGGACTTCAGGTGTACATCATTCTGGCGGCATTGGTAGTGAATACTACTTTAATGTGTGTGCGGTGGGATAGTTTTGAATAAATGACTTTTGGAGTTGTGCTAGGAGGCTGCTGGCATTCTTATTGGAGGTTTTCATCTCACAGAGTCTTGGTTTCTTGTGTAGTGCATTGTTTAGAGAACAGCTAACTCCCCGTATTTCTGAATGAATAGCTTCCTCTTTACTTCACAGAAAATGTGTGCAGTATATGCATGTATATGAAATATATATACATGCATATGTATAATTTTTTATGTTCAGTACTTTGTCCAGAATAAAAATTTCAGTCTAAAAATAATACAGTAGAAGAACGCTAAAGTAGCAAATCTAAATTCTGCTTAACAACATGGTTTCTTCACATATGAACTATGTACTACTTTCTTCGGTGGCTGAGATCGCTTAGGTAGTCTTGGCTGCATTAAATGGCTCTTTCACTCTGTAGTTCTGTTGTCGTGAACCTGAAGCAAATTGTACATCTTGAGTTACTGGCTCACCTGTGTCAGTGTGCCGGGGGAATGGGGAATTTCCACTCTCTTCCAGCAGCAGATGCCACATAGTCTGTACAGTAGCAGTGCTCATTCCTCTGTTAAGCTCTTGCTGTTTTTAAATTCTTGGGGACCTATGACGGGGTAATCTTTAGACCTTTTGTGTGTGTCGGTGTACGTGTGGGAAGTGGCAGAGATGGAGGAGGGATGTGGTGGCGTTACAGGTATGTATGTGCCCTGTGAAGTGGGGAGGATGGCAGTAGCATCCCGTAGCACAGCAGGCAGCTTGGATGGCACCGCAGTGCTGTGGTTTTGGCTGGAGTGGAAATGCAACCAACCAGGGGAAAAAGGAGACACGGCGCTCTCATCTCCAGCAAAGTCACGGGGAGCTGCCCCTTGTGCCCCAGGTGAAGGTTGGCTTCCGTGGGGGCTCGGGGCTGGCCGGCGGCTGGGTGCCGGCACGCGTGGGATGCTGGCAGCTCTCCTCCTGGGGCCACCTGGAAATGCTTTCTGAAAGGCTGTGGAAAAATGAAGGCGCTCCTGGCTAATCCAGTCTAGTCTTTGCTCTGCCATCATCTGCGGCATGTATCAATTCTGCCTGAAAAGCATCAATTATTTCTTGCCTTCATACAAAAAGCCTCGTTTGGTTCTGTACAGCACTCTCTTCCAGGACAGATAATTGCTTCCCTTTTTGACTCTCCCTGCTGTTTTTGGCACAGTCATACTCTGATTTGTTCTCTTAGACTGAGCAGCTCTTGGGAGACTTCCCTCGAACTCCCTATGCCACGTATCACCTCTCTTTGCCTTCTGCTTTGAAATGATATCGATTTGCAAGAGATGGCAAAGATGGGCAGGGTCCTGTATGCACCTTTGCCATGCCTCGTGCAATGATAAATTCCTGTATAAATAATCCTCTTGTGTTGGTGAATTTCCCCAAACAAAATGTCCCCTCTGGCAGAACTCTCTCCTCTCTCTTTTTAAGCCCTCTCGTTCTGGAAGTTGCCATCATCTTTGCGCAACTAGTTAGTTATTATGGTGTTCTATCGAATACCATATTGATTTATTTTTATTGATACAAGTGGTATTAACTCCAGCTCTGTCACTTCCCCATCTGACTGATGATGGTGACTGTTACGAAAAATGTGCCGTTTCTTGAGGGGAGGACACTGGCAAAAGCCATTTGAAAATCTAGGCGAGGTCATTACGCCTGCGTCTAACCAGTGCTTCACCGATGCACTTGAGATCTCTAGTAAATGATAACGCACAGTTTGACTGCTGGGGTCTCATGGGGTATAGAATCACAGAATGGTTTGCGTTGGAAGGGACCTTTAAAGGCCATCTAGTCCACCCCCCCTGCCGTGGGCAGGGACATCTTCCACTGGATCAGGCTGCTCAGAGCCCCGTCCAGCCTGACCTGGAATGTTCCCAGGGACGGGGCATCTACCGCCTCTCGGGGCAACCTGGGCCAGGGTTTCACCACCCTCATCGTAAAAAGTTTCTTCCTTATATCTAGTCTAAATCTACCCTTTTTTTAGTTCAAAACCATTCCCCCTTGTTGTGTCGCAACAGGCCCTGCTAAAAAGTCTGTCCCCATCTTTCTTATGATCCTCTCTGAAGCTTCTCCTTCTGCTTTTGCTCAGCAAGGCTTTCTTTTTGGCCAGTCTTACTCAACAGTTGGCTCAACTAATACATAGAGGAATTAATGCCCATTCAAAGGTTTTTTTTTTTTCTTCTAAAAATAATTTTTTCAACTTTCACCGTAAATATTTGTCCGGCTTTCCCAGTTATCACAGTTATAAGGCTGCATTGCTTATGAATCAGGAAAACGCTTTCGTGGATTCAAAATGAAGTCCCATCCCAGCAAATGGCAGCAGCAGCAGTATAGACTTTACGCTACCTATGGAATACAGATATTGACAGCAGCACGGATGAAAGTAAGGAAGTACTGAAGTTGAGGAACCGTTGTGGGAACAACAAAAAAACCCCACCAAGATGTTGTAATTACTCTAAATTATATTAAAAATAGTATCTGAAGCTCAATATGTGTAACTGAAATACCATTATTCTCTCACCTATTGTTAAGACTTAGATTTGATTAACTCCTGGGAGTAAAAAAACGCGTGACTTGTATTTTTGTCCCTTTTTTTAAGACCAAAATTTCTTCACCCCTCTTTTCTAACATGACTACTAGTAGCTGTTACTACCATAGTATAGTTTTGTGAGCAACCACCATTTAAGTAACTGTAACCCTTGCTTTCAAGGAAAACTAATGAATTTGGAAGGGACTTGTGTCTATAAATGCACAAAGGGTGGAGAAACCACCCCCCAAAAAAATAAATGGAAGGGGGCAGCTTTTGGCATAAGAACCAAGAGATTAGCTAGCTAGGAACTTATTTACAGTGGAAAATGGCATTTGCTATGACCTGTGGTAGTTAAGAGAAGTGGTATTTTCTCTGTTAATCAAGGGGAGAGTCAACCCCAAAGTTCCCATGAGGTGATAGGAGACTGGTACTTTGGAGAAGCGAATCGCCCAGCTTTTGTGGAGAAATACTTATCTTCATGGCCTGCCATTTCATTGTTCTGATTTTTTGGATCATCTGGATCCTGTATTCGGGCTTTTTGCTGTATGTTGTAGACACGAAATCTGCTAACCATGAATTGTAACTTCAACTTCAGCGTGTGCTGAGCTTTACGTTCAATCTTAAACACTGTAGTTTATGTTTCCCTCTGTTTTTGTTGGAATGCCCTGAATATTGGTAGTTTGAAATATAAGTCAGCCTCGGCTCTGCTGGGAAGGGAAAAGCACAGCCTGACGGTTAAGGGCGCTGATCGTCACCTCTGCCCGCTCAGTAGGTGCCTGCTGAGCGCCGAGGGCTGCAGCGGCTGGAGGCACGGCGAAGCTCCCGGGGCGCAGCTGTGGCAGGCCTTGCGGATGGGTAGAGCTGAGCTGGCTGGGATGCTCCCGGAAAAAAGCACAGGCAGTGTGGGAACCCCCATGCTCTGGGAAGCCAGGCGGTGCTGGACATCGGCTCAACAGCCCACAAACACAGGGCAAGGTGGGTTTTTGGGTGTAAGTTGGGCGAAGCATTTTGTATTTCATATGGACCATTGAAGTGAGTTATTTCAGCTCACTGTGTTTTGAACATCTGTGTTTCTATTCAAGATTACAGTCCTTTAACCAAATTTTTTCAGCCCTATTGTTTAAAATGTTTTTTTAATGGAACTTTTCAAACACACCAAAGCTAAGAAGAAAATTGTTCTGTATCTGGAACTTTCACCACTGACTGATTAATTCTCCCCCTTTTAAATATATGTAGTTTCAGATTTCTCTTGCTAGGAGATTCTTTGGGGCCACTTTGTATAATTTAGTTAGTAGATAAAGTAGGCATAAGTATTTCTGCTCTCATTAGCCTCATTTCCTTTGGCTATCAGGAGCAACTTTTAATACTCAGCAAGATATGTTACATTATCTGAAAATGCATTTATCAAACTTTATCTGAACTCAAAAAGACTAATGAAAATGAGCATATGAGTGAGTTACTGACAGCTCAGCCTATGGGGGTAATGCATCAATATTGTCTTCTATAGTCTCGAGTCCCCATCTTGATACACTCACAAGTTTTGGTCCATTTGCCCTCAACCGTGATTGAGAATCACAATATACAAGACTTATCAAACCTTTTTCTGTATGCAAGTGATGCAGGCCAAGGGGCTGTTCTGGACATGCCATCCTGACCTGTGCCCGGGTCATACCGGCATCCTCCCTCTCTCTCGCTCTCCTCCTGCCCTGTCCAAACTCTACCCGGCGTTTCCCTTTCAGGTCTCATCAGACTCGGGGATGTATTACAGTTTCTTTAGTAAGAAGGTGGTAAGTACCGTTTCTGCACAACGTGGCTGTAAAATGTCTAATGTTCTGTGATGGCAAACACTCTGCCCACACACCAGAGTGGTGATGGAAGTCAGATTTTACACCATAAGTGTGGTTGGTGGTTGTTTTTTTTTTTTTTTTCCTTAACATACAGATATTTAATTTTGAATAACACAAGGAACTACTCCAGAAGTAGTTTGAGTCAGTCTTGTGTTAACGAGATCCCTGATAGCCAGCTGCAGCTTCCAGAAACTCAGAAGACTGACTGGGAGTTGAGCCCTCTCAAAAGTTAGCTTGAAGTTCTTCAAATCTGCTCATATTTGTAGTAGGGGAAAAGCAGAAATGTGATTTTTAGAAGTGAAAGGTAACTCTTTCATATCCTTAGAAGTCCAGCAGCTGGTTCTTCCAGAAACATTGCAGTGATGAGACAGGCACGCAAAAATCCTGGAAGTCACCACCAAGCACGGGGCGCTTCGAGTTCAGCCTGCCAAGGCTGCTGCCACAGCCTCCGCGGGGAAGAAAACCCAATTTAAGATGCAGGCGCTGATTTTTTGGCTCCCTGCTGCATGAAGGCAGTTTGCGTGATACCCCTTTCCTCACCTTGTGCGGCAGGGCCAGGGCCACTGGGTGCCGGCAGGTAGGTCGGAGTCCTTGCTTGCGGTCCGGCCCCAAGGCTGGGCTGTGAAAACAGCTGGGGAGGGCTGTGCGTGCCAGAATGTGAGTGATCCCCTGTGCAAGAGAAGGGCAAAAGTTACGGCTCTGTGCAGCCTTTGGCAACTCTTCCCCTTGCCAGCTCCCTTTGAGCGTAGCCCCTCTCCTGTCCCTGCATCGCTCTCGCGGTCCTCAGCTCTGCCCCGAGCACAGAATGGGTATTACGCATAAATCGGGAAGCAGTGAGAAAACAACTGACCTGGAAATGTGATTTCCAGCTAATCATGCCCCGCTCCTTTGTTCAGGAAAACAGCATGATTCAGGTTTCTTCTGTAGTCTTTTAACTTCCCTGTGCATGGAGTTCCTCTAATGTGCAAGTTAAAGCCAAAGGATTAAAGAGCTCTGAAATCCTCCCATGTTAAATGCATAACATTTAGCTTAAAAAAAAAATTGTAATAATAAAGCGTGCACTGGCAGTGACCAAACCTGTCTGTTTGCACAGGACGATTGCTGGGATGGCAGAGTACTCGCTGCGGCTGTTGGGTGCCCTGGCTTTTTGGTACACGTGTGCAATCCATGATTTTTGTTTCCCTGGTTTAGTTTGTGCTTCCTGGCTTTCTGAATACAGCGGATGCAGTTTCATGCTGTTTCCCCCAGTGGGGGAAGCTGTTGGCTAGCGGCAGGCTGATGGAGAATGGTTAGCTTCGTGATTCCTATCAAAGGCTAAGCTCAAAATGTGCACAGACAAAATCTGCATTAAGCCCTGTTTCAACCTGTACGTTTTATCTTGGTGTACTCTTTTTACTGAAGTCGCAGCACCCTCTTCTGCTGTTTTATCTTTATATAGGCGCTATAACGGCGATCAAGTTGCCTTCTAATCTTATCACTGATAAAATTAATGAAATTCTGTCGCTGGGCTGCGTGAGATGTTTTTTCCTGCAGCCGTTTGTGTGCGTGGGGATGCCTGTGCCCCTTGGGTCTTGATGAGAGGAGGGGTTTTTAATCTCCTTCGTGTCACTTGTCCTCTGTCAGGTGCAGATAGGTAACCCTAGTCTCACTCAGCGCTCTGCTTTTAAATCCGGTGATAAATCACGTCGGTTCTTCGGTCTGCAGAAGTGGTCTGGGAGCTCCTAGCGAGGTGTCTCTTGTTACCAGGCTCTGCTTGGCCTCACCCCGCTTTTGCTAATCGCGGGTCTGTCTCCCAGCTTCGTCAGCAGCTGCTTCTTACATCGGGCAGCTGGAAGCAGTTGATGGCAGCTGTTTGCTTTCCTGCCTGGCAGAAAACATCCTGCGTTTAAAAGTAGAAGTCTGTGAATAAGGTGCATTGTTTCGGAGGTCCTGAAGCAGTAAACTTAATATTTAAGGGCTGTGGGGAGTGATTTCCCATGGTAAAGGCTAGAGAAGATATTAGTATGTCCTTAATGCAGGACATAATCTCAGGGTTTTGAACACTGTTAAATTTAGTGATAAATATTTTGCATCTTTTTACTAAACGTTGATTTCTGAGGCATTTTTCTGAAGTCTAATGTTAAGGTACAAAATGTCCATGTAGCTCACGTGCATCTTATCTTTGCCCTAGGGAGGAAGTAAGAACAAAAATAATCAGCCTGCCTTGTTCTGAAGTCTTAAAAATATTGCTGCTGTTCAAACGAAGAAAGATTTGCAGTCCTCTAGTATATGCTGAATGTATGTAGAACACGCATGCAGGAGGATGCAAAAAATACCATTTTACAGGTATTTTTTTTCAGGATGTGTTAAGCAGAAACCCCCGGGTGCTCACTGTAGCAGAGACAACAGCTTTCAGCAGCTTTCTCAGCCGGTGCAGGAACGTCCGTGTCTTAGTGGAGCATCTTCCAGTGCCAGAATGGGTTAGTGCAGCTGGGACGGGTGGGTTGTCCTGTCCCTGCGGGTCCCCTGCATAAATTCTCATCCAGTCTGTCTGTAGTCCAGACTAATCTTTTTCTTGTAGCTGTTGTCTAAAAAGTACTAATAAGGAACAGAGAAATTACTTTTAAAGGAATTTAAGAAATCAATTGTCTTTCAAAAGTTGCTACTTTTAGTCTCAAGATTGCACTATTGTACTGTTTCAATTTGACTAATGTTTAAAACAG
Organism: Pelecanoides urinatrix; assembly: GCA_013400755.1. Lineage (NCBI taxonomy): Eukaryota > Metazoa > Chordata > Aves > Procellariiformes > Procellariidae > Pelecanoides > Pelecanoides urinatrix. The sequence continues at coordinate 8,887 of VZTQ01005807.1, forward strand.
CTAAATGAGTAATGTAAATGTTTAAACATTAGCTATAGTGAAATCATGATAAACAAGATTAAAGCCTGGTTTCCCCTGAAGACATTTATGGTAACCTTGCTCATGTGAATAATGTCTTTGGCTTCAGTTGCATTCTCTTCTAAGGTAACTGCTCTTATACATGGGATGTTGTGATCCTGTAGAAGAGTGGAGAGGCATTAAAATCTTTGATTTTGAAATAATGTTGTTTCAGTACTGAAATTTTATATTGAGGCTTTAGGCTGTACATCAATACCTTGTTAATAAAATTTTTCAACCGTAGGGGATCACAAAATTAAAAATCAGAAATGAAAAGTTCCTTGCTGATATTATGTGAATATGTGAAACCATTTTTGGTGAGAGAATGTTTGGAAAAATAATTTATGTCTGTATATGTTCCTGAACAGGTTTGAATCTTTGAGTGTTCCAGGATAAATGATAAACATAACCTTATTTGATACATGCAGCGAAAGCAGTAATAGCTTGGATATTACTTCACGGAGTAGCATACGTCTTTTTCCTCTGGACACTAACCTGATTCCTGTTGCATAATAGCTGCTGAATTTTTATAGCTTTTGAAGTGTCGGTGAACTTCGTTGCAGTGTCTTACAGATACTCTCTATACATAAGTTCAAAAAAAGAGTTTCTTTTACGCCAAGGGAAGACGACACATTTGACCGTGTTGTATCATGTATAAGCTACACTTACTGCTTTTTCCAGTTGCAGCATGTATGTCCTTTTTTCTTAAACTATTTTTTTTTTCATTATGATGATTGCTTGCTAGTCTCTCCTAATTTATTTTAAATTTTAAATGAGCAATTCAAAAATGATGTAGGGGTTGTGGTTTGGATTTGGGCTATTATTTCATTAATTCAGTCTGATAAGTTAAGGTAGGTACCATCATAGATGTCAAATTGTTTCTTCATATTTAGATAGAAAAAACTATTTCCAGAGGAAAACCCAGTTCTGTAGTTGTGCTGTTGAACTGAGTTTATAGTTTACGGCAGAGACTCGTTCCATTTGTGTATGAAAAAGACGTGTCATGTCTTCTACTGCAGGCTACCTCTATAGTTTTTTGCGGTCAGGAGCAAAATCTGCCATGAAGGCATCTCTTCCGCGTGTTCCTTGGGAGGACGGGAGGAGAGGATGTAACTGTTCACAGCTGGCCTCAAACTGGGGGCACCCTTCCCATCGAAACTGGTGGCCGCAGTTTGACGCGGGAAAGATTCCTAGTTGAAGGAGAAGATGATATAGAAAAACACCTGGAGGGAGGAATTGTAGAAATTAAATACAGCCAACCAAAAAATCGTAATCAGCTGCATTTGCGTGGCAGCTGGAGTGTGTTGGCACTCGCCTGTGTCCCAGCGGAGGAAGGGGTGGACAGTTCAGACTAGAGTAAAGGTTTCTTTCGCTGCTTGCCTTAATCTGGGCTTGAGAGGCTGAAGCAAGTCTATGTTAGTTAGTAAAAAAACTAGCTCCTCTGGTACCCAGGGAGAGTGCAAATCAGTTAGCAAAAACCGTGGCTGTGTCTGCATGAAAAATACACTGTCTTTTGAGTTTCTTGTTTGACCTCTCTGTGAAATGTCTTGATGCAATCTGTGTCAGGATGCAAACTGAGCAAAAAATGGGCTGAGCAATGCAGTTGGCTTTCCACCTCTAAGCAGTGTTATTTCCCGAGCCAGCGTTGAAATTGGAAGGGTAGATGACACCGGATTTAACATACCTGTGTTTTTTGTCACGTGGACGTGTGCAGTTGAGATGCCTCGGCAGCTTACCTGTGTTTTTCAACACTGGAAAAGTAAAATAAATGGGAAAATAAATATGTAAAGATTGGAATTAGCTTTTTCTTTTTTTGTCCTGCCCACATAGGTGGTGGTGAGTGCCTCCAGATAGTTACCTTCAGGTTTGTGTCCTGAGGTGGGACCTCCTGTCCCTTGTGGGTGGGTGTCTTGGAGGTCTCTGTGACTGGCCACACTTTTTTGCCCAAAATCTTACAGAACTGAATCAATGCATCTAGCATCTTGCGAATTTAAATTACGTTGGAAAATCACTGTCGGTTACCCGAGGGAAACACGGACGTGTTTGTGCCTGTGCCCAACGCAAGGGTGCCTGCTCCCCTTGACTCCTCCGCTGGTGTCACGCCTGGGACCTGGGGCTGTGGTCCCCCATGGGGGAGCCCAGGTGGGGCATCCATCCTCTCTCCTCACAACACGGGTCCCTGCCTGGCGGTCTGCCTCTGCTCCTCTGGGCTGGAGGAGATGGGCCTGGGATGTGCTGATGGCTCCTGGGATGGGGCAGGGTGTTGTTCAGGCGAGGTGGCAGTGATAGCTGTAGTTGGAGTCGCAAGACACCCGCCGAGCCAAGGAGGCCCTCATTGCCTTCAGGGAAGGAGATCTTCATTGCTTAAGCAGAGCCCTGAAATCTTTCTCTTTTCTCAAATATTTGTTGACCAATGAAGACCTCAAGATTTTAGCTGGATGCACTTCTCAGTGCCTTTCTGCTAAGGAAGTTTTCAAAGGGCCAGCAGATTACCTCTGAGAAACCAGAGATGCTGTTTTATACATGTGAGATGCCATCTCTGTAATGAAGTTAGTAGTCGAGATCTCTGATTCTATTCTCATTGCCTTGAAATGTTTTCAGTTGGGCTTTAAAAAGTTAGTATTTTCAGAAAGTCCGAGATGTCCAGCATGACGTGTTCTTCAAATGGGTTTCGAGTATCCTTTGCTGCCCTGGGAGAAATCACGTGGGGTGTGTTTCCAAACTTCTTTGGGTGAATAAACTCACTAAATCATTTTTAGAAATGAAGCTGTTTGGAAGTCACTTGATTTCCATTTGTTTTGCTTTTTAGTTTTTATTCCAGCCATGTGATGAAAAAGAACTCCTCTTCTAAGGCTTGCTTTTGAACTCTTTATTTTACTCCTCTCTGTGGTAGGAGGATAAACCTGTATTAAAATGACAATTGTAGTTTCACGAGGGAGGCAAATGCCAACAAGGGCAACGTGCACATCTGTCTTCAGGGCCTGTTTCCTGACATTCATAATTGGTTTACTGATTTTTTGGGGAAGTAACGACGGGGAGGTGCTGCGGGGAGGTGCTGAGCTCCTAGAGGAGCCCCTCCTGGCAGGCACACACCGGTCTCCCTGCAAAAGGTGGTGGGGAGGCATGTTATGACTTGAGCAAGCCCTGAGGTATCCATCTGCCGCCAGGCAGAGCCAGGTAGGACGCACAGAAAATGAGAGGTTTGTTCCTGTTTTTTATATTATTTCCTTTTCTTTCCCATTTAGCATCTTTACTGGCTTAAGGTATTACAAATCTCAGTTTTTCCTCCGCTCCTCTTCTGCTCACAGTCCTTCAGCAGCGAAGCTGTCTTCGTCAGCCCGTGCTTGCCGGCGGAGGGGGTTAGTGCCGGACCGCGGGCTCTGGGCTGGAAGCTGGCTCGCAGGGGCTTCTCTTCTGCTGACGATGGTGCGGGAGCCACCAAACCCCAGGGCAGAGCGATCCTCTGCGGAGCGAACGCCCTCGCAGCCCCGAGCAGGTCTCTGCACGCGTGGCTCTGCCCGCTGCAAACACCCAGCGCGGACAGCATGGGGTGCCCAGTTTGAATGAGATGAAAATATAAGTGCTTTTTTTTAAAAAAAAAACAAAAAAAATTAAAATAAGCGTTTTCTCCTGGCGGTGAGCAGATGAGTGTAGTGTCTTGGGGGTGGGCAAAGGCGCTGTGGTGCCAGCGTCACCGTGCCCGCAGGAGCAGTTCCAGCCCCGTCTGGGCAAGCTGGCATCGCCCGCCCTGCCAGCTGCCTCCTGCAGGGACTTGCACTGCTGCGGTTTGCCAGCTAGAAAACCAGGCGTTGGAAAATAAACCGTCGGATTTCCATTGTAGATACGTTTTTAGATACCTTTTTTAACTGTAAAACTGTTCCTTATGTGTCGTCCTTATGTAGTTCTTACCCTGTAAAACTGTCGGCAGCTGTCAATGTATAAGGATTTTTTGCACTTAGTGGTAAACTTATTTGAAGTCCCAAATCGCATGAATCATGTTTGTTTAGTTTGTTTGAAACTCAGGGAATTTCTGACTGGAGTGATAATGGCATATAAGGAATACAATTTCTAAAACAACTTGAGGTTATACTAATGTAAAAACTTAGTTAAAAATTACTAGCGGTGTGTTGTCTCAGGATTAATTGTAACTTTAAATAAAGCAATGCCCATGTAGAATGAGAATTATCAAAAACTCATTTAAAAAAAAAAGTGTGGGGTTTTTTTTTTTTTGGTGGATGCTGCCACAGGTACTGGAATTTCCCATCACACATAGTTTATAGCTCGTATTCCAAGGGTTTGGAAGAGTTGTTGTGGTGGATATGGGTATACTAAGTTGGGAAAATATTAAAGGAAATAATAAATCATGCTGTAAATACTGTATCCCCATTTGATGGGCTTGAGTATAGTTCATTGCAGCGTGGGAAGCTGACTTCAGTTGACACTGCACTGAGCTTTCTAGGCATTTCTACTACTTCATGGTAAGACCAATATACTATTGGCATATTTTTCTGGATTATTGGAAAATGCTGCCATGAAGTGTTGGGAAATTGAAATGTCCTTGAAAAAAACCCAAGATTGCATTAATGCAATCTTCTACTATATGGACTTTAAATATTGTGTCCCTTCTTGTCTAACTTGACCAAAACAGTGTAAGATATGATATAAGCATCCATCAGTTTGTGTTGTCCATAGCTGTGCTGTGCATGCTGTGTAAGTTAAATTTAGTGAAAGTGCCAGCACCCTCTTGTGAGCAGTGTAACAGCAGAGAGTTTTTGTCATTTGAAGGTGCAAATATGAAAATCCTTTACAGGTACAGGTGGTGTCTCCACTGCGATCAACTGCTGGACTGCATGTGTGTTTTTGCAGAACATAGCCACTGGACTGAAATACCCTGTTGCTTTGGAAATAGCTTCTGTGATTTGCTGAGCCATTTTAGAATAGTGTATCTTCACATAAATATTTTCTTATAATGATGAGGCTATCTGTAAAAAAATAAAACCATCTGTTCCTGATTGAACAGCCCTGCAGTTTATATGTATTTATGGAAATAAAAGACTATTTCTTGTAGCCTTAGTCCTTCCTGTTATCCTGTATCCTTCTTACCCCACATCTGCCATTTCTTTCCTACCCCATTGCTGGTAGTTGAGGGGTTTTCCAGTTTTGCAGGCGCTTCGGAGAATGCAAGCTGATGCTGGTAGTATCAAGAAACTGGTGTTTTAAAAGGGGGTTGTAGTGTGAGGTGTCATTTATATGGATTAAAATCAACCACTAAAAATAAAATTTAATATCTAAATTTAAAAAAAAATTCTAACAAGATGACAACTTTAGATTTGCTTGCACGATAAGTTGGCTGTGGTAAAACAGGTGTTGATTTTAGTTTTAAGCCATTATTGGCCAAATTTTTTTGCTGACCCTTTCTGCTAGAAGTTGCAGAGATTGCAGATTGGGTTCTGCTAAGTAGCTGTTGTACCTCTGGGATGTTTCTCCTGGCCCCAAGTAGCTGTTGTACCTCTGGGATGTTTCTCCTGGCCCCAAGTACTAAGCAGCTTCAGTCTTGATTTTCCCCCCCCAACCAGGTATGTCCAGAATTGTTTCTCCCCCACCCTTTGCTGGGGTTACAAAGGAGTTGGCTCTGTGACTGGGTACATGCAGTATGGACTATTTATTGATACAGAATCAGAAATTTGTCCCTTTTAAGGTCAGGAGTTGCCATTTGTAATGCACTTGAATTTGTAAAAGAAAACAATACTAACTGTATTTGTTTTTCCTCTTTTTGCAGGTTGCAGAAGCAGCATGTGTCTCTAATAGTTAAAAAGGTAAGCAGACTGTGTTTGCAAATATCTATTGAGATTCTTTGTTTTCTGATTGATGCGTTCAGATCATAACTTGGAGGAGAGAATTCATCTTAATGTATTTAAAGAGTTATTTAAAACTTTATTTATTATTTTACATATAACTTTTATTTATGTTTGTACACTAAACCCTTTCAAAGATATTGCATCAGTACAGTTTGAAAATAGAGAAAATATTGTTAAGAAATATCGAACTGTATCAAGTCGATGTACATGCTACAGAAAATTACTTACCTTCTGTTCTCGTTTTGGCTGGAATAGTTAATTTTCTTCCCAGTAACTGGTACAGGGCTGTGTTTGGGATTTAGGATGAGAATGATGGCGATAACGCACTGATGGTTTAGTTGTTGCTAAGTGGTGCTTACCCTCGTCTAGACCTTCTCAGCTTCCCATGCTCTGCCCGGTGCACAAGAAGCTGGGAGGGAGCGTAGCCAGGACAGCTGACCCAAACTGGCCAATGGGGTATTCCGTACCGTATGACGTCATGCTCAGCATATAAACTGGGGGAGTTGGTTGGGAGGTGGCAACCACTGCTCGGGAACTGGCTGGGCATTGGTTGGCGGGGGGTGAGCAATTGCATTGTGCATCACTTATTTTGTATATTCTTTTATCATTATTATTATTTTCCCTTCCTCTTCTGTCCTCTTAATCTGTCTTTATCTCAATCCACAAATTTTACTTGTTTTTTTTTCCCCCCGATTCTCTCTCCCATCCCACTGCAGGAGGGGAGTGAGTGAGTGGCTGTGTGGTGTTTAGCTGCCTGCCAGGTTAAACCACAACACCTTCTGACTGCAAATTTGTATGCAATCCATGTTAATTAAATAAAAATGCAAAGCTGGCGTGTAGGACTGGAGAGTTTGAGTGTTTGAGCTGAGCTTGATAACTGATTGTTGTGGGAAAGGAGGAAATATGTCCAATTTAGAAGTCTGTCTCCTAAAGCCAAATATCACCCTACCTGCATGACTCTTTTTTTTTTTTCTTTTTATAAAATAGCTTCAAGATCCTTGAGACTTTTTTAACCTCCTTTAAAATTATTTTAGATTTTTCTTTCAATTAGCTATTATTTTCCTTAGCACCCCTGGGAGACTGCATCTATTGTCTTTTAAATGATGATGAAAATACTGATGTTACTTACTGGGAGATCTAGGCTGCTCAGTTTTCTTCTCTGAATGGTTACCACTTTGTCCTTGGAAGCGCATCTTAAATACATTTCTGACAGTCATGGGTACTTGAGGAGTCCTTCAGAAATAATGTGCATTAAAAATTAGGTGTTCAGTCCTCAAAGTAAGCCAGTAAGAAGGACACAGAACAAGGATACAAAACTTTGTAATAAATATATGTTCCAAAATAGTTTACTGTAGAATAAATCTGCAAACATCGTAAGTTATTTTTAATTCGGAGCTGGGCTCTAGACTTGGTCAAGGGAGCAATAAATGTAAAATCAATTGTTTATGTAGTGTAACAGTAGATGGTGCTGTTGGAGCAGATTTAATCACCTGAGGAGTTGAACTGCAAGCTGAGGCATATGGTATCAGAGCTCTTGGGGTTTCTGGTGTGCAGCCAGCAGCTTTGTGTTTTAAGATCTGCTGTGCTGAGCAAATGCTCAGGCTGTAATTAGCCTATACAAATTCTAGCAGTTGCTGCTACTTTATATTCATTCTTGCTGCAGTACACAAAACTTGAAGGAAAACTTGCTGTTGGCCTGTAATGCCATCCTTGTGCTTGAAAAGTACATGAATTGCATGGGGGGGGAATCACTAAGAGTGCTTACGAAGTACGGTGTGTGACTATTTCTTCAAAGTCTGTATGCAGTAAGACTGTATAATAGTGGCCAAATCTGTAAGTAAATGAGATTTGCAAGGATGCTTTTGGTGCATAGAGATTTTCATGCAATATATTTAAAAAAAAAAAAAAATAGTAACGTTTTTTTGTGTTCTGTGATCAAACTCTTTTTGTCCTCTTTCTCCTTTTCCCAGCAGCTTTCCAACTTCTCTTATTTGAAGTGAGTCTGGTGGGTACCTAAAAATATGATAGATTTTCCGATGAGTTTTGTGAAGAGCGTCGGGTGAAGGAGACACTTGCTAAGTGCTGAGCCTGGCAGGAGGGCTGCAGCACGGCCTCGCCGCCTGGTGCTAGGGAGCCTGGATGGGAAGGGACTGCAGGTGCCCCAGCTACAGGGTCTCCAGGTGGAACTCACAAATACTTAGCCACAAAACCCCCTCTATCACGAGCCGTAAATCCACAGAAACCCAGGCTGGCTTTGTTCCAGGGATCTAGGTGGTAGAGGAGAGAACTGAGAAGCTACTGAACTTTTCCATCAGTCTTGCTGTGTAGCCTCTGGGTTAGTTTACTTCTGGGGTTTTGATGGAGGACACCTTTGTTCTTTAGTGTCTCTGCGTTCCTAATTCAGTGATGCAGGTGAGATGGAAGTATTCAAGATGTGTAGGTACGTAACTGAATTCCCTCTGGAAATTGCTTTTTCTTTGGAGAAGCAGTCCAAGCAGTCCAGTTTCTTCTTGATGCCTCTGTGGGCGTTCAATGTGTGAAATAATACAAGATGTTACAGGATTTGCTGCTTCCAAGGTACACTTTAAAACTGAATGCCATGTTTTTGTTCTGGTGTGTCGCATATGCCTCCTTGCATTCAGCTTTTAACCTGCTTTGTTCTAATCATGCAGACTTTGCAATATATTTGTGGATATTGAATATTGAATCTCATGCATATTACAGATTGCATATTTTTTTATTTCCTAAAACTGTTGTTGATGTGCCAACTGCAAATGAATGCAGTGGGTCACTAAGTTTCTCTCCCAAGTGCATTGCGTACGTTCTTTAGTCAGTAGTCAGATTTTAGAGACTTTTTTTTCTCTACTGAAAGCTGTCATTCTTCAAGCTACAATTATTTCAAATCTTCTTCCCGATTCTCATACCGTGGAGGCACTTTGCTTTGGGGAGCAGTAGTCAGTAGAGCAAGAGCTGCTTTGGAGAGGAGAGCTACAGGGGTGAGCTGGTGGAGTCTTTTTTCAGTCTACACCAAGTCCTGTGAACCAAATCTCTGGCAGGTTAGGGCAGAATTAATTGCTGAAAGCAAAATTGCTTTTGAACTTTCATTACCTAATGCAGCAACACTTCCCTGAAAGGGAAGGAGAAATGCACATTGTTACGTACATCTTTTTCACCTGTGGTGAGAACAAGGTGGTGGAAGTTTCAGCAGCTGGAATAATTATGGCAAAGAGCTCAGTGGTTTCACGGGCTGCTTTTTTGCTTTTTACAAAGTATGCTGATTGCTCAAAGGAACAAAAGGAATGTTTTTTCCCTTTTTCTCTCTGTGTATCAATGGTGCTTTTCCTTCAAGGCTGTGTAGATGTAGATACCTCACCCTCTTTGTCCTTTCCCCGTCATGCACAGCTTAATGTGGATTTAAATGTCAAACTTGGCCTGAAACTGTTAATTAGTGAGGCGCAGAACCACTAACTTCAGTCTTAAATTAGGTCTGGTCAGATGGGAAAGCGCTCTGCCCATGCACAGCTAGTGCCCGTGCTGATGCTGGAGCTGTGACCTTCACTGGGGTTTCCTTGACGTCTGCCTTAATCCTGCCGTGACCATGTAGACCCGTTGGGATGTAGCATTGCAGGGCCTGATGTCAGACTATTGTCACTTGTAAATAAGGCTATTTCTCATTTCCCTGAAGGGAGAAGTGCTGCTATGCTAATCCAGAGCATCCCTCTGGTCTGTGAGCCAAAGCGGGCAGTATTTAGTAAAGAAGATAGAGATGCTGGAAGCATAAGGAAACGCCTGACCTTACGTTTGCTGCAAAGGAAGATCGCACCTTATTGCCCCAGGGAAGACTGGTGTGGGGAGTTGGTCTTAAATGATGATGGGACTCATTTCCTCCTGGGCTTCTTGATGCTGGTGAACATGTGGTAGCATGACTGTGGCATTGGTGGCTTGTTCCACCATGGCAAGTTCTTCTTTTTAAGTTGTGTAAACTGGGCATGAATGGTCCTGTTGGTATTTCTTCATCCTCAGTGAAGTAGCGTCCATTAACATAGATGCTGAAGTAGAACTTCAGCTCCTCTGGAGTAAACGGGGAAGTTGCAGCCCTTAGCACTTAGGCTTCCTGCAGAAATAATTTCAGTCAAGAAGTTAACTCAATCTCAGAAGCTTTCCATCACGAACTGGAGATGAAAAAGCTGGTACCTAGGATCTGGAGTGCAAGTGCCAGAGAGGGAGCAGGAGGCGGAGAGGTAGGGCTCCTTGTTAGCGGTTCAACCCAATCCCAGTGGTGAGCTCGAGTGTGGGTTTTGGTTGGTGAAGTACTGCTAATTTAAGATGCCAGTGGCAGTGTTTTTCAAAAAATGCCAGCCTGGCTAGTTGTCAAAATACGATGGTGCATGTAAGTCATGTACCAGAGTTTATCCAGATTTGATTGTGTGCTGTCTTCCACAGAGCCAAGGCCTGATATACTGAGAAATGAAGGTCTGAGAGCAGGTGGAGGTGACTTCTCAGAGAAGTCTCCTCACTCTAGTAACACGCTGAAGAAACCTGTGGAGCTTGCACCTGCAAACATCCCCAGCTGGGAGATGTTTTCTGTCCTGTGAGGTTCCATCTGCAGGCAGGGTTAAAGGATAGCTGCAACTCCCGGTCTGTGCTGCTGATCCACAGGATGAACATGTGTTCGGTTGGTTGCTCAATTTGGGGAAACAGGATAATGTCACATGTTGCTTTTTTGTTTATGAAAAGGCTGGAAAATGCTACAGTTACTGTTGACATTGGGAAGTCTCTCGGTAAGACCCGGCATACAAACCCTCGTATGGAAAATGTGTGACTAAAACATTGCTCTTTGAGATTTGCATATTTGTGTATTCCTGCTATTCACAAATATATTTTGTGCATTTCTAGGCAATGTATGAAATACGTGACTAAGAACATGAGAAGCAATTATAAAGGATGCTGAAGGCATCCTGGTTTCATGCACTGTCTTATGTCATGCACATGCTTGTGTCGCTCCTTGTTTCTGAGTTATGTATAAGGCTAAAGCCACACCAGAGAGTTCCCCACCTTTTTTAATGACAAAATAAAAATAAATTTGCCTTTCCACACCCAGCGGAGGATGTCTTCGACATCGTCCTTTTAAGAAAACTGTCCTTCCTTGCCCCTTTCACATACCGAAGGGTTAATTGTCACATGTGCCTCTTGCGGCGTGTAGGGACGAGCTGCAGCGTTTGTTCATCGTTGTTCACCGGACCGCGCGGCACATCCTGCGGTTGGGCTGGGGATGCCGCGCCAGGCGAGGCAGGGGTAACCCTCCTCTCAGGAACACGTTGGGGTGCAGCGGGCTGGCGAGCCGGGCTGGCGCTGGTGGGCTGCAGGTGCCTGCATGGCATCTCTTCTAGCCGCGACTCTCAGCATGGGGACCCTCCTCAGCGCGGTCCGGCGGCGCTGTAAACGGAGGAGGAGGAAACGGTCGGAGCGGAAAGGTAGTGTTTTAATTGCTGTGCAGTCAACAAAGTACTGGGCGGGGGTTGTGAATGTAGAAGCTTTCGGGTGAGGTTTGAACCTTCATTGATAAGTGCAACTTCCGTGTTTTCTGTTTGGATTTACAGAGTAAAAGAAATATTTTGGAATCCTTCAGCATCTCCCAACATTTTATTTCACTTAGCTTTCCAAGTTTAGGAGGAGAGTACTTTTTAACAAATACGAAACTTCTCTAAAGCTGCAGCTTTCAGACTTCTACTCCCTTCTAATAATAGTTTTATCTCTCAGGTTATTTGTTTTTGCACGTATGCCATTCTGTCTTGACATAAAACATTGGGTAGCAGCTAAATTTTCCTTTCAAGGTATATCTAGTTTTTCCTCGATGAGGATAAACCAATATAGCTGTTAAGAGTCCTTCACAACTTTTTTTTTTGTGCAGTGAATACACAGAATATTCAAACAAAAGAAACGCAAGTTATATCTCTCTCTGTACTCATGTAGTGTGTACTTGCTATAGGCAGGCTATAGCCTTTTTTTTAGTTTAAAATCTTTCAAGTAGTCTCTTGGAGAAATAAAAGCAAATATTGGCTAGTTGTGTTGGCTAGTGCATTTTGAAGTACTTCTGGTGTTCTTCCTATCTTTGGAAATACTCTATGGGAAGTAGAGACTTCAAAACCAGGAGAGAGTTAAAAGTATAAATGTACTGTACCTTTTCATTACTCCATTTAAATTAGAATACATTTAGATGTCGTTTTCCTGTTTGACATGACTGGCATGTAATGCATTTAGAAAAGGAAAGCTTTTTGCAGTACTGCTTGTGGTCTAAATATTGCAGAGTGTGCTGCTACGCAGAATCACTTGGCTTCAGTGAGTGTATTTAGCTAACTTTTTTATTTTGGGTTGTTGCTCCATGTTAAAAGCAAAAATCCCCTTTACTACACCAGCATAGTACAGTTGAAACCTGAATTTATTTTAGCCGTGTACCTGAGAGAAAACAGTTCAGGCAGCCAAGGAGCAGGCTTTCTCCACAGTCCTATTCCATGTGTAAAATGCTGTATATGCACTGACCCAAATCAGTTAACTAATATTTATGTCAAGTGTTCTTTATTGTTATTTTTGAAAGCTCTGTAAATCTCTGAGCAGCAATTAAGCTTTTTCCTTTATTCTTACATTTTCTTTCCAAAATAAAAGTTTTTCTAGTGCTTTCAGAGAGTGTTATTATAGTTGTATCACTTATCCTGGCACAGGTTTTTAGGAATAAAACTTGAGAGTTTACTCAGACCTGCTGTCCGAGGCGAATGCATGGCTTCGGTGGAGTCCTTTTGGAAGCTGTCCTTGCTCAGATGCCACCGACGATTCCCAAACCTCGATGCTGAGGCAGTGCAGAGACTTTGTGCCTGTAGGACCTGAGAGGTTTCTGGACGTCTGTTGCTAAATGGATTACTTACAAGCAGTGAATGAGTTCATTATTGCAGTTTTGATGCATTACGAAAGCTGGTCGAATAAAAGTTTGGAAGGTCAAAGTCAAAAATGCTGTTCCTTCTTCAAAGTGAAATGATAACTGAATTATTAATGATTTCAGAAGTAATCAAGCATGCCTTGGCAAGAGAGGAAGCTCTCTGCTGTAGTGAGCAGCCTGGATTCAGAGTCCTTTTTCTGAAAATATCTACTGCCAATTTCTGAAAGCATACCTGGGCCCTATTTTATATGGAAGAGCTTTCAAAAATTTTTTTTTTTTTTTTTTTTTTTAAAATTACCTAATCCTGTACCTCTGGAAGCCAGATGAAAAAATAAAAAAAATCCATGGACTACAGCGGGAGCAAGTTCATAAGATTAGTCTCCTAATTAATATGTATACAAAAAGTGCTGAGAAGTCTGTTCTCTCTGCCCCAACTAAGTACTGTCTCCTACATGTTATACGTACTGTTTGAATGTTGTTTGCTAGGAAAAGTAGACGTTATTTGGACTTCATTAATAAGTACATCTAATTAATTCTCTTCAAAGTATTTTTGTCTTTAAGAGGGTGGTTGTTAGTTTGTTGTAATCAGTGATACTTCTACAAGATGCACACTGTCGTCTTGCTGTAGTGATGTGCTTGGGACAGGGGAGTTGTAATGAAAAACACACAGCTTCCCAGCGTAGCTTCCCACGCCTGGTGCTCTAAAAGCGACTTCAGGTGTGCTTTACTCTTGGCTTTAGGCGTCAAAGTCAAATCCTAGCCTTGGTTGGAGAGTTTTAGGGTAGGGTCAGTCTACATCAGTTGAGCGGTTGTTTGCCAGGTGAAGGGAGGAGTCTATGGATGCTTGTGGAGCCCGTGAACCAAGAATTTGTATACTAAAATATTACATATATGTTAGTAATTCTTTTTCTAGCTCTTCCCTGCCTGGGAAGATAGTGCGTGCATGGCTTTGTACGCAGTGGGAACGTGCAGTGTTGAGTTGAAATGTAGCGATGGGATCACGTAGGTGGCACAGTCCAAGCCGATACGCTCTCCTGAACCCTCTTTTCCGCTCCATGCGGGATGAGTTTCAGTGCCTGCAGCACGATGTCTGGGGGATCAAAGCATGGGAAAGCACAGCGCGGAGACGCAGGTGTGGTGGGTGGTCAGCCGAGCTCGGCTGGGCTTACTAGCCTGGTGTCTGTCCTGGGTGACTCCTCCGAAAGAGTAGGTCAGCGAGGAGAACCTCAGAGTCATCCGCTGTTGCAGTCCTGGGTGCTGGAGGGAAGTGCTGAGCACCACTAACTTTTCTCAAGTGTGTTTTTTTTTATAAGGAAAGGATTGGGAAAAAAATGTGGTCATTCTTTATATACGCCAAGAATATATTTAGCCTAACTCTTAAACGCATATGGTTAAACCTTAAAAGAATGCAAATGCTTCATTAGAAAATGTGGACAGACAGCTTAGTATTGTTTGGCTGCATTATTTATTACTTTAGTATTGCATCTCCTTACGTGCCTTACAGCTCTTCTGTCAACTGTCCTTCTTCCTGGCTGTTTATCTTAATTGATTATTCCAAAATCTGTTTAGCACACTTACATAATAAAAAAAAAAAAAAACAACCAACTGTGTAAATTCTATTTCTTATAAACTTCAGTAATGCTACCAACAGTCTACTTTAATTTATACAAATATTTATGTGACTGGAGTTCCTGTTTAGCTATGCTTTTAGCAGACAGGAGCTTGCTTTTCCTCCGCTTCAGGCTGTAGGAGCAGGATGTTTAGCAGTGGGGAGGTGGTGCTGAGCCCAGACCTATAACCGGTTCCTCAGGAGGCTTCATCCCTGGTACGGCAGCGTGAGGCAGCCGTACAGCGTTTCTCACTTCTGGCTCGGCTCAGGTAGCTCGCTGATCATATCTGTAGTAATTCAAACGTGAATTGTCAAAGTCTTTTGTCCTTGAGCGTGCCGTGGTGCTGCAGCAGTAACTGGAGCTGGTTTGATATGCTAAATAGGCAATTATTTACAAGTCCTGTTGATTACAGTCAACTAATTTCCCTTTGTTACACTGGCATTATGCTGATGCTATATAATGCAAATGTGCTAGTACAGTAAAACGTTTCCTTAGCAGCTCTAGTACTTCAGTAAGAATATTGGTTATTTGTTGGGTTGGTGTGGTTTTGTTTTTTTTTTTTTTTTTCCTGGGAGGCGGAAAAAGTCTCTTTATACTGTGCTTCAAAAATAATCGTAGAATCATAGAATCACTAAGGTTGGAAAAGACCTCTAAGGTCATCGAGTCCAACCATCAACCCAACCCCCCCATGCCCACTAAACCATGTCCCCAAGCGCCTCATCTACACGTCTTTTAAATCCCTCCAGGGATGGGGACTCCACCACTGCCCTGGGCAGCCTGTGCCAAGGCCTGACCACTCTTGCAGGAAAGAAATTTCTCCTCATGTCCAACCTAAACCTCCCCTGGCACAACTTGAGGCCGTTTCCTCTCGTCCCATCGCTGTTACTTGGGAGAAGAGACCGACCCCCCCTCGCTCCAACCTCCCTTCAGGCAGTTGCAGAGCGCGATGAGGTCTCCCCTCAGCCTCCTCTTCTCCAGGCTGAACACCCCCAGTTCCCTCAGCCGCTCCCCATCAGACTTGTGCTCCAGGCCCTTCCCCAGCTCCGTTGCCCTTCTCTGGACACGCTCCAGCCCCTCCATGTCCTTCTTGTCGTGAGGGGCCCAAAACTGAACCCAGGATTCGAGGTGCGGCCTCCCCAGTGCCCAGTACAGGGGCAATCACCAAGGTTAAAACTAATGGAAAAATTAAGCCAGGTCTGAGCCTACCTAGCAAAGCACCAAGACTTGTGTTTAGAGTCAACAGCCGTATAAAAGCTTATCTTAATAAATACTTAAGCTTTAAGCATCTGAGTAACAACACAGAGTGAGGCAGCTGCTGTGCCAGCTGCAGCCTGGCCGGTGCTGCAGACCTGGCTGGTTCTCCTGCCCTCCCTCCAGCAGCAGCACACGTGAGTTTTGAAAACCGTGTTTGTTAGGAGAGTAGTGACGCTCCGTCTGGGCTGTGAGGGATGAACGCTGCTGGGCATCACGCTTCTGAGGGCGATAAATCAGAAGGAGAGCTAACCTTTTCCTACTTTTCTTCTAATTTCTTCTAATTCAGGCTTGGACCTGATGCTTGCATCAGCTCTCACTTCCCCAAAATCTCTCTGGCCTGGCACAGTGATAATTGCACTTGACTCTGGTCACAGATAAGAATTTCCCAGCCACCTGCTCACACTTTTAATCTTTATTCAGTTACGTGTATGTGGTGGTGGTGCGGACTTTTAAAAATTGACGTGAAGCTACCTGTGGTCTTTAGGAATATCTCAACTGCCTAAAGCCTTTAAAGCATTTTATTTTCTTGGGAGTATTTTATTTTCATACGCATTGAAATAAATAATTGTGGAAAGAATCTTTACTCAAAAGGAAAACTAATTTTTCAACAACCTTCCAGATCCTTCCTCTAATAATTAACTAATTTATTTTCAAGGAAAATTTATCCTGAACTGATACTCACAAGCTTGGAAAACATAACATCATTTGGAATGCAGTACTTTTAGAAGTATCTCACCTTTTATCAAACATACTTGAAATGCTTTTTAAACAATAAATATGCTTTGGTTTCGATTCATAGTTAAAATTTCATTATTTATCACTTTGTTTTTGTGTCTTTGTTAATCAGTTCAAGGGAAAGTGTATTAAGTCTTCACGCTTGCTTCAGTTGTATGTTTTAAAACCCCAGATGTGGTCAGTAAGTACATATAGTTTACATGATGTACTGTGTACACACACACAATATACAGTACTGGCAGGGGTAGTTTGAAAACAAGCGAGCATCCCTTCCCAAATTCAGCACGGTGTACAACGGGCCGGTAGCACTATGGAGATGTTGGAGTTTGATTCCAATTCCAGAATGCCTTTTTGGTCCGTGCGTGCTTGTCATGAAATATGCATCATCACGATGAAGTAAAATACCAGTGCTTTCATGATAATGCATAAACATTGTTTATTGTAGCCCACAAAAGTTTTCACCCTTTGTAGACACAATTTTTATACTTTTTCAGCACAGCTAGATTATAAATATATGTTGACTGTGGTATCTGAGCTGTGTATCTACACAGAATGAGTGTTGCTGCTTCTGTTACTGTGGAGAAACGTTTTCTGTTAATGCAATACATAACTGTGCGTAATACTGTCCATAACATACATAACAGATAATCTGGTTGATGGTAATATTAGTATGCCAAGAGTTACAGCCTTATTGATAGTACAGAGTTAATTAGGATTGGAATCAGACTTTCTCTATGGTAATAGGAAAGCAAATTTAAGCAGCTTTTATAGAGCAAATAAAAGTAGCCCGTTCAGCAGAAGTTCTGCTCGAATTTCTAATCTCTTTAAGGGAAAAAGGCTTATGGGATTTGCATGATCCTCTCCCCTCCCTCTGTCCATCTGCTTTCGCGAGGATGGTGACCAGGTGTGAGAGAGATGCCCAAGGTTAATGATGACAGGGACATGCAAGAGAGATTGCCGCTCTGAAACCCACAGTTTACCTAAAGCTTTGATGCATATAAGATGGAGTTTAAATAGTTATTTTGTACATAGTCTTTGGGATAAGTAAAAAAAAAAAGTTGTGGAAATTCTGTGATTTGTTTTAGGTGCTCCTGGGAGTCTCGGGAGAAATAGTATCTGTGGGTCAAATATTTCAGCTCTGTGCCCCTTGAAATTCTGCACTGCTGGTGACAAAATTAGTGGGGAGTTTTACTGCTTGTCTTACTGGTCGTATATTTACGATCTGCTTGAGTTTATGCTGTCTGGCTAGTGGGGAATCTGAACAGCTTCATTGTGCTCAGAAATGTGTTTTTGCATCTTTTGTCACTGCCTCTCCTCCCTGTTTGTGCAGAATCCTCTTAGTTACTTAAATTGGTGTCTTCTCCAGACGGGGTTGGGGAGTGAAAAGGAATCGTCTTGCCTGAGCAAAGACGCTTGTTCAGGTCACAAACTGGGATGATCATAAATGTTTTGCAGTGGCGGTAGGAAATTCAGGATATCTGCAGGCATGTGGGCTCTGTTTTTGAAACAGTGTGTGAAATGGTGACAAACATAGAGATATATTTCTTTCTCATTCTGCTATTAGAGGCATAGCATTAATTAGCGTACTGATTGCTAAAGGCACATTTTACATTTTCACTAAGAGCTGCTTAGCTCCTGCTGTGAAAAGTCAGCTGTGAAGATTCCAAGTCGTAGTGTGCTAAGGATTTGTTTAGTTGAGGATAAACAGATTTCATTGTTTTAAATTACTGAATAACAATATTTAGCGTGGATGTTAAAGTTGCAGACTTACACATCTCTATGTATATTTTAACGTCATTCTTCATTTCTCAGTATCTGATATTTATATTTGGACTACAAGTTTCTTGATGTTTCTGATATGTATATCATTTAACATTGTCCTGATTTCGGCTGGGNTTTAACATTTACATTTTAATCACCTACGTGCCAGTGGTTGCAGTTTTACAAAAACCTGTTTTTGAAGTGGCAGTTTCACTGGGCAAGTCCTGCAGTTATCCTCTCCCAAAGACTCCTGGCAGATGAGCGATGACATTTGAGTGTGTTGATAGTAGATCAATGGTTCAGCCAGCTGTTTGGGCTACAGGGGAGACGCTTCTGTGGCTGCGGGGCTGGAGGAGGACTCCATGTGCATCATCCCTGTGGGTTATACTACTGTCGAGCAATTAGCTGTATTATTTGTTTTTGTATCCCTACATATCTTTCATTCTTGGATGGAAGTTTTTGTGGGACTTTTTTTTTTCTTCTTATGTTAGCAAAGATAAAACCAAACGGACTTAAAAAAGAACAAAACAGAACAATGCAGTTCATTATGTTTGGCATTCAGGCCTGGACTCTGGATTTGCACCATGCTTTTGCATGCTTTGCATGAATTGTCTACTAAAATAATGAATAGGGGTGGAATGGCTAGTTTCTTTTTGTAAAACTTAGTAATTACATATTATGCACTCGAATTACTACAGTATGCAATCTGTGCATTAAGAACAACATCAGTGCAAAGTTCTGCATTTTATTTACTAGCTAAAGCTGACTACAGTTTTAATGTAGAGTGGAATTAAAGCTAGATTTTCCCGCAAGAGGTGGGAAGAGAGATGGAACAAATTCAATTGTTACAGAGCAGGCATTTGGCTCCGCTAAAATGAGTGTTGATTTTATTGTGTCAACCTCATCCAGTGACCATGTTGGTTTATATTGTTCCTTTTCTCGATAACTTTTGACCTGTTGTCTGATTTCCACCAGTGCTGACACTTAAAGAAGTCGCAAAGCATTGAAGTTCCTAAATATTTGACGTTGGCAGCTGGATGAGAGACACAGATGTGTGTCCTCACCGAGGGAAGGGCAAAACCTCATAGAACGGAGTGTGTTTACTTTAGTGGTGTAAATTTTGCCAGCCCATACAGCAGTATGAAACCAAGCACAGTCTTTTATGCCGCCTACCTTCCAGCGTTCCCAGGCTTTTGAAGGCACAAACAACCTCTGCTTCCCATCCCCTTCTCCCTGTCCTTTCCAGCGGCAGCCTCAGCCCTTGGTTTCACAAGGCGTTACTGTACCTGGCAGTATCCTCTTAAGACATCACCGTGCCTCTCTTCCTCCCAGCCACAGCGCCCAGGTATTTTTACTGGTACCAGTAGCGATGTACTGGTGGTGAGAATCGGTTCCCTTATCTGATCTGGCGTGGTGACCACAGCCTCGGGCTGAATCGGGAATGGCTTGTTCTGCCGAGTGCTCAGTGTCCTGGACGCTTACCGGAAAGTATCCATGCAGTTGTTAACTTCTAAGATATGTAGAGTGTAAGTAAAATGTCGACGGATAATGAGAATTGATACTGTCTATGGCAAAAGCAAGCTAAGTAAAGGACTGAAATTCTGCTGGGAGGCAATTATTTTATTGGAAATAACAAAAGAAGGTTGAAGTTTCTCCCTGTGATTTCTGTGGACTATTCTTAATAGTTTTGGAGTAGGCTCAAAGACACACTTAAAAGTAGGACTTCAATCTTAATTTAATCAAATTTGTCAGCAAAAGGAATCAAAGCTTACAGATGTTACACAAGACTAGGTTATCACAGAATGATTTTACATTTGTACTGGCCTTTACTCTCTTCAGGTACTTTCCAAACATTTAACTGTGGTAAAGAATCAGCAGAAAATGAATGCATTATATGAAAAAAAAAAAAAAAAAAAAATTGCAACACAGAACGTAGCAAGTGCAATGCTTAGTTGTTAATGCCTCAGAATAGCTAAGAGGCAGCTACACAACAGATTGGCAAGTGAAAGACAAATTTCCATGGTTTGATCCACTCCAGTGTAAGAACGCGAAGCCCATTAAAGCTCCATTACTTTTTCCTCACTGTAGTAATGGATCTTTTCTTAAAAGTGTAAGTCCCTGCATGGTTTTGGGGTTCAGTGCTCCCTGTTGGAGCACTCTCGTGGCATTATGAGATTGGAGCAATTACCTAGAAAGCAACAGATATTATGTACTTGATTAGTTTTCAGGAAAAACCAAACTGGAATAATGAAAAAACCAAAACCACCAAACCTCAAACCCATCACCCTTAAATTAGTGCTTTTGATTTGGGTAAAAGTGGTGCCTTCTTTCAAACCAAATGCTAGGTAGATTACATATTTTGCATGTTAGATGCTCATATTCACCTTTAGATCAGTCTCTCTTGAAATGGAAGTCGCTGTGGTTAATAAAATCTATTTCCCCACAGCCAGATAACCTATATGTAATATCATCTGAATGTTTCAGTTAATAAGAAAATCCACACGTAGGAGAGAGGGTTACATTACCCACTCTGTCCTTCACCTGATATGGGGCCACATGTTTTGGTCATTGATGATCATCTCAGTTTTAGGAGGGATCTTGGGTCAGGATTCAGCCAAACCAAACAGACATTCATCGGTTTGGTGCTGGGTAAAAAACTGCATCTTCAGTGTTTTGACTGCTTGAATTGTCTGTGTGGTAATCTGCAGAGTGGATTTGACATTATTTTGGAGTTTAAAAAAAAAAAAAAAGGTAGTGAGATAAAGTAGTTTACGTAGTCTTTCAGATAAGAAATACTGTAGTTCATCATACAAAAATCCAAATTCTTGCAAACCTTTTCAAATTTGCAATTCTGCAGAGTGCACCTCAGTTACAGAAATAGGCACTTTGGGGAAATACTATGTGAAAATTGAGCAAAAACCAAGGATGGCCCAGAGCAAAGCCAGTGCCCATGCTGCTGCTTTTAAAGGAGATTTAATGCTTTACCTTATATGTTGGTACCTTAAAGCTTAAATATCCCACTCTCTGTTTTCCAGACAGAAGCAGTCTCCGCCAGCCAAGAAACCAGCAAAAATATTTCACAATGGATGTAGACGATGAAGAAAACATGAGTAAGATGTGCTTATTTACACAGTAATAATTGTTTCTGAAGGCAACTTTTTTTCACGAGCACAGGGAGGACTGTGAAGAAACTTCAGAAGCACAAATTAAAATTATTTTTTTGTATGTTTTAAAATATGGTATAGGAGAGTGAATCGGAGCTTCTGCATTAAAAGTGTTTTAAATACACATGGTAGTATGCCTGTCTAGTTATAACTTGTGTCTCATATTTTTCTCCCAACAACTGCCCAATCAAACAAAATATTTTCCTGTTTTGAACCATCAATGAAGAAGAGAGGGAGAATACCAATAGTGCCGATGCTGAGGGTTAGGGACCAGTCAGAAGGGAGGGGTGAGACGAAGGAGATGATGGAGTTGAAGTGTATAAAATACATGAGGGAAAGCAGAAACGGAGGACGGAAAAGCAAAAGGAGGAGCTAGAAGAGCTCCCTGCAGGTCATGCGTGGCTGATTATGCTCATTAGATGCTGATTCTTCCAACCCTGAGCTACTAGATTATTAAAGTGCATTTAAGCACAAAAATAGTCAAATATAGTGATCACCTTGATGCATACACTGGCAAAGTGCTGCGAGGTTGCTAACTCTGTGGTATAATTAAGATCTGATAACCTGTGGAGAAAAGTGTTCTCATTAAAACATGAAAACATTTTTACTATTATTGGCCTTTCAACTATCTTTTTTTGTGAATGACAGAAATGTTCTGTTGCTACTATGTTGATGTACTGTGCCTGACTGTAAATAATTGTATTTGATATAATAACAAATGTGCTTATTTTTCCCCTAAGTGACGGTGGCTAAATGGCGCATCTCTGGCAAAGCTGACAAAGCCCAGCAGTGTAGGAGGCTTTGGAGCAGAAGAGTTGTTCTTCAGTCTGAAGGAGATCATAGAATCATAGAATGGCTTGGGTTGGAAGGGACCTTAAAGATCATCCAGTTCCAACCCCCCTGCCATGGGCAGGGACACCTTCCACTAGATCAGGTTGCTCAAAGCCCCATCCAACCTGGCCTTCTAGGGATTGGGCATCCACAGCTTCTCTGGGCAACCTGTTCCAGTGCCTCACCACCCTCATAGTGAAGAATTTCTTCCTTATACCTAATCTAAATCTACCCTCTTTCCGTTTAAAGCCATTACCCCTTGTCCTGTCACTACCTGCCCTTGTAAAACGTCCCTCTCGAGCTTTCTTGTAGACCCCCTTCAGGTATTGGGAGGCTACTATAAGGTCTCCCCAGAGCCTTCTCTTCTCCAGGCTGAACAACCCCAACTCTCTCAGCCTATCTTCAAAGGAGAGGTGCTCCAGCCCTCTGATCATCTTCATGGACCTGCTCCAAGAGGTCCATCTCCTTCTTATATTGGGGGCCCCAGAGCTGAACGCCGTGCTCCAGGTGGGGTCTCACGAGAGCAGAGCAGAGGGGGAGAATCACCTCCCTTGACCTGCTGGTCACACTTCTTTTGATGCAGCCCAGGATACGGTTGGCTTTCTGGGCTCCAAGCGCACGTTGCTGGGTCATGTTGAGCTTCTCATCAACCAACACCCCCAAGTCCTTCTCCTCAGGGCTGCTCTCAATCCATTCTCTGCCCAGCCTGTATTTGTGCTTGGCATTGCCCCGACCCATGTGCAGGACCTTGCACTTGGCCTTGTTGAACCTCATGAGGTTCACACGGGCCCATCTCTCAAGCCTGCCCAGGTCCCTCTGGATGGCATCCCTTCCCTCCAGCGTGTCGACCACACCACACAGCTTGGTGTCGTCGGCAAACTTGCTGAGGGTGCTCTCAGTCCCGCGGTCCACGCTGCTGACAAAGATGTTAAACAGCGCTGGTCCCACTACTGACCCCTGAGGAATGCCACTCGTCACTGGTCTCCACTTGGACGTTGAGCCGTTGACCACAACTCTTTGAGTGCCACCATCCAGATGATTCCTTATCCACCGAGTGGTCCATCCGTCAAATCCATGTCTCTCCAATTTAGAGACAAGGATGTTGTGCGGGACAGTGTCAAATGCTTTGCACAAGTCTGGGTTACAGAACATTTTTATTGGGAGATAAAGAAGTTGGATCACTGTTTTAAAAAAAAAACCCAAACAAACACAAAATAAAAAATAAAAACCAAGCACACACAAAAAAACCCAACACCCCCCCTCCCCCCTCCAAAAAAAACCCCACCCTAAAAATATTATCTGGACTAAAATGCATCTTTTTTCTTTGACTGAAAGAGTGAACTCAACTGGAATATACTTGCTAAGACTTTCTTTTCCTTGGTATAAAAGAAATTACTTCAGATGGGTGCTTTAGCTATTTCTAAAAGTGGTCTCCCTAAGGAGGACTTCAAAAAAGTAAGAGCTTTAATTGTATAATTCACATAAGATAATTTTTTGGATAAAACATCCCCTTATCTCAATAAGGAGTATATCTGAGCGTGCCTTCCTGAGCTGGAGAAAATATCGTCTCTTTACAGGGGCATTCTGTAAGTGTACTTAAGCAAAATACTCAATTTTTGTCTGTTTCTGGGATTTTTTTTGTGTGTTGGTGCATCAGTATGAGAAACCATTCACTGAACTTTCTGTCGTGTCAGAGGCTGGCTCCATGGAGTTGTTACAGGTTTGGGGCATGCATTTATACAACCGCAGTTGTTTCCCAGAGGTATGTTTTGAGACGTCGTCTGTACCGTGTTTTTGAAAGGAAGCTACAGATAACAATGTCTGCTTGGATGTGCCCAGTTAATAGAAGGTGCAAGAAGACCTTCCTGTATCTGTATGCCCACACAAACATCATGGATTTGAAATGTTAAATCATCAGATTTGGGGGCGGGGGAGAAATCAAAGTTCAAATTCTTAAGTTCTTTACCTTGATTCGTGCAAAGATTTTTAAAAAATGTTTTATCTTTCTGTATTTTTATATCTCTTAAGATTGTGAAGTGCGATATCAGAAGTTGCCTATTAAATTTTTTATTATTTTATGTAACTCCTTTTTGGGGAAGTATCTTACAGGAAAGGAAGGTGGGCATATGCAATATTTGTAGCTTGCATAATTAGAATTGCTCTCCAGAAGCCAGAATTAAAATTGTATTGGTTCAGCTGAAATGTAAAACAGTGATGAGGTTACATTAATATCCTTGAGAAAATACAATGTTTCAGACTTCAGGTTTTAAGGTCTTCCTGCTTTATCCACTGAACATAGAGAAGATGTTACAAGAAATTTGGGGAAAGATCTATATATTTTTTTTAGAATGCTTTTATTTGGTTTTCTGTTGCTTTGCATGGAGGGTATGTCTGCAGCACTCTGAATGCCCCAGGAATCCGTGCCAGAAGCCTGTCTGCTGCAGCATCAAATCGGAGCGCCCTGAAGAAGCATCAATGCAATAGAAAGAAATAATTTGCTAGGTGTAAATTCACCCTGTTGCCTATCCTTGTTGATTACCTTACGGGTAAGGGAGAAGTGGGGCATTTGCGGAACACTTGGGACACTAGCATGTGGCTGTCCTGACCTTTCTCTTTGATCGTTTTCCCTCTTTTTCTAAAAAGATGTTCAGAAGAAATCACATGTTTTTTTCTGCCTGGTTTTCATGAAAAAATTACTTATTTAGAATTGCCCCAGGCTAGTAAATGAGAGCAGCAGTATAAGGGGTAGCTAGAAACATCTTTCAGTTCAGCTAAGAGTCATCTAAATTTAATTAAGTGTGCTCCAGATCAGACAGAGCAGGGAGAGTGTTGTGTCTCAGCAAGCAGGTAATGAAAGTTCCCCAATGGATAAAGCATCTTAATTACAGACACTTTTCAATTACAGGGAATAAAACCAAAAATAAACCAACACACTTGAATGGCAGATTTCTTTCTTTATTGGCATGAAAATTTCTTGTGCCTCTTTCCTTCTTCGGGTGCTCTTGCATTTGTAAGCCTCTCAAACAAGATTTCAGGGGCAGGACTTTTCTTCCACTGAAGCTGTTGGCATGTCATACTGTCAGCTATGATTTTTACTAAGGTAGCTTCCACAGATGTCAGTCAAACCTCTAGTCTAAGCTGCCAACTATTTTTAGTAACTAGGAAATAAGCTAGTCTTATGAAAAATGTCTTATTCTTAAATCATGGGTAGTATTAATGTTTAAGAAAAGAGGATCCCATTATCAAGTGTTTATATCTGTATTAATGCTACTTTAAAGTGTTGAATACACAGCAGCCATGATGGACCTCAAAGGACTCTCTAAAGCATTCATTCCTTGAAAATTTATTTAAAGACTGGAAAACGCATAGACTTGAAAGTGTATTTAAAATCTAGGATTAAGCTGGTTTTAAACCTCTTGATTTTTGAGTACGTTAGGATATCCACCAAGACTGTGTAGCCTTTCTGAGGCAAGATGTACGACGTTAGCATATGGTCACTTGTCAACCCCAATAAAAGTTTAATAAAAAAGAAGAGGATGATGAAGAGCATCCATTGCTGAACGCAGAGGGGTTTTTTTATAATTCAGATGGTAATTTTTTTTTTCCTGACAGTGCTCTCCTACGCTTTATACTTTCTAAGAGTGTTTTAACATTCACAGTTCTCATTTTCCTGCCTTATTTTAGCTGTGATGCTGGCAGCACAAAGCTTAATACTGGTCTCCAGATCAGACCGATTAGACTTTGAAATGACCTAAACTGTTTTTAGAAGATGCATGGAATGGTGGTCCACGTCTGCCATGATGTCTGCTTTAGTGCAACAAAATTTTTGCTCCTTTTGAGTACTGACGCTCCCAGCTTGAGCTATGATGGGATCCTGAATCAGACAGAGCTTTCGGGCGGTGAGGATGCCCTCCCTCATTCTCTCTCCCCAAAGTCTTACGGTCTCTGAAACAGCGTATTACCATAATGAAAAAGACTGCAGAATAGAGCAAGAAGAGCAAATATGCAGCGCATCCAGCTGTGGGTCCGCTCCTCCCGTGTTAGAAAGCAAGCAGGTGAAATAAGGAGCTGCTCTGAGAAAAAGAGGATGACCTCAGGAAAAGGGACAGAGGTGTAGAGGAAGGATGACGAGGGTGAAATACTAGAGATCAGTAAAATCACGTGCAGCACCGGGTGTTTAATATTAGAATCATCAAATTGAAAAAATAGCAAATAAAAAACAATAGATGTATTAAGTGTGACTAGCAGATGGGGGTTCAAAGCAAGCAATGGGAGATATTTTCATGCAGTGTGTAACGAAGCTGTGAAATGCATTGCCCAGGGCATTGTGGATACCGAGGGCTCATGGGGTCTTGAAAAGCAATTAGAAAAATTTTGGGGGGTGGGGGAACCCACTGGTGGCTCCCTGCCATGCTCTGTGACAGCCCGGAGCCGTGACTCTTTGCAGGCTGAGAGGCTGCCCTGGGGAAGGGCTGCGGTGTCCTTCTCTGGTTCGATACCCTCTTTGGGGTCTGCTGGTGGCCCTGTCACGGTCAGGGAGGTGACGAGGTGAGGATGAGCTGGTCAGGCCGTTCTTAACTTCTCCAGCAAGGTGAGATGCCTGGAAAAGGGAGAGCTGTTTCTGAACAGCAGGGAGAGGCTGGGCTTCAGGAGTTCCTCCGTGTCTGAATACGGACAGGATTAAATGAGACGACTTCTCTGACTTTAACAGGTGGTGATAGCTAATCTTACGTTTTGACTAATCTGTCAGATCTTCTCGAGCCCTAAGGTAATTAGAGGACCTCACTACTGCTGGGCAGGACAGGCTAAAGAAAAGGACCAAAAGCACATCTTCACCCTCAGCCTGAGAAGTAGTTGCTCTTTCTTGCAGTTCAGTGAGTCTGTGGGTTGAAACAAACCCAGGTCCTTCTGGTTCGCACGGAAAGTCTTTTTCTTTCCATCATGTGCAAGGCTTGGATTTGGATCACCTCCACGCTGTAGAAACTTGCCTACTTTCGTGGTCTCTGGGTTTGACTCAGGCTGCTAGCTCCCTGCTTGCTTTCTCTCCTAGTTTCTTCCACCCTGCAGGTTCTCCAAAGTTAACAAGCCTAGTGTCTCTCAGGCGAGTAGTAGTTTTCTTCCCTTCTTTCTTGTTGAGACAAGGTAAGCATGCAAGTTTCTTTCCTGCTTCCTACAAGTTCCCCCTCTCTGTCAGGGCATCGTTTCCCCTACCGGTGTCACGAGACGAATTAAGGTGTTCCTCCAGCTGCTGTACTTACATGCAAAAGTTGGGGTTTTTTTACATTCAGCTGGAGTCCGTTCAACTTGTATTTTCCTTCTGTGCCTTCCACAGGCACTGGTAGTAGTCTTCATATAGAAAGAATGATAAAAACAAAGCCATTAATTAGTGTTAATGATTTCTGTTTAGCCTAAAAGTCATATTGGTTCTTAGCAAATTCCTGGTGCCACTAGTAAAAGCAATGTTCCAGAAATGGTATTTTGGATGAGATATAATTTTTGGAGTTAAAGCTGCAGGTAAGAAACTCTCTGTAAGGAAAGATTTAAAAATTCACTCTGTTGTCCTTAGATTCCTTCACATATATATATAAAAAAAAAGAGTATATATGTATGAACACTGTGTATTGACAATTGTGGCCCTATAGCACATGTTCTGCAGGCAATATAATTTGTGACTGAACATTACAAGAGATACTTTATTAAATTTAGCAGATTTCTAGCAATGAAATGCTTCAGAATATTTAGTGTTTCATTCTTGACTGAATTTAATTGACTGGAATTTAATGTTCAGTACTGTACAATTTTTTGTTGTGCTACTGTGATTTATCAAAATGTATTCCTACTTTGGCTTTTTCTTTTGATCTTTTTTTTTTTTCTTCTTTTTTTCTCTTCGAGCACCGAAAGGAGTAACCTATCGAGCTTTTGTTGGAGGATGTTATAAATGAAAATTTAGTAACCATTCCATCAGCTTTGTAACCTGGGCGAAGTGATGTGTGCATGGTAGGGGATTCTTAGGGAAGACATGAAGTGTGGCTGAAATTTGTCACTGTGAAAGAGAGCTTCCACCTTGGTTCGCTCTCATTTCAATTAATATTTATCACCTAGTATCAGTGTAGATATAATATAGATATTTTGAAGTTTTGGAACAGAAGAGTTAGAAATACTTGACTTAGAAAATTTGCCTTTTCATTCACAAATGCCAGTTTAAAGCACAAATAATTAATTTCCTTGATATCTTTATCAGGGTAAAAATGAGGTCTTTGTAGTTATAGCAAATATAATTCTTTAAATATACCTCTGACATATCATTGCCCCAACTTTCTACTGTAGAAAATAAATCATTAAATTAATATTACAATGCCTTTTTTCCCCCCATTAAAATATCATCATTGTGATTGCGCAGCTTTTGTCACACTTCTTGTATTCTGCATAGTCTTAAGACGGGATCTTTATCATGATTTTTGGGTGTATAATGCTGTGACAGCAGTTTTCTTACTTTGCAAGGAATTACAAAACAGCTTGTAAATCACAAATATAAGGTCTCTTAGTAGAAGTCTGTTTGGATATACATAAATTAGTCTTGTGGTCATGCTGGCACAGCGGGCAGCTGTAGTTCCTGAACAAATTAGGGTGAGGTGAAAAGAACATCTAGGAGAGGTGTAAAAAAGAATTGAATTTGGAGAATATGGAATAGCTGAAGAGAAACAAAAGCATTCAAACACTCTTCAGTCATGACGCCTACCAAAGAGCTGCCTAATTTTTCATGGCACGGGTTTTATTTATGCCATTTCTCAATTTGAGCAACGAAATCACTAAGAAAAAAATGTAACATGACTAAAATAAGAACAAAGTAGAATTAAATATCCATCTCCTAGTACTGGTCTTAAACATCCATTTTTATTCTACTAATGGCAGTTCTTTGTTTTATAGGCGTATGCTACTATAACTTATATTTCTGGTTTAAAGCATTTTTCAGGCCAAATGTAACTTATGAGTAAAAGTTTTGTTCCAGCGTGGTTTAAATGCAAACCCCCCCAAAAGCTGCAGTGTTTTTTTGCTGTATGATTGTATCAAGTGCAGACTTTGAAAATCATTCTTGAGTGTGTTATTTTTTGAATTACGGAGAAGGTGTATTGCATTATTATTTTCTCTGATCGTATTGCAAAACATTTAACCTGTGAGCACACATCACTTAACCAGTTACAAAGAGAGATAAAGGAATCTATAAATTTTGCATTTACAAGATCCTGCAACGAAGGCATTGTAAGTTACTCTTTCTGGGCACCGCAGGTTCGAGCAGCACTGATGTTAAAGAAAACCGCAACGTGGACAACGTTCCCCCCAAGGACGGCGGTGGGCAAGGTGCCGGGGAGGGGACGCAGCTCTCCAATGGCGGTGGCAGCAGCAGCAGAAAGCGTCCTTTGGAGGAGGGCAACAATGGCCACTCCAAATTTCGGCCGAAGAAGAGGAAGAAAACGCCTGGCCCCGTTCTGCCAAAGAATGCCCTGATGCAACTTAATGAGATTAAACCCGGTTTACAGTACAAACTCCTCTCCCAGACGGGGCCGGTCCATGCCCCCATGTTCGTGATGGCAGTTGAAGTCAACGGGCAGGTATTTGAGGGGTCTGGCCCGACGAAGAAGAAAGCTAAGCTTCACGCCGCCGAGAAGGCTCTGCGGTCTTTTGTCCAGTTTCCAAATGCCTCGGAAGCGCACCTGGCAATGGGGAGGACTCTGTCGGTCAACACGGACTTCACCTCTGACCAAGCGGACTTCCCCGACACCCTTTTCAATGGGTTCGAAACGCCGGTCCCTTCCGATGCTTCCTTTTACCTAGGGTCCAACGGGGACGGGTCCTTTAGCTCTAGTGGGGACTACGGTTTGCCGTCGTCTGCCGTCGCCAGCAGCCTTTCCCAGTCGCCTCTCCCCGTGCCATCGCCCTACCCCTCCGCCAGCGGGAAGAACCCCGTCATGATCCTCAACGAGCTGCGGCCAGGGCTGAAGTACGAGTTTCTCTCGGAGAGCGGGGAGAGCCACGCCAAAAACTTTGTCATGGCTGTGGCGGTGGATGGTCAGACTTTTGAAGGCTCGGGAAGGAATAAAAAGCTGGCAAAAGCTCGGGCCGCTCAGTCGGCCCTGGCGTCCTTGTTTAACATGCAGCTGGACCAGACCCCATCTCGACAGCCCATTCCCAGCGAGGGGCTCCAGTTACACTTGCCACAGGTGAGAAGCCCTTTGGATTTTGTTGATGGCTTTGGGTAACGACCAAGAGTAGCCAAGTCACGCGTATTGAATCAGCTTGAACAGCTTTTCTGCTCTTTATTCCGCTTCTGTAGATGTGTGTGTGCATATATATATATGTGTGTATATGCATTAGGTGATTTATCCACTTATGGCTTCTGACAGTTGCATGAACTCTTTGTATTCTGTTGGACACAGAGGAGGCTTTGTTGCTGCTGCTTTCAGCCTTGATCATGTCATGTAAGAGAGCACTAAGCCCAGTGCAGTGCCAGCTTGGACTGGGGTTTGTGCTGAGGAAAGGTTGAATTGCGTCTTGCTCGTCTTAGGCAGCAAGACTTAGATGGAGTTCAAGTCGGAATTCCCGCTTTAAGTAAAATTATTATTTGATAGAACAGTTCTTAGCAGAGAAGAAAATTGTTCTGTTCTGCAAACTGAAATTGTTGGCATTAACAGAGCAGAATAATGGAAGTCAAGGACAGATTAGGGGAGGCTGATGCAATCGCCACGTATTTCCAGGATCTAAATAAACGACACACTGGCACTGCATGTATCCAAGATGTGTGGTTAAATAGCTGTCATCTAAAGGATTGTGCTCTAATCAAATCAGTTAATAAGTATATGTGAGTTACTCAGGCAAGTAAATCTGGATGAGAAATAGTTTAAATCAAATAATTAATGAACTAGGGAAAGTATCAAACATACCAGACATTGACCAGAAATTTTAAAAGTAGCTAGGATGGAGTAATTTTTTATTTTTTCAATGGAGAAAAATTCTCCCTTATTTGCTTGCTTGTGTTTCTCCCCAGTCAAACTACGGTAATGATTGTTCAACTACCCTCTTTCTATTCTATCTTGGG
This sequence comes from Pelecanoides urinatrix, assembly GCA_013400755.1. NCBI lineage: Eukaryota > Metazoa > Chordata > Aves > Procellariiformes > Procellariidae > Pelecanoides > Pelecanoides urinatrix. The sequence continues at coordinate 40,182 of VZTQ01005807.1, forward strand.
TCTTTTTAATGGTATTATATGCCTGTCTAAATTCAAATGCTTGCCTGTGACTTTTTTTGCAACTTTCTATCTGTTTATTATGAGAATTTCAAGGCTTTGACCTTTTCTATCTCAAAAACATTGTTTTAGATTTCATTAAAAGTATAAGATACCGGTCTGATTTCCTAAAGTAGGGTTAAAGAGCATAAGTAGATGTTGTGACTATTTTAAGTACGTTGTTTTCTAAAAATGCATGGAGAATATGCATCATTTAGAAATTCCTATATGCTTTCTTTTTTAATGTTGCACAATTATTGCATTATTGATGAATGTTTCCTTCATTTTCGAATCTAGGATCATGCTGTTTCAGGTAGTTGTGCTTCCTTCAGTAGATTCAGTAATGTCAGACTGCATTCTCTGCTGTGCTTTTAAAAGTAGATTCCGCCCCAGACACCAAAAAATTACTGCCAGTAATGTATGTGTTTTTAGTTCTTGAATCAGTAAAATGGTGAAAATTGGAACGAGACTAGGGAAGTGGGAAAGAAGTGAGACGTGAAAGAGGTGTCATTCTGAGAGGGTAAAGTTGTTTCTCCGCCCAGCAGCCCAGCGTATAACAGCTTACGCAGCCTCTTTTCTTCAGGGGACTTCGGTGGAGCACTGGGCAGTGCTGGGTTTTTCTGAGCTCAGGTTTTGACTGAGTCCCAGATAGCTGTCCCAGAGCTTATGGGACGATCAGGGCATTCAAGCCTAGGGTACAGCGTTAAATAACAAAAAAGCCACCCACTTAATTTTTAATTTTTTCAAGTGCTCCTACGCTGACCTTGATACCCATATTCTGTACAACGCAGCCTGCCCCAGGGCTAGCTTGTGCTTCGCCTGTCTTAGAGGCGTGCACCGAAGAAGGCTGCCGCGGTGTGGGGGAGAACCCGGTGGGCTTCAGGGATGCTGCCCAATACGCCGGGTGGGAAGGGGGAGGTTGCTGGTACTGCCTCGCGTAGACCCGACTCAAAGTCAGTTATTTATTCAGAGACTTTTGATCAGCTTGTCATCAGGATGTGGTTGTCCTTTCTGCACTTCGCTGTGTGGTATTACCCTCCTTTAAATTATAATTAGCTGTCAAGTTAATGGAATTATATCAAGGTCTGTTACATATTAGTGATTTTGGTCCGGTATCTATTAATGATTAATAAGGTATTTAAGCATTTATGATGTTTTCAGGTCCTGCTTTATTTATCTTCTTTTTTTTTGTAACTTTGTAAGCTGTTTTATTTTTTTACAGAGTGTTTACTCAGGATGTGTAAAGATGTTAAATTTGGAGATAATCCTAAAGTGCGTGAAGTTGCAAACATTGGAGAGTACAGGAATGAAGTAAACAAGGATAGGATTTGTTATAACCCATAAACCAAATAAAATGCTGCTTGGGTTGGAAAAAAATGGAAGCTAGAAACATGCAAGGGGAGGAAAAATCCAAATACCAAATGCTCAGTGGAAATAATAAAAGCACAGTGTGGTTGTGCCGATGAAGGGGTTGGAATTGGCTGCCTGGGTGGCAGGTTCAAAACCCGCCTGTAGCTGGTGTGTTAATTTGTGGTGCCTCGTGAGAAAAAACAATGGAGCAGAAAGAGTCGAGAGGAGAGAATAGATGATCCCTGCTCCGGGGGTGAGTATCGGCTGAAATGCACATCCGTGACCCCACACCTCCCAATAGCTGCAGGCATCCCGGGAGAAATTAAATACGGAAATACACGTGCAAGCTATCAAATGGTGCAGAAGGGCAGTTGACATCAGAAATCAGCTTGTAAAATGGGCGTAGGTATAATCTTATGGTCTGTAGAGTGGGTTATCGAGGTGCTGATCTCATGGTTTAATACATTTAAAACCAGTCTCTGCAAAGCAAGCTTATCTGCTTGCTTACAGCTTCACCTTTTGTGAGGGACGAAGCAGTGTTGCCTGCGGTGAGGAAAATCTCTTTGCTGGGAAAGGGAGTTGACGCCAGTAAGTCACTCAACATGTGCCTCAGAGCGGATGAAAATGCCCTGCTGAAAAAATCAGCCCTCGTGCATTTACTACCTTGGCAGCGAGCGTGTTAAAATAGAAGAGGTTGTCAGTCTTGCGTTATAGGGACTTGCCTCTCCAAAACAAAGAAAATATTTTTATGGTTAGCTACACTTTGTAAATTGATAGCCATCCTCTCCTCACCTCCCACCCCTCGATGCAAGGGGTGACCTGTATTCTGCACTAAGCCACAGGATGTACCGAGGGCTCTAAAATGTGTCCTTCAAGTTTTATTCTTTTCCACGGGTGAAAACTGCATGTTTCAGCATACTTAGATTAATATCATCAAAAAGTTTAAGTGCATGGCTTGTCATAGGTCTGCAGGGTTGGTAGATGATGAGAACTGGACAAGACAGCGAAATGTGAACAGTCTTTTAAAACCACTTCTGAAAACAAAGGGGTCACGTGTTTATAGATGAAGCGTAGAAGTCGATGTGACCAGGTTTTTGAAAACTGTTAGTGCAAAGTCCAAATCTGATTTCTGGGGAAAAGGGTATTGTTGAGCACTCGACCACAGCAAGAGCCACACTGGGCCAGGCAAAAGCTCCCTCTCACACGTCATCCCATCGCCAGTGCCGTGTCCCTGCCAGCAGCCCCAGCACTGGGAAGCGGGAGGTTTGCAGGGGATGCTGGTGCCGGCTGAGGCTGTCTCCATGCACGGAGCCGGTCCTGCCGCTGAGCAGCGCCGTGCACATCTCAGGAGGTGGTGCGAGGACTTCCCTGCACATCTCAGGAGGTGGTGCGAGGACTTCCTTGGACATCTCAGGAGCAGTGGATGCTCTGTTGGACTTCCCTATTTCTTCATTTTTGATCTCTTTATCACCCAGAGAGAAGTCTCCCAGAGATCACTTGTTTTCTCTCCTTTCCTTCTTTTGCCTTAGATGCTCCCTGCTTCCCAAGGAAGGCCATGAGGGGTCTCACACCTCTGTCAAAGGTGGGATGGTGCTGTCCCTAAAAGAAGTACTCAGGCCAGTACCAAATGGCTTGGAAAAAACTGAGAAAAGGGCATATTGATAGCAGTACTCCCCCAGTTCGTGCTTCTGACACTCGACAGTTTGTGTCTCAAGGATTTTCTCAGCCAGAAATGGTGTCTTTCCATCTGAGAGTCCTTGAGGGATTATTGTTTTCCCTCATGAATTTCAACCGTTTCTTGAATTTCCGTAATCTTTTAGCGTCCACAGCACCCTGTAGCAGTAAGTTCCACTGTTTAAGTATGTATTGCGGGAAGAAGAGTCTCATCTTGTTTGTTTTGAAACGTGCGGCGTGCATCCCGGTGTGCCCTAGGGCACCTGGTGACCTTCCGTGAAGTCTGCTGGTCCAGGCTGCCGGCATTACTGGTGGAAATGGTTTCCATCAGACGGTAGGAACCTGCTGGTGGAGACATCCTCTTCAGGGCACTGATGGCCTCTGTTAGGAAAACCTCCGTATAAGCTTTATAATGATGCTTCCCAGATTTCCTCAAACTGTTTACTTAAAAAGATAGCTGATCAGTCAGGATGCAAAGAGGTGGCAATTAGAGAATTGGAATTGTAAATATTGAAGCTTAAAAATAGAGTTATTTAGATTAGTGAAAGCTGGGCTATTGTGAGAGAAAGCAACTTGCTTTAGACATATAAGCAATGTGGCTGCAGATGAAATTAATTTTAAAAAAATCCACTACAGGGGATACTTTTAATCATTCACCTAATTGTGTTACAAATTCAATTTGTTCTGTATATCATTGTGGACAGACATTGAAACAAAACGTTAAGCAGAAGGAATGGAGTGAGAATCAGTACTGCAATGGCTACTTGTACTTGAAGTGCTGTGTTGATCCTGGTTCAGCCTGGGGTGGGGGGAAACTATAAAAGAAGTATGCAAATATAGGAAAGGTATACAAATGAATGATGAAAATGATCAGAGATCTGGGAAAACTGCTTCTGCAGAGGTACTGAAGAGCTCTAGGCAGTTTATTGCAATAGACTGCTTAGTGTATACAGGAGAATGAGGATGTAACAGATTCAAACCTAGCAAAAAGATAATACTGAATGTGTTTATGGGAATTAATGAGTAATATGTTGGAATAATTGCTGTGGAATTGGCAGAAATGTAAAAGATACATTTGCAGGGAGAGAATCTACTGCCAGGTAGCAGTTCCTTTAAATAAATACAGGGAACTTTGGAGCACGAGAAAATAATTACCCTGTTTTATTAGTGTGGATATGTTTGCACCTTCTCTGAATTGTGTGTGCTGGTCACTGTCAGAAGAGAGATAATGGACTTTGATTTTACCTACTGTGGGCACTGCCACTGCTCATCAGCTTGTGAAAGTTCACATGAGCCCTAAACTGTGAAGGTAAGAAGAAATAAAGCTGAGGGAGAACATCTGTGCTTGAAAAGGATCCCTAGAGATCCAAAGGGAGCACAAAAGATTGGGAGGTCTTGGGTCAGGTCCCCGGTGAGAGTTGGGTGCCGTCAGCCCAGGCTGTGCCCCCGCTCCCGCTGCTGTTGGTTCCACCAGCGGGTGCTCACCAGCCTTCATCTGGGGTGATCTCTGTGGCCTGCCAAGGTCTTCCTTCGGATCCAGACAGACCTGAACTTCATCAGCTTCAGAATATTTTAAAACGTGGATGGTCAGGGGGCTTCTGCTACAACATTGCTGCAAGATATGTATTAACCAAAACCAGTCTGTATGTGTAGAAAAGAAGTGGATTCACTGTAATTTCATCAGAGAAAAGAACAATGCACCCAAAATAGCTTTGAGCTCACGTACCTTAACGAACAGACTGTCAGCTATTTTAGGTCTTTCCTTTTTTGAATTACCAACTTTGAATAATGATTTAATGCAGGAGCAGGGGTAGAGAAACTGCGTGTCAGATGTTAGGGCACTCACTGGGAAGGTGAGATACGAGTTCAATTTCTGTTCCAATTAATATTTATTTATATGAAAGGGAGTAGAGTCAGAATGAGAAGTGAAAGATCCCTACCCAGCCCTGTCAGCAGCCTGGGCTTTATGTGGAGACAGCTTCAGGTCCATGGTTTTGAGATGGGGACAACAAGGACATCATTTTAGGCCAGTAAGTCTTGCGGCAGTGATCTGTTCATAGCCTGCCTTATTCCCATCTCTTCCATGCTCTTAGTGACTCTTAACCATGTTAATGTAGAAAAGGATAATTCTTCTTATTTATCATGTGAGTATTCTTATAAAAGACCAACAGCTTAATAACTAAATCCGTAGACATGTAATAGTGTTTATTCCTCACCACCCACCTGTTGTCACGCAACTTGAGTATCAAATAGAATAAAAAAATCTTTAATATATCTGCCTGTTTTCTGGCAGTGATTTCCCCTTCCCCCCCCCCCNGGCCATCGTCCAAGCCCTCCCCTCCTCCCCCCCAGTTTCTCCTGTATTGTTTCCATCTCTAGCGGTCATTTTTCTTGCTTGAGTTCTACTTAGTTCTTCTTATCAGCCCTCCCCAGTGTCTGGCTTTATGTTCATTCAAGCGTTTTTAGATTTCCTTGCCAGCAGCTTAGTTCCACGCTGTTTGAGATGCAGCCCCATCCCATCCTTCTGTGCCAGCTTACATCTTCCCAGAGGCACTCACCGTGTTCTCACTTGTATACCAGCACCACAGTTTCCTCTGCTTTGCTTATTATGTGAAAAAAATAATCCTTTTGGAAAAAGCTAATGTGTCCACCCTGTATGCAGGCATCCTACCCAATTGCTGTTCAAGTAGCCTTTTTGTCAGCAGTATTGGCAGGTAAGTCGGTTTTGGTTCAGTATTTTGGAATCACCATTTCTGGTATGTGCTGAACTTTGTGTTTTTGTGTAGCTCAGAGTTGGAGAAGACTCTTCCGGTTTACCAGTCATCACGGTCACTTTTTTTTTGGAGAAGGGGTGACCCATATTGTTTATTCCCTGGATGGCAAGCCTTTCTGTCAGGCTTTGAAGCCTCTCTGAAGTATGTGTTCTCTTTGTGGATCGGGTCCATCCCTACTTGGAAAAGTTTGTTTCACTAGGATATTCCACCATAATGTTATTCAGCACGATTTTACATTGCCTGGTAGCTTCTCAGCTGCCAGCCGTGTTCTCCTGTCCAGCACGCCATGATGTAAGGTAGAGCAGAAAAAAACCAGGGTGATAATAATACTGTCTCTCATTATTTTTCTTTTGTGTATTTACCTTGAAGTTCAGCTTTCTGCATTAGGTAAGTACTAGCACAATTAAATGCAGATTTTGCGCTGTGTGGTCATGGTGCTGTCAGAGCATAGACTGTAACACAATTTTGGGTCTAGCAGCAAAAAGACCTTGTTTGAAAATCAGTGCCTGGCCAGACATGTTTGTAGCCTCTGAGCAAAATTGCATTCCTGAAAAATTTCTCAATCTGTTAATTAGAGTTTCTGAGTTGCAGTCCATTCAAATGCATCAAGAAAATTTGTATTTGCAATGTTGAGAGTCTTCTGACTCTACAAGTTGTGCAACTGCAAAACATTGGCCAACGCTTGGTGCAGATGTGACCTCAGTCACCACTGACCGCTGGTGACTGTCTCCAGTCAGATTCTGGAAAAAGCTGTTGAGCTCTGAAATCCTGACACGAGTTTTAGTTATTGCTTCCTTGGCTGCTAAAGCTTTTTCAGAAGGAACTTAACTTTGAGACCTCCTCTACCTTATTTCTAGGCTGTCGGTTCTCATGAGCGTTGTTAAGAAAAAGGTGGTGAATCAGGCTGGCAGCCTTCAAACCCTCTTTTTCTTTTCTTTCTTTCCTTTTGACCCTGGCAGTCTGTTTTTAGAACTGATTGTGTTCCAGAGTTTGTACCATTTCAAGTGGGTGCCCCCGAGCTCTGCATGCCGCTGCCCATCAGCCCTCTTGGTTTGCCTTGGGCCCTCGGTGGGGGGTGAGAGTGGTGATCTTCTTCCATTACTGAGAGCCCAGAGACAGTTCGTAAGCAGAAGACTCTCAGCCACAAGTGTCCTTTTGGGCTTGATATAGTTGCTTACATGTGGGTTTAGCACCACGTTGGGTATCTAAGACATCTGCATGGCGCTGGCAGGTATGACACAGGACCTGTGTCCTTCTGCTGTGTCAACCTGTGGGCCAGGTGGTTACCCCAGAACGTCTCAGATACTGCTGTGTGCCCACACATGGACAACCAGATCAAGCTCTTTATGCCTGGTGCTCCAAGATAGGGGCCTGAGCTCCCTCCCTGGCTGTCTGCGGCTCCTCTCCGGCTGCCGGTCCCAGGGCTGGTGGAAGATGGGCGAGGACGTGCTGCCCTGTCTCTCCTGCCAGCCTGGGGACCCCTTATCATGCCATCCAGCATGTAAGTCACCTTTCTCAGCCACTCCTTTGGGAACAACCAGCTCTGCTGGTGATGCTGTTGCATAGATTGCCCTGGTTTTCAGTTTCTTTTAAGGTGAAAATTCAAGAATTTGATCTTGACTCATCTCTTCTAGCTGCTATGATTCCAGCTGCCTTAGAAACAGCAGGTGAGATTAGCTGCAGTGTTAAACTGAATCGTCGTTCAACAAGAGCAGGTCTGGTATTTTGAAGTTTTCCTTAATACTAGAAATTAGCCCCCCTTACAGCCTGACCAACGTTGCTTGCTAACCCTGCTGGCAAGATACAACAAGGCTGTGACTGTTATTGTTCAAGTTTTCCTGAAGGTGAAAGAGATAAATCCTTCCTAATTTTAAGATAGCTTATTTTGGGTTATACATTAACATTTTCTATTCCTAAATTTGTGTATGGCTTGTAAAAATAAGAAATAGAAAGTGTTTAACCAGTGTTGAAAACAGAGTTGTTCTTATTTATGTAATAGCTAGATAATGAATTCAACTGTTATGAAAGGTTTACATGTTGGTTTGAGGAGCCTGGTTTTTGCACTTCAATCTTCTTGTCAGGTCCAATGTTGAGGATGCTGAAATGATGTGTTTTGAGGTTTGCGCATGAAAGCATAGACTTATCTGTCTATCCGGTTGTTCTCCTAAGCCTCAAATGTTCATAACGATCATGAGCATTAGGTACTTTGATGCTTGGCTTAGGGCTGTCTGACCCTGTTTTAACAGACGTGGAGCACACAGAGCTCTGCTTACACTTATAAAGAGCTGCAAGTGCTCAGTACGCCTGAAAATTTGACCCAGCAACCTCCTCAGCATACTGCTCATGCCTCAATATCCATTTTTAAAGTGAACAATTAAAACTCATTTAATTTATTGTGTTGATCATTTAAAAGTGCAAATCTTTATAACCTAATGCTGCTGTAATTTATTTATTTATTTTCTAATGCACATTTCTGTGTGATCCTACAGGTTTTAGCTGATGCTGTTGCACGCTTGGTTGTAGATAAATTCAGTGATTTGACAGAAAATTTCACGTCTCCACATGCACGTAGAAAAGTTCTTGCTGGAATTGTGATGACAACAGGTAAAGAAAGAAAAAAAAGTGCTATTTTAACTGCTTAAATACAAGACCTCTGCTTGCATTCTAGGAAACTTATCTTTTTTCAGTCAACCAGTATTGAAATATATTTTTACTGCTTAATCTTCAAGGTGCACTAAATATAGCAATTAAATCTTGACTAAAGATAATTACAGGAAAATTAGACCTGCAAATACTGCTCTTTACGCAGAGTTCCTGTCTTCTGCCTGATTGAGACATCTGAGATAACTCATGGTCTACAAAATGCATGTACCTTTTAAAATGGATTATGCAACTTTTTGAAAGTAAATCTAAAATAAATTTCACTGCATCACAGATGGCATTCTTGGTTTTGGTCATATTATGTAAGAAATGATGCTTGCTTTCCAAGTTTTTAAGGTTTTGCACTTTGTTAGAGTTATTCTTGCTATATTTTATTCTTAGTGCTTTGTGTCTCAGTCATTTTAGTAAAAATATCTGAAGAAAGCAGCTTATGTTTTGGCAGCTGACACTGGTGTGCACGTACAAGCAGCAGTAATGTCGTGGGTCTCTGATTGCTGGCACGAGATCAGCGCTCTGCCAGATCACCCAAAACAGTGAAGTTCTGCCCTGAGCTGATCCGAGACCACGCTGCTGCTGAATTCTCCTCAGGCTAAGATTTATCTTGGTCTTCAAGCCATCAGAACCCTTGATGGGACATTCATTTTGGACCTGTCGTGAAATGTCCCCAATTAGTTCTACAAGTCAGACGGATACCTGTGATAAATGTACAGCCTTCCCGTGGTGATTTGGGCAACTCCATCCCCTTTCCGGGAGCAGAGCAGAGCAGAGCAGAGAGGTCTGAGGGTGCTGGTTAGGGTAGATGATAACTGTATGCTCTAGGGACAGGGGACTGTGACAAAGGGACAATGTGGCCCACACTCTGTCACAAGACATCCGTGGCGGGCTGACCCCGGCCAGCAGTCAAACACCCACCCAGCCTCTCACTCACTTCCCTCTCCTGGGGAGAAAATGGAAGGAGGGCGAAAAGACTCGTGGGTAGACAAACGCCGTAACCTCGAATGTCCTCGCTTCCTTTCCCTGAGCTCTTATTGCTGAGCACAACACTTATGGTGTGGGATATCCCTCGGTCACTGTTGCTCAGCTGTCCCAGCTGTGTCCCCTCCCAGTCTCTCGCCCACCCCCAGCACACTGGCCTTTGGGAGGTTTGGGGAGAAAGCCTTGACGCTCCTCAAGCACTGCTTAGCGACAGCCATCACATTCGTGTGGTGTTTTAGTCCCAAATGCAAAGCACTGTGAGGAGCATGCTGTAGTTTTATTTAATATATTTTGTGATATTTAACAAGTTTTTATTGTAATTACAGTCCTGTGTCCACAATTCCCGGAAGAGCCACGTGACCAAAGAATTAAGACTTAATTAACATGTGAACACATTTTGATTAGCTGAAGAAATAGCTTAACACAGAATTAAAAACCATCTTTGCATGGCTACGTGTCTGGGGCACCCCTGGAATTAGCTGACCCCATTGCACAGCCCTGTGTTGTAGAGTGAGGTGGCTCCCTGCTTCTCCTCCATGGTCTTCTCCTCCAGCCCTCTGTGCCCCTCGTATCGGCACTGCCGTCGTGCGGCCAGGTGCTCATGGGAGGATCCTCAACTCTAGGTGCTTGGGGTGCGTTGAAAGGGGTTTTTCTGCTTTTCCATACCGCAGTAACTGTTCTGTGGGAGGAAGGCAGCAGAAGGCGTTTGGCAGGGCTTGGCCGCTATCTGCCGCTGCTGGTGAGGCCTCGAGAGCTTCAGAGGAATTAGTGTGGTTTGTTGGGGCTTTTTTTTGCTGAGCGTTTTGCTAGAGGGATGTAATATTTTGACCTGTCTTTCTGAATCCTTCATGCAGCTGACCTTTCTTTTTTGTGATAAAGACGGTTCTCTGTATAGAAAACACCCAAAATATTTTTTTAGTTCTATTGTACAGAACGATTTAATACCAAGAACTACACTTCTAGAAGCATTATACTGCTGATAAGCTTTACATTGGTTTAAGTATTTAAACTTCTTCATTCCCTAGTCTTACCTTGCCTGTTGTTGGCTTAATACCCTTCCATAACTTGTTGCTGTTTTAATAAATCAGTGCCTTTCAGATTTCTAAAGTCTCTGTGAATATCTGCATAGGCGGCCAGAAGGTACATGCTGGAAGCTAGCTGGCTGCCTGGGGCTCAGGAAAAAAGCATCGTCTTTGGAGCTCAGGCTTTAATAACTCTTCCTGAAGCAGCAATTTTGCCCTGCAGGTTTGCAATTTCCAACTTGTCTGAACTCCAACATGAAGAACTCACAAGAACCATGGACCGTACTGGTACAGGGAGGGTATGGCTGGGTGAAGCTTTTGCTTTGAAGAAAGTATCAGGAGAAAAAACTTCCTGATATTTTGTTTTGCAGGTACAGATGTGAAAGATGCCCTGGTAATAAGTGTTTCTACAGGAACAAAATGCATCAATGGTGAATACATGAGTGANAAACAAAAAAAAAGGAGCCTTGTTTGGGTTCTGCAGGAAGATCACTTGCTAGATTATTTGTGATTTTAATTGCATTTTCTTCCTGATATTTTGTTTTGCAGGTACAGATGTGAAAGATGCCCTGGTAATAAGTGTTTCTACAGGAACAAAATGCATCAATGGTGAATACATGAGTGATCGTGGTCTTGCATTAAATGATTGCCATGCGGAAATTATATCTCGCAGGTGCCTGCTTAAATTTCTATATACACAACTTGAGCTTTATTTAAGGTAAGCTGGAGGGAAAAGGAAGGTGAGCTAATCACATGGAATTGAAAAGGTGTCTGTGTAAAACATCTGTCTTAATTATTTCAATGTGAAACACTTGTCCTGTTGCATTAGGATGTTTAATTTAGAACGCAGGCCCTTTGCCCTAAGATTTGACTTTGACAAAACATGTATTCGGTTAGGTGTCAGTCGTGAGAGGGGAGGACAGAAAAAATAATTGGGAATCATTCTGTAAACTGTAAACACATAAATCAAAATAATCTCAAGTGGGCTAAAAGGTGGTGATTTTTCATTTGTTGGTAAGTGCCTGAAAGCTCTTGACATCTGGGGATGTCAAGGACTCTCTATTTCTTGTCTCGATGGTCTTTTAATTTTGTTAATTGTGATCACTGTTAGATTTATACTGTAAAATTTCCAGACACCCTGTGTTTGTTTTTAATGCCTATTAAGACTGCCCAGCTTACGCTTATTTATGTGTTAATGTCAATTTTGACTCTAGCTTTCTTCTCTGTTTCAGCAATAAAGAAGATCAACAAAAATCCATTTTTATCAAATCAGAGCGAGGCGGGTTTAAGCTGAAGGAGAATGTGCAGTTTCATCTCTATATCAGCACATCTCCTTGTGGCGACGCTAGGATTTTCTCACCACACGAAGCAGCACAAGAGGGTACGACAGCAGTCACTCAAGCAAGGGAGTTTAAAGTGTTCTATGAGCATGCATAAGTGGCACAGTTAAAATTTAGGCGTCTTCTTTCCTTTTAGTGTAGATGTGTGCTAGACAAAGATCTCTTCAAAAAAAAATCTGAGCTGTTCTTCCTGTGCGGTAGAAGTTAAGTATAGAGTGATCCACCATGTGGTCTCGAAGAGGCTGAATGCTAGCCGAGATAAGCCAGTGAGTCAGCACGTCCTTGTACAGAACTAACCGAACCGTTTCGCTGTTTCCATCTTTTAATGGTGGTTGTCCGCCTGCCCCTTTCTTGACCTGTCCATTAACTTCGTTCTAACGCTGGGACGTGCAGAACAGAATTGAAGAGCTACCTGCCGTGTACTGCTCCTTCGTGGAAAGCTTGGTTGAATTGCAAGTGTGGTTTAGAAGACAGTATTTGTGAGAGATGTCTGGTGCTGTAGCTAATATGCAAGGAGCAATAGAAATTGTTACACAAGCCAGCAGTTACGCAGGCAAATACCTTTCATTGACTCTTCTGATTGTAATGCTATCTGTAAAACACTTTGAGAATGTTTCTCAGCTGATTGTAACTGATTTTTGTCATTTAGATCAAGGGGACAGGCATCCAAACCGCAAAGCGAGAGGACAGTTACGAACAAAAATAGAATCTGGGGAAGGGACCATCCCCGTGCGCTCTACTACCACTATCCAGACGTGGGATGGCGTATTGCAAGGAGAAAGGCTACTTACCATGTCCTGCAGTGACAAGATAGCGAGGTGAGATATCGAATGATTGGTTTCCTTGCTATTGCTTTTTATTGCTGAAAAGAAAGGAGGGTTGCATGATACCTGCAGCGAATGTGCAGGTTATGGATTGGCTTATTTCATTGCTTAGACGTAGCATGGGGGTGGCTGTAACTCCAGTGATAAAGCTCTAATTCTTCACCTGCAATTGGTGTCAGACCTTCTGCTGGCTTCAGAGGCAAGGTGAAATCATTATCTATCATTCCAGCCACCTCAAGTCATGACAGCTTTGTTTTCTATTTATATCACTGGGAAATAGCAGAGGAGTGCTTCCCCCCCCGTCAAGGTAGTAGAGCATTAGCAAAACAGTGCAATAAATACATTACATTAGTTGCATTTGGATAACTTCCTCTGATGATATACATCCTTGCCCCATCATTGCCCCCCTGTGGCAGGGGGATTGGACTAGATGATCTTTAAAGGTCCCTTCCAACCCAAACCAGTCTGTGATTCTATGATATCAAAGATACATACATTTTCCATGGATAGATTTAGATTTGTATTATTTTATACAGGGAAAAAGTGTTCCAGTTAAAAAAATCTTAATTGATGGGCACTTTTAATTTTTAACTTTAAAATTATTTTAATTTTAGTTTAAATATCTTTACTGTAATTAAATATTTTGTTTCCAATACTAGTGCTTTTATTTATCCAATTCCTTCTTTGTTGTCCTTTTTGACAAAGATTGAAAGATTTTTTTTTCAAAATCATAAATGGATAAATGATGATCCCTCCAAAAAAATTTAGCAGCAGTATCCTTTAACGAGTGTCAGAAGTATGGGAGAGTTGCAACATCATTTTTTGAAATGAGTCTGTTTGTTTGCAGCCTCTGTGTTCTTGCAAAATAGATGAGAAATTCCAAGTTTTTCAGCTGATGATATTTTAGTTATTTTTTAATTAAAATAGCTCTGCTGTTTTGCCAAGTCACAGTCAGCCTGATTCAAAATTTATTAAGTGTTTTAAGTTGGAACTGTTCTTGTGAACTGCCTATGCCAAATCAAAAGTACAGGAGGAAGGTTATGTAATCACTTTGTTCCTCTAGTCTTGTCTCAAGTCATCAGCATCTCTACTGAAGGGAGACGTTTGACTTTAGTTTAAAACCCCCTAACATAAATGGATAGGGCCTTTCAGAAGCTGGGACAGTGGGTTGTTGAAAGGTAATTCTACAAAAATGACATTTCAGTTTCTTTTATAATATTTTCAATAAAATTCACCAAATAAATTCCCCAGCTTCATGCCAGGGACTTCTCCCAACCACCCGACATGGTAATCGTGCCACATTCATTAGACTTCTTTTATCACGTCGTCATTGCTGTTAGTGCAAATAAAAAAAATGAAGACAGTTGTTGAGTTAGAACACATTTGACTATTTTGTTGATTTTGTGTGATGCAGAACAGAATCCATCTCTCGCTTGCGTAGCTAGCTGTCACCTCTCCTTGGGGCTAATGGGAATAATTTTGTTTGTGCCAGTGAAGGAAGCAAATAGAACCCCTTGACACAGAACAAAGACTGTATGACGGGTAAGGAGGCCCAAATTTTCATATTCTTTTTTTTCTTTTCTTTTTTTCTTTTCTTTTTTTTTTCTTTTTTTTTTACATTTCCCTGCCACTTATGACCGTGTTATGTCCATTTACATTTGAAAGAATGCATTGCTCTGTAGTGTCCAGCAGTCAGTCCTCCGGTACGTCTGAGCCCTGTGAATTTACACTGAGCTTTCCCAAAGGTTCACAGTCCCAGCCTGGAAAAGACGAGGATAAATTCAGGGCACAGGATTGCACAAGCAGGAAAACTCCTTGTATCTGAGCAGCCTCATCTGTGTGGATTACATGTATAATCCAGGCTGTTATTTCCAGGCTCTGAGCGCTTTGTGGCAGTGTGCTGTCTAGCACCCCCATGAGCCTGGTAGGAACATCCAAAAAAAATTGAGAGAAACATGGAAAGGCCATGAGTGTAATCCCATTTGGGTCAAAAGCATTAGAACAGGATTATCCTAGTGTGTTAGTGCCTGGTGGCACTGCAGTATGGTGTCGGGGTGGTTTCTGTGACCAGAGTAACTGTTTTGGGACATTAATATACATGCATTTACTTTAAATGTGTCCTAACCTTGTTCTCATACTTTATGATGCCTATTTGTGTCATTCTCCTTTTGATGTGTTTTTCCGCCCACATTCATTTTAAGTTTTTTGGCTTCAAATAATTACTTAACTTCTCATGAAACATTCCAGTTGTCGCTAATGTCTTCCTGAGAAGAACAAAAATTTTTTTCACCCCATTGCGCTGGTAGGAAGGCTGTAGGAATTGAGAAGGGCTTTAACATTAGGTCGAGTTGCTAAAGGGGAAGTCATTGGTGCTCTTCTACTCTAAAGAAGGGAAAATATTACTTCTGATAATCTTTTGTGTGAAGGAACATCCCGTGGCCTTGTTTTGTGCTTCTTCAGAGTGGGAAGTCCGAATGAAAGTTTGTAACTCAATCTTTCTCTTTATTTCCCCAATGGCTTTGTCTTCTTGACCCTCCCACCTAGTTTTTTGGCACTGATGAAGTTGCACAAACACATCTCAAAATCCTATGCATGCTCATTAAAGGCTGCATGTTCTGCAGCTATGTCCATGCCCATCCATCCGTCTTGGAGTTTGAGAGTTATTTCTAAGTGGCAAGCTCCATGGCGGAGCCAGTGTGATTTCTGAACAGCAATAGGAAGAGCAGTTCTCCTCACCAGTTCTTAACCCAAGTGATAGTGGCCGATGTGAATGTATTCACTTCGATACGTGGTGGCTGTGTGACACCTAGGTAAAAAACCTGGGGGAAAGTGGTAGGAAACCACTGCCCAAGATGTAGCATCTAAGTAACCAGATCTAGCATCACGTAACCTCTCAAACCAGTGACCTGAGTCTTGACGCAGGCTCACTGATGTGCAGCAACTCCAGGCAACAGCGGAAAAGCTGGGACAAGTCAGCATTGTGTGGTTGCCAGCCTCGGTACGACTACAAGGGAAAACAGATTCTCTTGTCTGTAATTGCAAATCTGACCTCAGGATAAATAAAAAGATATTTGCGAGAAGTGCTACTGTGGACTTGAAAGCTCATGAAAGGCATGGGCTGGTCTTAGAGATTAGTCTCTTAAGGAAACAAAGAGAAATTGGATTTAAAATCAGAAAAGAAACCAGGTTGCAGTTAGCTGAATGAAGTCGTCTCTGCCCATTCATCTGCCAGGTGATGAGAGTAAAGCCCAGCTAGATGGGCATCCACAGCAAGCGGATGATGACCTGCCCAGTGAGGGTCTGAGTTGAAGTTGAGCAGCAGAAGTGTCCCTGCACAGGAGTGATGAACCACAGCGAACGTGTTGCAAAGACAAGACGAATGCTTGTCACCCAGCTACAGAGGTGAAGGCCACCGCAGGGCTCTGCAAGCATCCCTGGGGATGCTGCCAGCCTCAAACTTGACAGGCTGAACACAGCCCTCTTGGAAACCAGAACCACGCAGGAAAACCCGCGGGCACAGCTACTGCAAACACGAGCGCCTTCTGCTCAGAGCTAGCGAGAGCCCCTGGGTCTGCGGCTTCCAACGCCCTCGTGCTAAGAAGCAAGTTGCCCCACATCTTGGATGCACAGTGGTCGTGGGGATCTCTTGGTTCACGTCGCAATTCAAAAGACTTTGAAATCTTGTTGGTGTCGCGGTAAGGAAAGCCTGCCTTTGGGGTTACTCCCCGAGAGAGCTGCTGTCTGAGCTGTGCTCCTCTGTCGTGGAGGAGGGCAGGAGATGCACGTGAGGAGGCAAAACGCTTTCTGGGGGTAGTCTGACATCTTCTCACATGTTGACACCTTCTCTCCCTTGCCATCGGTTGCAAGTAAAAGATCGTCATAAACAAAACGCCTACTAAATAATTTTCCTTTGTTCCTAGTCATTGCTGTTTATAAATTATATTGGTAAGAGCAGCACTTTGAATTGTAAACACTTGTTTTTGTCAGGTTTTGCAGTCTATCATAAATAGAACTTCATTTTTTCAACAGTAAATTCTCGTTTTGGTAGTTGCAGGAGACTATTCGTTTTCCTGCGATGAATTCTGACACCAGTTCCATGTGCACGCCATTGTAAATGCGCCATTGTAGAGACTCACCTCCTCCATACTGCTGTCTACATAAAAATTATTGAGAATGGTACTAAGACATTTGATATTAACATCAAGCTTTATTGCTTACTGCTGTTAGGCTCCCCTCATTTCTGTGTTTTCTCTAAAATAGTGCAAATAACAGAACTTTTGTGCAGTTTGGGTTTGGAAGGTTCAGAGGAGAGTTTTTACCTGAAGTGCGTATTTTCAACCTGGGGTGTTTTTTTGCAAGAGGTGCACTAGCACACTCTGTGCAAGTGTTGCTGCAGAGTTAAATTTTACTTACCTTTTTACGTATCAAGGGTTGTGAAATCAGCTGTATGTCATGAAGAAATCAATAGACCTTTTAGGAATCCACTGTAGATACCCTTGCCCCTGAGCACATGGTAGCCTAAAGCAGAAATGTGGCGACACAGCAAGGGAGAGAGGACTCCTCTTGATTTGGTGTCGGTCTCTGGTTTCTCTGCCCTCTTTTTTTAATGTCGTGTGATTGCGAACAGCAGAAAGGTTGAGAAAGTGCATCCATCCTCCAGGTTGTTATCAATCAGATCTAAGTGGTGAATATAGAATCAGGACACCAGTGAGTATGATAAATTTGTAAAATTCAGGTTTCCCCAATGCGGTGCTCGTCTAGAAAACCTCAGGTGAGCACACTACACAGAGAGTATCCTCTGAGTAAATAGGCAGGAGTTGAACACAAGTAATGTGCACAGATCTGCAGAGGCCATCGTTGGGGTCTAGTCTGTAAAGGTGGTGAGACGTAGTGGTTTGAAAGAGGATTTCTCTGGATGCTCGAACACAAGATTACTTTGTAGAGGACAAAATGGCAAAATCGTGGTGACAGGGAAAATTTGGTCTTTTGGTCTCACTGTAGCGAAGCGTGCATGGGGAACTGTGAAGCGTAGAGCAAAGTGGGGATACAAGGCACCCCAAGCTGTACTCCCAGGGGGACATCTCAGCAGCGTTTCTGAATTGAAGTTGGTTTTGGTTTGCACCCGAAAAATTCAGCCATCTGAAAAATTTCATGCTAAACAAAAATACTCAATGGAAAGCAGAGCTTTTATGCAAGAAAAAGTCTTCATCAAAAAAATTATCTGCTGGTACAACTTTGAGAGAAGTTTCTCAAAATAAGAAATCTGATACCAAATAAGAGAGCTGTATGTAATTACGCGTTATTTCTTCCTCATAGCAAACAGTGAATATATGAATATATGAAATAATAAGGAGAGGCTTAATAAAAGGTTACTAAAAGGATACATGTTATATGTCAGTCAGACCAGATGTAATTTGTTGCTTCTCGCACAGTTTGCTCCATCTTGCATCATTTTGCTCAGCAGAGTGGCCCCTCTGAAATCAATATTGTTATCTGCAGGAAAAAGCATCATTTGCCCAGTGCCTGTTTCCTTTCTAAAAGCAAGCTAGCTTTCAGCTGGGCTTGGGAGTGTGCTCTTGGTAGTGTATTCGCTGGTGGAGAGAGTGTTTTAGGAGCACCTACGCCCAGATGCTGCATCCCTCCTGCGCGCCGCATCTCCCTGCCTCCCAGCAGTGGTCCCACTGTTGGTTGTGGGGCTGCGCTGCAAACCGGACTGAGAAACTGTCTCTTCAAAATACAAGGCCAGGGTTTTGTTTTGTTTTGTTTTGTTTTTAAACTTGAATCATGTCACTGATCTGACTTTATGGAGAGCCGTATGAGCAATAAAATGAGCAGGCTGAGGAGGATCAAGGTGGTGATAGGCAGAGTCCTCCTCAGTCAGGCTTAGTGCTGGGGAAATGATGGGGTGCAGCTTCACACTTTATAGCAGCAGCAGATTACAGCATCCTTTGACTGTCGTCCTCCTTACGTTTTTTAACCGTTTGGAGCTGCTCAGTGGCCAGATAGTCAGATAAAGTTATCGTTTCTTTCTTCTTGTCCCAGAAAAGCAGCAGGAGTTCATACGTGTAGTGATGGGAACACTGAACCTCCTAATCCAGGTGCCATTGCGGTGCGTCGGGCCATTGCGGTCTGTTGTCTGGCCTCTCTGAGGAAAAAGGAGAGCTGTGGTTTTGATTTGCAGCTTTTGTTTCCCTTTTCATGCTTAAGTACTTTTCTGATTAGTGCTAGAAGAGCTTTAGAAATTTTCTTGCCTCATCAAACATGGTAGGGCTTAAACATCGTCTCAATGAGCCCCTGTAGAGAGTGAACCAAAGTGCTCGGTGACTCTGAATGATCTTCCGTCTCACGAAAGGCAGCGCAGAAGCGAAAGGCCAGTTCAGGATGAGTACATATGCCTTTGCTTGAACTTTCTGGCGTCACGTCAGGTTGCCTTTCCTTGCACTGTGCATCACTTGCAGAACTGCAAAGTTGAAGCTCAGAGTATTGCACGCTGCTGAACACGCGGCTGGCGTTCGGCTGCAGGTATCCCCAGCCGCACCAGGTGCCCCGGCTTCCCTGGCTTTAGATGGCGGACTTGTTGATGGAGAGCTGTTCAGCCCGACGGCCAGGGTCCTACTCGGCTGCTGAGTAAACCACCACGAACTGTAATGAGATCTAGACACCCAGTTCAAATCAAGGCACCTGTATGTAGTGCTAGCAGTCTGGACCTAAAGCCTGTGGCTGGTCATTTATAACAATATAAAAGCTTGTATTTTAAACATCAGTTTTATTTTGAAGTTTTATAAAGGTTGTGAAAGAAAATTCTTGGAGTAAAATCCACAACACCAGTAAAACCCAGTTCTTAAAACCAGAACGCTCAGAATGTGTAAAATACTGTAATAAGAGGCACTAGTTTTATGCTCAGCTAAGACAAGCGTCTCAGATTTTTCCAGTGAGAAGTTTTACGTTGGAGGGCATCTCCCTGCCTGCTGAGGTGTTCTTCCCCTGCGGCAAATCTCTTGTCTAGGCACCTTATTTTAGGCATTTCAGTATCGCCATTGAAGTGATGCAGCATTCCTGTGTTCTGCTTATGCTTGTGCTTTAGTGCTTTTCTCTTTTGCAAATGTGGTGCCATTTTCTTGCTTTAATGGCGAGAAAAGGTACTGCATGGGTCCAGTCTGCTCTGTGATCTGCCCAGTAGGACCGGACCCGAGATCGGGTCATTTTATGTGGGAACTTTGCATTTTTGCCCATGGCCGGTGCAGGAGAGATTTAAACTGCTGAATTAGTGATGGGAGAGTTGTCTTCCGTTATCACTTTCTTGAGCCATCAAATGCTCCTAAATGAATACTGTGCTGCAGCCAGGGTCTATGTCCGCTCTACTGCAGTGCGGAAAGGTTCATTTCTGTGTTATAAACTACATCTGAGCCTTGGAAGGTTTGAGTTTGTAAACTAGATTTAAGTTGCTTCAGTTACTTAACCCTTTTCTGATACTATTTTTAATGTGAAGAAAAAATCCTTTGCGTAATTGTTTCACTGGAAAGGCAACACTGACTAATATAAAGTTTTCTGTAATAAATGTTACGCTTTCTCCTCTGCAGAAACCTCACGGTTTGTAGTGAAATACAGAATTTTGCCCATTAAATTCGAAAGAAGTTGTGGTTTCAGTAAACTTTAGTACTTAGATGACAGCATTTGCTGGCATGCGTTCTGACAATTCGTGCCTGTAAACTGGAAAGAGGAGGCAGTTTTACCATTTCGGGAGGCAATGCCTGTGGCCTTTCAAAAACAGATGCGTGGTATTGGTGTAGCTTCTTCTCAGTTTATATCTATAAAGGTTGTTTTTAGCGTACGTGCTAATGGAAGTGAGAAATTACCGTTTGACAGAAAGAAGTACAATATAAAAAAAGGAACAGCAAGAAAGTCTCTGTGCAATCCTTCCTTTTGACTGTTACAATCTGCAGAACTTCACTTGGGTTTCATGTTTATCTCTGCGTTACTGCCAGTTTCCGATACAAGTATATGTTTCTATAGAAAAGTATGTGTTCTTTTACTATAACAATTGAAACTTAAAGCTAGTTTTATAAACCTAAATACCATCCAACCCTGCCTAATCAATATTAAGAGCTTGAGGCTGTGGTTGTATGAATGGTTTCTGCAGCAAGCCAGCTGCTCCAAATCCAGCGCTCATGAGCACGTACCGCAGCGGTAAACGTGATGCAGCACAGCCCAGCGAAACAGCAGGCGTGTGGGCAGTCCCGGAGTAGCTCTTGTAATACCCGTTCATACAGTTCACCTTCCAGAAGCTTGTTCAGGTACCCACACTCCTCCTCCTCTTTTAATCAAAAGAAGTTGAGCAAGATAAACTTCAGCTTTCATTTTCTGTGCCGGAGAAGGTCACCAAGTGTGGGAAGAAGCAGCAAAACACAAGCTCTGGAAATCCTGAAGACTGAAGCAAGGAAAAGGGTCTGGCAAAGGTTTTATTTAGGGAGCTGGGGCTTGCCAGAGGAATGCTTTGGCCTTTTTTAAAATGTCCATCTGTCACTCAAGTACTGGTCACGAAAAGTAAAATGTGATGTGCCTCACTGGCAGAAGCGCGGTTTGTGTGTCTGCAAGTTTCAGATACAATTGTAAGACTCCAGTTTGCAATGCTTAGTCTTGAATTCTTTCCGGATGTTTCTTCCATAATATTATCTGTGTCTGTAGCAGTCCATGTGCTTCTCTATGCTTGATGTAGGTAATACTGCAAATAACGAGAAAATACTATTGTGATTCACTTGGCACTTGAAATACCTCTGTGCTTACAAAATTCTAGTCATGGTAAGGTCCTTAGAAAGGCATCTAGGCCCTGGGAAGCAATAATTTTCACTTCATATCTTTACTCTGATGGTTGGTTGCTGATTGCATTTTCAGTGAAATACAAAATACGCCTTTATTCAATGTAAAATATGCCTTATTTTTTATTAGCACAGTATTTGTGCTCATTCATTAGGGCCAGCTTTTTTAATGACAGGTGAGTAAGCTAATGCATATTGCCTCCATTTTCATCGTCAGTAAAGATATGCAAAGAAATTGTTTTCTTGGATTGCAATTTTTGTTTTACCCTTGTTTTAAAATAGTTTGCAAGTCTGGTAGCCAACGTGTAGTTCAGCTTTTGCAGTAGTGAAGCAGTTGTGCTATACAGTTTCTAGACTGAAATGATGACGATGCGTAGCCATGCCATCCCAGCACAAGCCGCAAGAAACACTGTTAGCAAAATCCGAGTTCCCTAAACCTTGCAACCCGGTTTAGGATGGGCCTTTTAATAAAGACAACCATTCTATATGAGCGTGAGAGCTTCCATTGTTCTTATCTGTTTTATTTAAGCACCAAAAGAAATTTTCCTGCTGCTTGTGTCTGGGTGTTGCAATTGTACTCAAGTATGCTATTTTAGTAGTCTGCAAGTATGCCTTGGAGACAAGGGCAGTGAAAATACTCTGCAGGAGACTTTGAGGTTTTAAAAAGTACTTTGTGTGACTGTTACATACAGATTGAGAGCCAAAACTTGATCAAATGAAGACAGCTACAAAAAAACTTCATTGTGCTCCTATGCAAGCTATATCCCTGCCACCGGACCCGATCCAGTGTAGGTCACAGTGGTGCAGGCAGAGATTTATGGTTGGAGTTGATGAAGCAGCTAAAGTGAGCAGAGAGTATATGCACTCTTTGCATATTTTCAGTTTTCAGATTCAGTTTTCTCCCTGGCTGTGGATATTGCAAGCAACTACGTACGTCCTTTCTGGCAGCAGGATGTGGACAGTTTGGCTAGGGCGTCAAGGACAAGCTTTCCCTTATGGTGATGCGGTGTTGCAGACCCAATCCTTCTTGTGTTCTGGGAAGGATGGTTTGCCCACTGCCAGGTGTCTTTTGGAGGCATCAGCTACTGTTTCTGACTGAGGATCTCAGTTTGGCTTTCTCCGATTGAATGATCCTGTCCATCTCTGGCATTTTCCCCGGAAAATGCATCACCAGACACGTTAGTGGGGAAGTAAAGTTACGGAGTCTGCTAATGAAGTGGATGCTGACCTGTTGCGATAGGCCGTCTTACTCAGGATTTCGCTGAGCATCCCATAAGCTGATCTGTGAAATTCTGGCAGGTGTCACAGCTATGCTGCCATAGTCATATGCTGGTCAAGAGGAAGGGTTGAAAGTCTGGTCCATTGTGATTGACTGCTATTATGTCTGGCAGATGTTACTTGTTCCATTAAAAAGAAAGTGTTTTTTTGTTTTTTTGTTTTGTTTTTCCCTCCCTCTTAGGTGGAACGTATTGGGTATTCAAGGAGCCTTACTTAGCCTCTTTGTGGAGCCAATTTACTTCTCTAGCATCATCTTGGGGAGTTTATATCATGGGGATCATCTATCGAGAGCCGTATACCAGAGGATAGCAGAGATAGAAGATCTACCACCTCTTTATACACTCAACAGACCTTTACTTAGTGGCAAGTATCTAATGGAGAAGGCCGTACCGGTAACTAAGTCTGTTCCAGTAGCAATGTGATTTTGCAGTTCTCAAAACCTTGCAAATTATGTACTGTGAGTAAACTGCTTTCTGGTTACAACAGAGAAGTTATAGTCTAAACCTGATATAGATACTTGGTCAGAAATACCATAGCAAGGACCCTTTGTGAGTTAAAAGGTGGAAAGTTGTGGGGTATGAACCTTTGGGTGCGGTTTCACATAACTGCTGTCTGGAGCGTGCCCTAGCAATATGTGAGGCAAGTTGAAAGCCCCGGCTTAGTGAAACCTCTTCCCACCCATGAAATAGCGTGTTAGCCCTCACTGTCACTTCTCTTGCCATTGCAGATATTTGTTGAACAGCCACGTCATTAATCAGTATGTCAAGACAGACACACTTGGTTCACAATTGCTAGATCAATAATCAAGTAAAAATGGATGGAGAGAACATCTCAGCTGCCATTGGTTGTATTTTCTTTTTGTCATCGATCTCTGTTGGATGCAGCATTGGCTTTAATTAGCATGGCACCCAACTTGTTTGCATGACCCAATAATCATAATATTTTAATTTCCACTTTGTAGGTTAATGCACAAATGCTGTATTCAGAGCCTGGTGGCATATTCTTTGGGAATATTTTTAATAGAATATTAAATATATCTGACAGACAGCAATATGGCAAGCCCCAGCCAGTGTACTTAGTGGTTGTCTTTCGCAGCTGCTGTTGAACGTTTAAGTACTGTTCTTTGGCTTTGCGCTGATCCTAGGCTCCAGTGGGGCTAAGACAAATGGCAGTAATTTGAATTAACAAGTTGTAACTTCTAATTGAGCTGTGACTTTCAAAGGAAAGTTCTGAAGTGTCTGAAATTCTAAAACTGCTAGTTACAGTAATGCTGTGAAAGCTTTAAAACTGGAATCTCTTATCCTCCCTCTCATTGTGTGCATTGCTTTGTTCTGTAGAGCTTGGCTTTTGGCATGTGTCTGTTGATTTTCCAGGGAAAAAAAACCTCAGTATTTTAAAGCATGTTTAAAGTTTGACATGAATTTTTAAAATAGATTTAGAGAGGGAGTGGGGAAAAGAGCATATTGAACAACCAGCATTTCTTTAGATAAGAAAAATAATTAATAAGGATTCCCTGAACTAGGACGTATTAAAATGTTAAGTAACCTATTTATCCTTATATTAACAAGTAAGTAACAGTTACAACGCTCACAGTACCAAATATTAAATTGTTGTATGGGCATAGTAGCTGATGTATGGACTGTTTCTGCCTGATTTTGGGGAGTTTTTATCAGTTCTTCAAGACAGCAGGTTTGGGGTGGGGTGAGAGGAGTTTTTTTTATCCTTTTCAGAACACAGAATAGTACCTTGTCTTCTTAAAAATCATCTTTTTGAAATTCGTTATCATCTATTTGCCATGAAATAGCACCATCTGTTTAAACAGTTCAGTTGGGACTTGCTGAGCAGTAGAGAGAGTTCAGAAATGTTCTCAGCTGTGGGGTTTTCATGAAAATACATGTCTCAAAAATATACAGGAAGCTGGTTTGGGAGGTTGGGTGGAGAATTGTGTTGATGGATTTTCTTCTACTGGTTCAGTCTTGAAAGCTGGTCTTCTGACCCATGCTGCTGGATTCAGCTGGGGCATTTGCGTAGCTACTGTCTGCTCTTGGATTCACACACTTTACAGTGGATTCTTATCTGGAATAAGCACCGCAGAAATAAATGTCCCCAGTGCTGTGTTCCTCCTGGTACCCATACACACAACTGTGTGATTGTGATTCATTTCTACCAGACAGATGAACTAAAAGAGAAATAACTGTCTTTCCCCACTGTCTTACCTGTTTAGCTGAGAAAGTACTGTAAAAACTGTCTTTTTTCCTCTCATAAAACATGTTTTATGTCTGCAGGGACAATCACATTAAGTCAAAGTCAGACTGAGTTATTGTTACCTGCTGCTAAAAATTGTCTTTTCATCATCTTTCTTTCCTCATAGGAAATTTTCTGCTTATACCTCCTTTTCCCAGCAAGTTAAATGTAAACACGCGTATCAGCGTAGCTGGTTTTCAGCCAGGGGATGTGGCAAACCCGCGTGTTGGTAGAAAACCCCCTCCCCGTGCTGGCTCTTGAAGCCTTGGTGGCAGGTCCCAGCCTTTGGGGACGCCTTTAGCACTGCAGCACTGGGGGCTCGTGAGCTCTGACTGAGAACCGGCTCACTTGAAGAGACGACGGGTTCGAATCTTGTGAATTTCTAGAATCATCTGCAAAGGGATCGATTTCTCAAATCAAATACAATGCGGATGATTGTATAAATCAGCCGATAACACAGTGCCAGTCTGCAGAGTGATCTGCACAGACTCTTTTTGGAGCTGTTGCGGGAGGTGGGCACGAAGTAGTTCACCCCGGGTGGAGGTAGAATCATAGAATCACAAAATCACTAAGGTTGGAAAAGACCTCTAAGATCATCAAGTCCAACCGTCAACCCAACCCCCCCATGCCCACTAAACCATGTCCCCAAGCGCCTCATCTACACGTCTTTTAAATCCCTCCAGGGATGGGGACTCCACCACTGCCCTGGGCAGCCTGTGCCAAGGCCTGACCACTCTTTCAGTAGAGAATTTTTTCCTCATGTCCAACCTAAACCTCCCCTGGCACAACTTGAGGCCGTTTCCTCTCGTCCCATCGCTGTTACTTGGGAGAAGAGACCGACCCCCCCTCGCTCCAACCTCCCTTCAGGCAGTTGTAGAGCGCGATGAGGGTGGCAGAGCTCAGCAATCAGGGAATCAGCCCTTGAAAATCCTTGGGAGCAGAAGTCATCAAATATAAGGGAGCCCGTTACATATAAAAGGCAAGCTCTTTGTCACTGGAGGCAATTAGCGTGAACCAAATTTCGCCGCTGCCCCTGTGGTTGCTGTTGGTGGTAGGTGTGCCGCGGGGGCCCGAGGACCTGGCCTAACGGCGTCCGCCGGAGCGGTCACCACAAAGCGGGAGGCAGCCCGGGCCTCGACCTGCTCTCCTGTCCGCTGCTCAGCCGAACCCTGCAGCAGGCTCTGCTTTTGCGGACAATGCCTTTTTCCCTAGCCGTGATTACAATATTAGTACAGGCAAAGTCTTCTCTGTTTTGATGTCCGGTCAGTTGATAGTTTCTTATACTTTAGTTTCTCTAGAGCTTCCTGTCTTTTACCGGAGTATTGTCAGAAATGACGTTGTTGGCTGTTTTAACCCGTTCCTCCTGATGCTGCTGACAGGTATTTCCTATTTTGGTTCTTGACTGAAACATCCTGGAGCAGTGTCACCTGCTGATTATCTTGTCACCAGTGTAAGAACTGCCTTAGGTAAGACCAAGATCTTAAGGTACGATCCGTCCAGCCCAGTACTCTTTTCCACAGATAGTTAGGCAGTAAAAAACAAAAGGAAATAGTAAACTTCTGCAGATACCTCCTGAGAATTGCAGCAGTAATCTGCGGATCAGGGACATCCTGAGTCAGGTATTGAGAATCTTTGTGGTTAGAAATCCTTAACGGATCTTTCATTCATGAACTCCTGGTTCTGTTTTTTGAACTGCTTTGAACTTTTTACCATCCGCAGGCTCCTTTACTAAGGAGGGCTGTAGGACGTGTAAAGATCTGTGCAATGGAACTTCTTTTCTGCTAATTTAATTAGATGCTCCTCAGTGCTCTGTATGATACAGGCTATAAGCAGTTGTCATGGTGCTTTTGTCCTGGCGCTCGGTTTTCTATACCTCTGCAATATTCCTACGTAAGTCCTATTTTTCGCAAGCTGAAAAGTCTTAGTCTGCTTTGTTGTTCCTTGCATGGAGACCCTTCCACATAAGGATCATCCCTTCCATTTTACAATTGCGTTTTTGAGCTAGTGAGACCAGAGCAGCACCTGATACTCAAGATAAAGGAGCAGGAGTGATTTATATGGTGGCATCATGATACTCAATTCTGTGATCCTTCAGTAATAATTCCTAACGTTCACTTTGCTTCCTTTGATTACTTGATTGTTGACCTGACCTTTTGGTAGAATTTAATATTAGAAACTAAAATCTCATTCCTGAATGCTAATATCCAGCTC
Organism: Pelecanoides urinatrix; assembly: GCA_013400755.1. NCBI lineage: Eukaryota > Metazoa > Chordata > Aves > Procellariiformes > Procellariidae > Pelecanoides > Pelecanoides urinatrix. Next base: position 67,387 of record VZTQ01005807.1, read on the forward strand.
CAAGTCCAGCACTCCCTAGGCAAAACTGCTTTGTTTTTTCCTCATATGTATTACCTAATATTTATGTGTGAGGAATTTCATCTGCCTTTTTGTTGCCCAGTCACCCAATGTTGTGAGCTTTTTTCCTGCTACTCTGCAATTGCTTCTCTTATTTACCTTCTTAAATAATTTAGTATCATCACCAATCTTATTCACCTTGTTTTTTCCCCACGCACACTTTCCAGGTCTGCACAGAGCTTGAGTGTCTCCAGCTGTGTTGGCTCTTCCCAAGGAGTCTGTCTTCATCCAGGTGTCCATTAAGTCTGTTTTTAAGGTAGACATCGAACAGCCAGGCCTTCTACTCCCTGAGCTCTCTAAGAATTTGTGTCATACTGGCCATCTCCAGTCTTCAATTACTAAGGCAATTTTTTGTTGAGTCTTTCCCAATGTTGTTGTATTTACATCTGTGCCCAGTAGGGCAGTGTCGTAGTTCCTGCGGCCTTCCTGGTGCAGATGTGATGTTTGTTCGTTGGTATTTCCCCGGCACACCTCTAAACTCCTTAAAATTGGAGCTGCATTGGCCACCTTTCATCCTGGAGATCTTCTGTGGTTTATGATGAGAGGTTATGTACCATGATTGCTGTTCCTGCTGCCACGTCTTTAGTTTCCTTGAGCATGGCTGAATATTGTTTGCGTGCCATAACCGGTGTTTGCTTACTTCACACACATATCCTAGAACTATTTTTACTGGCACTTCGGTTTGAGATGGCTCCTCTGGCACGTTGCCGGTGAAGAGGGGCTCCGGCCTGGGAGCCCACCCATCCGTTTTGCAAAACATTCATTCATTTTCTGTACACAAGAAGGCTTCAAGCACCACAGCAAGAGTGGTTATTATAAATGTTCATGCCTCAGCACTCCTCTGACTGCTGCCTACATTTGCTTTTTTTTTTTTTTTTGTAAAACAAAAATAAATCCTTCAGCAGAACCTTTGGTGATTTTTTGGCTGTCTCCTTGGTACCTTATCCTCCCATTCACATGGGTGTTTTTCAGCTTTCTATCTCGTTTTTAATGAAGCTTTTTTGAGCTCTGTCCTCAAAGAACTGTCAAGCTTTATTATTTATATAAGCACTGGCACAAAGAGCTGTGACCTTTGCTTTTGCTTATCATACCCCATTATAATAATATTCAACAATAAGGTCCGAGCGATGTTCTCTAAATAGCTTAGTTATATCAGTTTTCAAAGCAGAATAAAATATTTTACTTTCTATCCTAGCTTTCTCTCCCATTACTAGTTTCAGCTTATTGTGCTATGTTCATGTCTAGATTTTGAGGGGGAAGATACGATCCACCTAAAGTGTTAATCAGATGCTTTGCTTTTGAGATGACCTTTATTCCCTGTCCGTGCCACCCGTGATCCACCTTCAGGGACTCCTTTGCCATCTCTTCAGGGTTCGTGCAGATATTTAAGTCTATTTGAAGTTCTGAGTCTTTTTTATTCATTTATTTAATTCATCAAAATGACCTAAGGAATGCAGTTGTATAATTGCCATGGAAATATAGTGCGTACTGGATGTTCAGCTTCTTCATCTTTATTTCATTTGCTTGTGCGGGTGCTTGTGTTGTCACAGGTGTCTGAGTAGCTGGTGGAGCAGGAGCGGGCTCCGGGAGCAAATGGTGTTTTGCAGTACTCCATGAACTATATCTGATGGCTGTACTTTTTCAGTAGTGTATGGAACAAAAGCAAATAGATATCATTAAATTAAAGAAGAAACCTTACTGACCCGGTTTTCATGTGGTGGCAATTTCTTAGCCCTCTTGTCTCAGTAGTTTTGGTAAAACCAATTTTTGATTAAGAGTTTTGTCAGCATGGATCGGTTTCACCTAAGCTTCACAAAAGCAGCCTGAATTTATATGCCTTTGGAGACTCAGAGTTGAGATTTGTGTTGCGTGCACCCGAAATTTAGGATTTATTAGGTGTTCAGGTGCAAGCCTTGTGTTGTGTGACTCATGGAGTGGTAGTGTTTGCTCTGCAGCGTTTGGACCTCAGTGGCACGGGACATACACAGGTGTTGTGCGTGATGGGCTCGTTTTCAGGCAGTGTGACGCACGAGTTCATTGCCAACTGCTCAGAAGGAGCGCAGGACTTGCGATGAGGACTTTTCGACTCTCGTCTTGTCATAAAGCCCTGTTATTGCTGGGTCTTGCTCAAGTATTGCTTGCGTGATATTCTTGATGGTACTTTTTCAGTAGGGACCACTGTCCGCCCTCCCAAGTTGGTCAGTGTGTGGATTCCACTTCTCTGCTCACCGATTTACAGATTGGTAGGTGTGGATCCGTACCATCCAGCTGTATTTCAGCTCCTGGATGCATCTTTCCTAAAAGAAATCAGAAAAGAGCTCTTCAGGAAATTTTTGTTCCAATTCTCAATTTTTTCAGCTTTTAAGAAAATGGGGAATGGTAGGGTTATTTTTTGTTATTTACTTACTCACTTAATTACTGGTTATCAGTCATAGTGACCAGGTTGACATAAACCAAGTGTAAAAATACAACAGCTTCAGGAAGTTCAATATGATTGATATTTCAGAATGCTTGTTTATTTAGTAAATGAGGAATTGATTACAGTAAGCAAACTGAATTTCGCTGTGTCATTCCGACCTCGTAGGTCTCACATGCTTTCAGTGCTGGGCCCAGAGGTGCTGTGAGACCCAGCCCACATGAGCAAGTCCTACGCTCGGGTGCCTGAGGTTGGCTTAACTTTGTTTATTAAACTGTGTTTCAAATATCAGCAAGAAATGCATCGCTGCAATACTTATGTTCAATTTATACAAATTCACTGGATTTTATAAAGTGTAGGACCTAGCATAACCTCGGAGCAGATTTGAAATAGGCTCTCGGTGAGAGTTGCGTTAAAGTAAAAACGCGATCTTTACTTATCAGAAAGAAAAAAATCCCCTGTTTGTTCGTTCTCTCCTGGTGAGACGACTGAGACGTCTTGAAGGCAGAGTTTTGCCACCCCTGTAATGTCTGCAGGATGAAAAGCGATGTGCTCCTCAGCTTTTCCAGAGCACGCACAACCTGAACTCGTGGCTCTGGCTGCTGCTGGCGAGCACCGAGCACCATCCCGCTCCACGTGCGGGAGAGGAGTTGCACGTGGATGGCAGCCACTGCCGTGATCTTCACGCGTGGTACTGCGGTCACTGCATACAGTGCATCTCTGCAGCGCTGGGTGCCAGGGGGGAATAAATCCTGCCCTGAGCAGGCAGCCCGCCTCGCTTCATACTTGGGTTAGACTTCTTCTGGCTTTGCTTCTCCGTCAGTAGAGATGAAGCCGTATTTGAGAGGTGTCGCACAATTTAACATCTGAACAAAATGATCCATGTCCTCTCCCGAGTCCTGCGTTTCGCCATTTCTGGGCACTGTAAGTAGCGATGGGCATGTAAAGTGGGGAGGCAGCTGAAGCGCAGCCGGATTTATGCTGAAAGACTCGAATGTCTGCCAGTTTTGGCTTTCTGCAGAGGATGCTGAGCATGGGGCTCACTTTGTCTAACTCGGATGCCCACAGCCCGTGCTAGTCACGCCGTGCCCTGGCAGTCCTAAGGAGGAAATAGATTCGTAGCTTTTAATTAAATGCGCTCGACAGCTACTGAAACGTAGGCACCTTCATGCCTCGGTTTGCATGGCATCCTGCCATCTCATACTACTGCTCTGACCTAACTCTGTTTTTACGAGAGAAAGTGAAGAGACACATTGTAGGCACTTCTAAATAAGCACGACCTCTCTGAAAAAGACTGCAGTCCAAAGTTGTTAGCTGAATTGTAACTGTGTGTTGAAACATGACCAGGGTTCATAGTTTCACACCCATTTTGAAATGAGATGAGCAACACGCACCAAAATTTTTACAACAGCAGGGTAAAAGAAAATTGATTGGAGAGTTATAACTGTCAAAACCTCGCAGTATCTGCTCTTTCCTACACTCAGCTCATCCTGCTACTGAGTGGGCTCTGAGAGCAGCGGTTTCTTGTGCAGGAGCAGAGCAACTTTTTTTCTGCTTTGTAATTATTTGCAGGTTAATGACTAGTTCATTGGTTTGCCCTGTAAGCAAGACCAGATCCTCCTGAGATGGATGTGGCAAGGCACTTACGTTACTGTCCACACGGACCCTTGCCACGGACCTCTCTGCGATCCCCTCCGCTGAGGAGGCTGGTTTCTCGTGTTTCCAGCAACGCACATTTGGCCTGCTAGGAAGGACAGAAGGAGAGAGCACTTTGGCCAGGATGAGAATGAGATGTGCATGGTGATATCTCTGTGAGTTGGTGAAAAATCTGCAGGAGAATGTCCTGGGAATAAAAGATCCGCTTGTAAGACTGCTTAGCGATGTGATTTCAATAGCTCTGCTCTATCGCTTACTCCCCAGTAAAAACAAAAATCAAGAGTTAGTATTTACTGTTGTCATTAAACATTGCTTGTCTTTCAGGTATTAGCAATGCAGAAGCCCGTCAACCAGGGAAAGCACCAAACTTCAGCGTGAACTGGACAGTAGGAGACACTGGTCTTGAAGTCATTAATGCTACAACTGGCAAAGATGAAATGGGTCGTGCATCTCGCCTTTGTAAGCATGCTTTTTACAGCCGCTGGATGCGTATTCATGCAAAGGTATATCTTCCAGAGTGCTCGATTTTCCACTTCTTCTGAACTCTTAATGAAATACCTGTGCGTGCTGCTTTCTGTATTCAGAAGCCACTTTCTGAGCCTGTTTTAAGCTGAGCCTGGCGTTAGCTACTACTCCATGTGGGAATGGAAAAGAACAATGCGTTTGTTTAACTTAGTCTTTAATTTGATGATGAAAGGTCCAAAACGCATGCAAGGATCTAATAATCATTGGTTTATAGCTAAGTAAACAAAGGGTGCTATCTCCTTTGAGCTTGCCTTCTCATCTTAATTTATTTGGAAGGATAATCACAGTTTCACTGCAATCGAACCTCCTGAGGTTTCGTTCAGTCCTCTCTTAGAATGAAAAGCTACAAGAAAGTGTCTGTCAGTGGCTTTTCAGTGTCTAGATTTCTTCCACCAAAGGAAGCTGATAATCCAGAGAAAGCAAAAGACAGGCTAGCTGGGGTGAGACTGGTCCAAAGAGTGCCTCTGCCGCGGCGCAGCGCGGCGCTGCGGAAGGGCCCGCTTTGCACGAGGCAAACGTGGCGGTTGGGTGCGGTGAAGCTGGGTGCAGAGCCGTGGTGGCTGGAAGGAGCAGCACTGTACACTTGCCTGCCTTTGCCTGAACATCTGGTTTAGTAGTTCGTAGAATCACAGAATAGTTTGGGTTGGAAGGGACCTTTAAAGGTCATCTAGTCCAACCCCCTGCCGTGGGCAGGGACATCTTCAACTGGATCAGGTTGCTCAGAGCCCCGACCAACCTGACCTGGAATGTTCCCAGGGACGGGGCATCTACCACCTCTCTGGGCAACCTGTGCCAGGGTTTCACCACCCTCATCGTAAAAAAT
>VZTQ01005807.1:72872-112173 GCA_013400755.1 Pelecanoides urinatrix
CTTGCTGAGGGTGCCCTCGATCCCACTGCCTATGTCACTGATGAAGATATTAAACAGTACTGGTCCCAGTACAGACCCCTGAGGGACACCACTCATCACCAACCTCCATCTGGACATTGAGCCGTTGACCACTACCCTCTGGGTGCATCTATCCAACCAATTCCTCATGCACAGACAGTCCACCCATCAAATCCGTATCTCTCCAGCTTAGAGGGAAGGATGTTGCGGGGGACCGTGTCAAAGGCCTTACAGAGGTCCAGACATCTGTAGCCCTTCCCATGTCCACTGATGTAGTCACTCCATCTTAGAAGGCCACCAGGTTGGTCAGGCAGGACTAGCCCTTGGTGAAACCATGCTGGCTGTCTCAAATCACCTCCCTGTCCTCCATGTGCCTTAGCATAGTTCATTACCTTGTTTTAATAATAGTTATTTTAATAACTCAGTCACTCTCAAACTGTTTGGCTTAATAGTTTCTTGTCTCTCCTCTTTTCTCGTCTTTAATCCACACAGCTTTCCTCCAGCTTGCGCTCAAAGATCCTCAAGCCTAACCTGTACCACGAAACCAAGCAAGGAGCCACTGAGTATCAAACTGCCAAAGAGTGTTTGTTTAAAGCATTCCTGAAGGCAGGACTTGGAGCCTGGGTGGAGAAGCCCATAGAACAGGATCAGTTTTCTCTCACGGTCTAATTCGCAGACTGCACGTCACTTTGGAAAGGGGGTTGTTCTCGAAATTCCTGGTGTCCAGCATTGCTTTCTGGCATCTCCACAGCTGTCAAAACATCTTTTTACTGTTTGGAGTTGGGCTTTTTCCTTTGTTTTTTTGAAACTTCATAGTAACTGTTTCTGTTTTGCCTCAGTATTGAAACTCAATGATGATCTGACACATAATTGTATATTTTGTTATGGGAAAGTAATTTCTGGTGTATTTCTAGAAATACTTTTACTGTAGAAAACTTGCAGTAAGGCTGTCCTTACAGTATACAATGACTCATTTTTTCTGGGTTAAAATAATTTCTTTTTTTAATTCAATGTCATCAAGTGCATGAAGAAATGAAAGTTTCTCTAGGTTTTACACCACACTTTTAGGAAGTAGCATAATTTTTTAAAAAGAAAATAGGTGACAAAGCTGATTCTACGCCTCTGTTAACTTGTTTTTGAACTGCAGATATTTCTAGCATACAGACCACAGAGCCAGAATGGAGTCTGGACAGCTAGTTTTTCCCCACTTCCTTGCTCTTTAAAACCAGCTGCTGAAAATTTCATGTCTTTGATGTATGTATTTATTAGTCTGTGACCCAGTTTTTAACATGCAGCTTTTTATTCTGTTTTTAAAAATACATTTACCTCCCATTTACACACATTGTGAAGTCTTCATTTTTTTTACCATTGTAAACTGGAAACAGCAAAATAATTATTTGTAAGTTAAGAAGTTTAGTCTATAACGTGCAGAAACCTGTTTAGAAGTAGGTGATTTGTATATCCCAGGAACTCATCAGAACACAGTCTTAACTGTAACAGTAATATGACAACTTAAAAAAAAAATTGCTCATTTTAAGGGCACTAAGCCTGAATTGCCAAAAACAGTCACTTGCTGGGTATTGATTGCTCTCCTCTCGAAGAAATGAAAAGCTCTTGTATGGACAAAAAGTTGTTAAAACTTCTTTCCTGTGAGTTATATCTGCTTTCACCCGAGTTGCTCTGTCTCTGAGATTTCATTGCCTTTTGGCTTTACATGTGTGATGGTCTTCATGAAGCTAATTAGGTAAGTTGCTCTCAAACGTGCTTTCATTTGCTTTGATGATTCCTTAGAAAGGTGTTTTTCCTAAAGGTGTAGACACTTCGCTTTATGTAAAAATGTCAGATAGAAGGGAAATATTGCGAGATCAGTTTGATTAACTGGTGTATAGAAGGCATTTTTAACAACATTTTGTAGTACATGACATTTAGGAGCGATGAGACAATGTCCGGTATCGCTTCTCTGCTCACATGGCGTGTGTCCAAACGCACCCCTTGGCTCATGCCCATCCAGGTATCATCTGTGCTTTCTGAAGAGCATCTCGGAGATCCTCCGTGTTCCCTTTGCAAACGATGAAGGTGACGCTTTGTGACATGGGAGTTCGCCTGACAAAACCAAATCGGTGCACTACCGCTCCAGCTGTTGGTTCCTGTCCCTCCACTCCACCGCCCCTTGCCTGTGCCGCGTGGGACACGAGATCAGCGGGCTGGTCCGTGCTTTGAAGTCAAGTCAAGCGTTACTTTTGGACCCACATTGGGTCAGAGATCCAGTTTAGAGTTGTGCCGGCGCATCTGTGAAGGCAGTGGGGTGGAGCGTGGGTCCCTTCAGCCAGCTTTGCGGCCAAAGCCTGTGTATCGTGAAGCTGTAACCGGAGTTACCGTACCTCAGCCCCAGCATCTCCAGGGGGGTTAGGGAATACTCGGGCTGTTGGAGACTTTGATGAAAAACCACTTCTGGCTAATGGTGAATGCCAAGGAGATGTGCTGCTTCGTTATTGCTCAAGTAGGAACCCGTTTTCAGCTTCGGGTTGAAAACGATCGAGCCTGTGCATTAGTTGAAGCTTCTGGGTTAGCGTCTCGGAAGGAATGCATTGAGGCGCAAACAATGCATTTTTGGCAATATTACGGATAATGAGCACTGCTGTGGGAAGGCGAGCAATTCTGTGCCCTAGTGATCCCCTCGGAAAAGACTGTGATGCTTCCAGAGGTTACTGCCTTTTCCGGACACCGGAGGAACAAATGTTGCAAGCAGAAGTAGACAGGCTGTGGTAATTCAGCTTCCTTGGCGACTTGGGCCATCCTGTCCGCTTCTCATTAAAACCAAGAGTGGTCCCATGGCCTCTGCCAGCCTGACGGCTTTTGCGGTCGTCATCTGACTGAGGCTTAGGCTGACCTATTCTAAAACTAGAAGGAATTAAATTGCATGTGGTCAGATTTTGCAAGGACACGGGCATCTGCCTTTGAGATCAACCTTGTCTCGTTCACGTTGCAGAAATTCTGCTGTGGCTGTAGTTGAATACGTGCATACGTTTCTGCAGGATCGAGGGAAAGCTGGTCGCACCGTGTGCATTTTTTTGAGGTCATTACTGCTATTAGATGAAATGCACATTTTTAAGGGGCTCAGTCTGTTGATAATTTCCAGCAAATTATTTTTACCCATCTTTCTGAAGTGCTCATTCAAAAGTTGGTGTCTCTCTGGATTTTTTTGATGACTAGGAAAGTATTAGATCAAACTATTTTTTTTATGAAGTCACAAATATGAGCAATATATTTAAGTATTATTATAGACATAGTTTTTTAAGCTGTTCAAATGAATGATTAAAATTAAACTGTAAAGGAAATATGTTCCATGCCAAAACCTTTTGACGAAGGAATGGTGTCAGGTTATTTATGAGGAATGAGTTCTCTTGTTTATAGTTCTGGGATTTTAAAAAGTAAGAAGTTTTCCAGGGTTGTATGCAATCCATATCTGTCTTCTGGGAGTCAATAAAATACTGCTTGGCTTCCTTCACTTGCTTGTTCCTTTGTGTGCAGTTAATACGTGGAAAGAAGTTGGGAGGCAGAGTTGTGATTGCTGCTGCTCCCGTATTCCTCACAAGTCACCGTCACCAAGCAAGAATGGATAGCCATGTATATCATTTCGAGCGACTGCGAAAGATAAGACGAGTCAGCTTACAGCAGCTGCCGAATTTTGTGGCTGACCTTTCTGTGGGGAGCTGTGAGTCTCCCCGGTGGACTGGGAGGCTGAGCGGTCTTGTCTGAAAAGCCTGGGCTGGGCTGGGAGCTGGCCCGCACGGGGACTCGCAGTGCTGCTCCGGGAGCTGCTTCGGTTCTTGGTTTTTTTCTTTTTGATTGAATATGAGTGTTTGTCTCAGGATCTTCAAAGGACTTAAAGAGTAACAACTTTAATGTTGATGAATACTTGAAATCTAATTTAAGGTGTTTTTCTCCAGATGACAGTCTAGCTATAATAAAGTTTGTAGGTTAGTAAAATAGATAATTTTAAATGTAGATATTTGAAATGTATGTTCTGCGGGATCGTTTTAAGAAAATTTGGGCCTAAAGGTTAACACTTGAAATATCGGTTATGGCTGTACTCAGGACCTGGTAATAACTAGAGATTATTTCTTACCACTTCTGTGTGAAGCATATCGTGTGTAGGAGCTTGTTGGCAACTGTTCTCCCCCATGGCGTGGATGCCCACGCAGCTCTCGTGGCCCCTGCTCGCCCTTGCGTAGCTAGTGATGGTAACAGTGACTCTGCGTACTTGGGAATGGACAGCAACGGGGTTTCTGTGCGGTTGGCAATTTCGATCTTCTCATATTAAAGAGATCTTTTCATGACTGGTTACTGCAGAGGAAACTCAGGAGTAGAAGACTTTTGTGTGCTATTACTCTGTACGTCCTTTAAATCTAAAATAACTTGCAGCTGAAAGTCTAAGGATCTCGGAGCTGGTGTTGCATTCCATCAGCCCGGTTGTGTGATGTCTAAGAGTGCCATCGACCCAAGGGAAAAAACCAAACCTCATCCTGCTCTCTCAGTGCAAACGTGCATGAAGTAAAGCTGTTGGTTCAGAGTACTTGGTAGCACGAAGCAGAGCGTGCATCTCATGGAAGAGTAGTGCTGCCTTTTGAAACCAAGCTGTCTTTTTAAAAAAATAACCAACCAGGAATTGAGAATCAGTTCTAAGAATTGCTTGGTCGTGGTCACCATTGAGATTTTTTTTTTTAAATACCAACGGGTTTCTAAATAGCAAAGATTATTATTGCCATTCCTTAAATTAAGCTTTAATGCTTGGAAGGCTCACGCTTGCAGAGAAGCTGCGCTTTGAATTCTTTGCATTTTTATCATCATAAACTGTCCACTGTGAAAATTATCCCAAAGTTTACTGAGAAGGAAGAAGAGCTGCAATTCAGGTATACCGTCAGAACAAAAATGTCTACTGTTATTCAAAACCTAAGAACCCACAGAAATAAAACGTATAAAATATAATTATTATGTCTCAGAATTGCCGTGTGTTTTTTATTTTTGGGTTTTTTTCCTAATACCAAGTGATTTCAGTTAAGTTTAAAAGATTGCGTCTTTGCTTGGCGCGCTCCTGTTTGGAGAGGAGTCGACCTTCATCCCAGGGTTACCTCGAGCTAACAGAGGCACAGGTTTTGAAAGGGACAAGAGGTGGATTTTGGAAGGGACACCGGACCCAGTGCTGCGGGGCGGGGAGGGGGCTGGTGCAGGGGCAGGTCCCCGGGCTTGGTGGCCGAGTGGAGACGGCTGCTGGCTCAGCCTGATGTGCTACAGCTGCTGCTGAGTCAGCATCTCTCTGAAGCAGGAGGAGGAGGAGAGAGAAATTGCTGCTTTACCTAGTTCCTAAAGCAGACATGACGGCGTAGGATGGGATTTCTGCTCCCTCTGGCTCTCTGCCGGAGAGGCCCTTGGGCCGGAGATAAGGAGGACGGGCAAATGAATTGTCTGCTCAGCACCTCTGCCACCGCCTTTCCTGGAGACCTCCCAGCACAGGCGGGCCCCAGCTCTGTGCAAATCTGAGGATTTTAGGGTGCATTGGGCTTGCTGGCGTTCCTTTATGGAAACAACTGGTCCGGGCTATTTGAAACCATTTTGGGTTGACCCCCAAGGAAGAAGGTTGCCTGGGTCTCTGTGGCAGGCAGGTTGGGTATCACAGCCGCAGGGTGCGTGGCGTTTCATCACGAGGCAGGTGTCTGTCCCTAAAACACACCCGGGTGGATAAAACTAAGGGCCCTAAGTACACCCGCTAGCATCACGTGCCTAAGCTGTTACGGTGCTTCTAATAAAACTACTTCTTTCGTTGTTTCCGTTGAGCTGGTTGTGGTAGGAACGATGCAAACCTACGGGGGCTGCAAAAAACCAGCTGTGGCTGGAATCCTGATCCTGTCAGAGCTGGTGGAGAGCAGATAGGACCCGCGTTTCTCCTTGGATCATGTCAACATACGGTGTTTTTCAGAACCTTTGCAGCCAAAGGTCTGTCCTGTGGCCTGTTAATAAACGCGCGGTTAATTGTGCCAACAGCATTTGCATGTGCAGGAATGAGTTTTATGGGTAGCTATGTTTAGTTTTCTTCAGTCATTCCAGAAAAGAGGAATTAAGAGCTGTGGTTGCTGTCAGTACCGAGGGCAGCCGGCCTCGGCAGGTGTAACGATTTGAAGAATTTCTGTTCTCTCTGGAGGGAAGGATCCCCAGTCGAGGTCACTGCAATGTTTTATACTTTTTTAATATCTTCATTGTTATTATACCAATATCATTTTTGTTGTAGTTTGGCTGAGACGTCTTTAACAAATTTAAGATCAAATGTGTGTGTGAATATATATTTATACATATATATATATATATATATTGCTGTATATTATTTGCATTAAGCAGTTATTCTTCCCCAATCTTCCTGTGTGATAGTGCAAATACATTAGCTTTACCTACCTGGTGTAAGGATATTAAAGAACACTCTCAGATACTGTCCTCAACACTTGCTTTCTCCATTCACGACCCCAACTTTGAAGACGAGACCTCGTTTTACCTCTGGTTTGTCGCTTTCCTTAAAGCACACTTGTTCCTACCCTGGTGTCACCGCTGAAGCACAACCCATCGGTCGATTATTCTAAGCAATGACTGTTTTGCATACTATCTTGCTTTGTTTAATTAATGTTTGTACAGAGATTTGAAAATATAAAGAGCTATATCATTGCTAAGTTTCATCATTGTTTTTGTATATTGGTATCACTAGTGGCAGCAAAAAAAAAAAAAGTGAAATGTCACAAAATACTGTGCATGTCCTTAAAATGGTGGTTTTGGTTACACCCTGAAGAGCTGGCGAGGAAATGAGCTGAGGGTGTATTTCTGATCTCTGAAATCGCAGCTTTTGCAAAGAGAAAAGGAGGGAGGGAGGGATGGCACGCTTGGGGACGCGGAGCACCGCCTCTCCGGGGAAGGGGGAGCGCCGGGGTCTGCGGGGCGCCTGCGGCTGGAGATGGGAAGCTCCGGAGGTGGGAGCCGCCCTCCCTGCCCGTGGGACACCCACCCGCTGCCTGGGTGCGGGGGGTGACGTGCGGTGTCACCGCGGGCCAGAGCGCGGGAGAGGGGAGGGAGGCAAAATACGTGAGGGGTCTGCAGCTCCGGCGTGGGCGCGTGGGCTGTGGCTGGGTGCTGTGCGACTGCTCCTGCTTTTGGAAAACGGTGTTTTGCAGTCGTTTACTCAAATGCCAAGTCCCTAACTTCTAGGAACTTGTAGGTGGTCACCAGGGTTTTCATCCGAGTGTGCATCCTCCCTTGGGTTTGGGCCCTGCGCGTGGTCGCAGCTTTGAGCCCCGCGGCCGGGTGGGCTGCCTGAGCCCCGTGGGGTGCCAGCACTGGGAACCCAGCGGGAAGCCAGCTGGGGAAGCCGGCTCCCCAGCGCTGGGGACAGCAAAAGCTCAACCGCCTGGTGCTCACCCTGAGTCAGTGGCTGTCCTGGCAAAGCGGGAGGCCCTGCTCCTCAACGTGCCACTCTGGCATCCTGCTCCGGGGCCACCGCTGTGGCAGCATCCAGAAACCGCTGCAGAGCCCCGGGACGTTCCCCCCGCTGAAGTGCCCCAGTAGAGGAGGGAGGAGCTGGAAGTTCCAGGCAGCCGCAGAAATGTCCTCTCGGATCAGGGGCTGCAGCGAGAGCTGGGATAGGGCAGGGACCCCCTGACCCCTCTGCATGCAGCCCGGCCTCCAGAACAGATGCAGAGCTCGTGGGCCACCGAGATGGTGCTCTTCCCTGCGCCCCTTTCCATGCACGAACTAGTGTGAGTTTTGATGACAAAGCCAACTACCATCTGGGCACTGTTCGCCTGACCCTACGTGGAGGAAATTAGTCCTAAAAAGGAGACAGATCCGTGTCAGTTCAGCTCGACAACCTTGTGGGACGGATGCGGATGGTGGCCTTCAGGCTGGTGTTTGTTCTCCTCATCACCTGGCTTGTCAGCTCAATTCCTGGTTGGGAACAGGAGCAAGATGGGAGATCCCTGCGTGGGTGACGCACCCTTTTTGGAAGACCTCTTTGTAAGCCTCCTTGTAAGACCTTCCTTATGAACAACAGCGAAAGCAAAGACCAGGCGCGTGCAAAAGAAAACTCCACCAGTGTGAAAGTGCTTTCTGAGATGAAGGCTTGGTGGGTTCTGTCACCAACTGCATGCGATGGTCCCCAGCACAACCACAAACTGGAGGATGCTGGATAGCGGGAACTGCTGGGAGGGGGAAGCAACGGGGCTGGCACGGCACGGCACAACCTACCCGCTCTGCTCCCGGCAGTTTGCTCCAAGGCAAGGCTTGTTTCTGCTTCACCCAGAAGGGCAATAGCTTTGTGGATGAAGGACGTGAGTTTTGAGCACCTGGGCAGTGGGGACGAGTGAGCTGGCTGGATCTGGCACCCGAGCTGCCGTGTAACAACAGGGCCACATCCCTCCAGCAGATGAGGCCGGTGAGCGGAGAGTGATTCCTCCTCCAAGCATCTGCTTCTGCCCCCTCCACCCTCCCTGCTCCGCCAGTGGCACCATGTCGAGAGGCGCCAGACCCGGGAGCAGCTCCTGGCTGAGACGTGTTTCCCCGCAGCCTGGTGACACCAGGCTCTGTCCAGCCAGGTGACACTGTCACCTGCTGGGACCATCCTGGCTCAGGGACCTCTTGCACCACACTCAGCGGCAGGTACCTCGGGGAGAGCAGCGATCTCTTCTGGAGGCGTTTCCTTGTGCAGCGAAAGCAGGATGGTGCCGGCTGGAGGCAGGAAGGGCGGGTGGAGAAGCTGTTCCCCCTGAAGGTGAAGCTATGTTTGCTCGGTTTCCTTGACTTGGAAATTGGTGCCTTGTGGCAAATTCCTTGGTGAGACATAGCGGAAGGCTGTGGGAGAGGTGAGTCCGTAGCTTTTTGTGCACTGGCCTATTATAGGAAGCACCAATCTGCGGATACAGTAGGATGTCTTAATGGATGTTTTTTTCTGTCTCCTTCCCTATCTTATCTCTATCACAGACTCACCAAGTTGGGCTCTGAATTTCATTTCCAGGCTTTGCAAATGGCCAGAATCACTGCGACCGTGGTCCTTCGGTGCTGCTGCTGACCCTGCTCTTCCTGGTGTGAGATCAGCCCAGACCTGGGGACCTTAGCTGCCAAAAATGTCACTTCTCTCCCTCCCACAGCCTGCACTGAGGTGGGGCCTGTAAAACCCCCAGGTCCGTGGCAGCCCCTGGCCCCTGCCCCAGCTCCGGCGGGGGGTGCGTGTCCCACAGGAGCGCTGGCTGCGGCACGGCGAGGAAGCACCACGTGCTCCCGTAGAGAGCTCGAGGTGAGCGGTAAGTGGAGACTCACCCTCCTGAGCACGCTGCGAGGATGGTGCAAACGCAGCTGGGGTCAGCGATCGGAGGCCGACGGCGGCCACCCCTGTGACCCAGCAGCTGGCGACTGCTCTGGGAGGTGGGACCCAGCGGCAAGGGAAAATCTTTACCACCCTCAGAGGCAACCACTGACCATCAAGGTCAAGCTTGTCACGTCTGAATGTCACCGTGTCTCCAACTTAACACTCAGGCCTCCCAATGAATTTTGCGTGTCAGCCAAAATTCAATATTTATGAGGACAGCAAAGGTGTTTGGACATATCCATCTGCCAAATGTCATGGTCTAGCTAATGCCCACATTAGAGCTGTTCAAATAAAGATAGTGCTTCATAGCAACAGTAAACAGCGGCAACTATTTCAGGTGCCATGCAGGAATGGTTGCGTGCCTTTTAAAAACAAGCAAAAATATTCTCAGGCATGAGAAGCATCATCCCAAGCTTGGCAAGTGTACCAGCATTTGAAGTGGACAGCGTGCAGCGTCACTGCCACAGCCATGGGCACCACTGGGACATCTGTGTACATGAGTACTGTGTTCAGTTTTGGGCCCCTCGTGACAAGAAGGACATGGAGGGGCTGGAGCGTGTCCAGAGAAGGGCAACGGAGCTGGTGAAGGGCCTGGAGCACAAGTCTGATGAGGAGCGGCTGAGGGAACTGGGGGTGTTCAGCCTGGAGAAGAGGAGGCTGAGGGGAGACCTCATCGCGCTCTACAACTGCCTGAAGGGAGGTTGGAGCGAGGGGGGTCAGTCTCTTCTGCCAAGTAACAGCAATAGGACGAGAGGAAACGGCCTCAAGTTGTGCCAAGGGAGGTTTAGGTTGGACATTAGGAAAAAATTCGTTACAGAAAGAGTGGTCAGGCCTTGGCACAGGCTGCCCAGGGCAGTGGTGGAGTCCCCATCCCTGGAGGGATTTAAAAGACGTGTAGATGAGGCGCTTGGGGACATGGTTTAGTGGGCATGGGGGGGTTGGGTTGACGGTTGGACTCGATGACCTTAGAGGTCTTTTCCAGCCTTAATGATTCTATGATTCTGTGATTCTATGATCTGCTGTGGTGGCAGACAGCCTTCAGAGCAACTTTTTTTGAACCACAAAACGGCAAGATGGGAAGCCATTTGAGTTCGCAGAAGGGCAACAGGGTGTGGGAGAGGGTCCCTGCTCAGCCCTTGTCTGTGGGTCACCATCCCCACGGCTGCTGTTGGCCGGCATGTGCCAGCACCTCCAGCCTGTCCCCGTGCAGGGACAGGGCTGAGTTTGCACCCTGGTTGTGCTGGTGCTGCAAAGGCTGGGTCAGCATTTGCCGCCCAGCAGAGCTGGCTCTGCCCCGGCAGCTTGCTCATAGCCCCCCGCGGGCTTTGGCATGTCGCCACATGGAGCTGCTGTGTCCCATGCCAGGGCTCGGGGGGGACTTTTAGCTGCTTTCCCCTGTCCCCACATGGCAGTAGCTGTGTTTTTGGGCTCCTGTCAGGTACCGCTTGGTGCGGGTAACGGGGAACTGGTTAGCCCTGTCACGCATTCATTGTGTGGGCAACATGGGAGAAGATGTGAAGGAGAGCGCCTTTGTCCTGCCATGGGAGCAGCAGGGAAGTTACTTGTTCCCCTGGGTTATTTTTGCCAACAAGAGGTAAAGGCTTCGACGGAGGCTATGCACACGGGAATGAGATTGCGGTGATGACCCATCGCACTCTCTGTGAGACAGAGGACAGCAAAAAGGTGAAGGTCTGTTGCTGTCCAGGCACCTCTCAGTGTGCTGCGCTGGCCTCTGCTCGCATGGCCACGTACCGGTGAACGTTCCGATAACCTAGCAGGGTTGCACTCCTCCTTCCCTTCTTTTTCAGAGGAAAAAGAGATACTCAGCCCCCTCTCTTCAAATGGCTTATGTACACGGCTGATAATATTCAAATCTGCCATGTGTTACAAGGTGGTGAATATCAAGTAGGGTCCTACTCCTTGGATGGCGGTGCAGTCAGTGACGGGGTGCCGACAGCTTTTGAAGGTAATGGATGCTTTTTCCACGGCTGTACCAAATGCTACCACGGAAATGGTGGGAATCTTCTGGCGGGGGCCACTGTTGGGTATTTGTATTACACAACACAACACAAGATGGACCATCTAAAGAGAGCAGGTTTCAACAGCAGACCTGTATGGGAGCAGGAGTGGGTCGCGGCAGCGCAGTGAGATGGGGAGCTTGTAGAGTGCTCAGCCAGGACCACTGGTCGGCGGCAGGACAAATATCATCTGACTGTATTACAAAGCAGCCCCTGATGAAAACCTATATCACCATGATCTTATTAGCCTCTATTCCTTCATGATCTAAACAAAACCCCACCACTACCTGCCAGCCTCTCGCCCACTCCCAGCCTACTCACAGAGGGCAGAGTGAGAAACGGAGAAGGCCTTGACGCTGTGCAAGCACTGCTCAGCAATAGCTAAAGCACTGGGGTGTTGTCAACAATGTTTTGGTCACAAATCTACAATGCACCACCATACCAGCTGCTGTGAAGAAAATTAACTCCGTCCCAGCCAAACCCAGTACAATCTCCACCTCTTATTCCATACTATTTGCATCATGCTCACATCCTACAGTATTCAATACCTTTTCATCAACCACCACCGCCCACTTCCCTGTCCTTTGTCATATACACAGGTATCATTTCCTTAGGCTAAGGGCCACGCCCATTCAAATGTCCATTCAAATGTCTAGTCAGTTAATTTAGTCCATGACTTGAGCTTCATCCGTTGCAATGGTCATTTGGGACAGTGTGTTGTGTTGGACTGTTGGGTGCTGAAACCAGCTCAGGTTGGATCACTGCTGCATTTGCCCGGTTCCTGTTGAGGTTCAGTCCCCATTGGTTCAGGTGACTCCTGCTGTAGTACTTTTGACATATAGCAATGACATCGTATGACTATGGCATCATACAACTCAAATAATAGTGATTGGCACATTCTTGGTCTGGAGTCAGGTTAAAGGTGAACAGGGTACATCCATGGGCAAACTCTTCCCTGTCAGCCAACAGGCTACGATCTTTCATACCGCTGCTGATCACCTGCAGGAGCTGGGTGTATTCTCTCACATGGCAGCCATTCTCAAAATCAGGCTGCAAAAATTTTGCTGGTGTTTGTTCACCACCCACTTACAAGGCCATAGATTTATATAATAATGTTTGAAGTTCATACAATTGTAGGATATCCTGAGTTGGAAGGGACCCACGAAGATCATCAAGTCCAACTCCTGACTCCACAGAGGGCAACCTAGAAGTTAAACCATATATCTAGAAGTGTTGTCCAAACACTTCTTGAACACCAGCAGGCCATGATCACTTCCCTGAGGAGCGTGTTCCAGTGCTTGACCACCCTCTCAGTGAAGAATTTTTCCCTAATATCCAATCTGAACTTCCCCCAATGCAGCTTTAAGCCATTCCCTCGTGTCCTATTAGTAGACACCGGAAGAAAGAAATCAGCACTTTCCTTTCCACTCCCCCTCATGAGGAAGCTGTGGACAGCCATGAGGTTGCCCCTCAGTCTCCTCTTCTCTAAGCTGAACAAACCTAGTATCCTCAGCCGCTCCTCATAAGTCATGCCCATCTTTGTCGCCCTCTTTTGAACATATTCTAATATTTTGATATTCTTCTTATATTGTGGAGCCCAAAACTGCAGACAGTATTCCAGGTGAGACCGCACTGATGCTGAGTACAGTGGGCCAACCACTTCTTTCAGCTGGTTAGCTGTACGGTGCTTAGTGCACCCCAGGACACGGTCAGTCCTTTTGGCCATTGTTGGCACACTGTTGACTTATATTGGGCTTACCATCAATTAAACCCCCCAGATCTCTTGCTGCAGGGCTGCGCTCCAGCCTCTTGTTCCCCAGTCTATACGTACATCCAAGATTACACCATCTCAGGGGCAGAATCCAACATTTGTCCTTGTTCAATTTAATACAGTTGGTGACTGCCCAGTGCGCTCATCTATCCAGATCTCTCTGTAAGGCCCCTCTACTCTCAACGGAACCAACGTCTCCCTCTAATTTAATATCATCAGCAAACTTATTTAGCATGCACTCAAATCCTGCGTCCTGGTTATTGATAAAAACGTTGAAGAGAACTGGCCCCAAAATTGAGCCCTGGGGAACACCACTAGTGATTGGCTGCCAGCCAGATGTTACCTTGTTTACTGCAACTCTGAGTTGCCTGCCCCTTCTTCCAAAGGTGATAAACTCTCATTTTTTCCTGAGTCCCAGCTAGAGCTCCCTGTTCAGCCAGGCCGGTCGTCTTCCCTGCTCGTTCTTTTTTCGGCCCATGGGGACGGCCCACTCCTGCACCTTTAAGATCCTCTTCTTGAAGAACGTCCAGCCTTCTTGGACTCCTTTGCCCTTCAGGACTGTCTCCCAAGGGACCCTCTCGACCAGTGTCCTGAGCAGGCCAAAGTCCGCCCTCCAGAAGTCCATGGTAGCGGTTTTGCTGGCCCCTCTCCTTCCTTCTCCAAGTATNAGCCCCGCCAACTTGTGAGCGAGAATCCTTTTCCCCTTATGAGACAGCTGGACTCCGTCTGTCCCCAGCAGGCCCGGTGCCGTGTAAACCTCCCCATGGTCAAAATCTCCCTGCTCATTGCAGGGGGCTTGGACTAGATGACCTTTAAACATCCCTTCCAACCCAAACTATTCTGTGATTCTATGATTTATGTGGGTTGAGCCCTTGCAAGACCCTTCCTCCACTGGTGGATTGACACGTCTTCTTGTAGCTACTTGATCTGGGGTCCAGCGACGCTGGTAAAGACAGAGGCAAGGAAGGTATTGAGAACCTCTGCCTTGCCACCATTATTAGTGACTCGTTTCCCTGCCCTGTTTAGTGATGGGCGTATGTCTTCCCTGTGCTTCTGCTTACTGCTCATGTATCTGAAGAATCCTTTCTCGTTGTACTTGACATCTTTGGCCAATTTCAGTTCTAGCTGAGCCTCAGCCTTCCTGGCTGCATCTCTGCATGCCCTAGCAAGGTTCTTGCAGTCCTCAACTCATTCACTACTTCCCACCAGCAGGCAGATGTTTAGCCATTTTGAGGAAAGGAGGGCTTCATCACACATGACGGTTACTTGGGAAGACAAACACCACAACTCCAAACATCCCACGCTTCCTCCTTCTTCCCTCAGCTTCTATTGCGGAGCACAACGTCATATGGTGTGGAATATCCCTTTGGTCAGTTGGGGTCAGCCGTCCCAGCCGTGTCCCCTCCCAACTTCCTTGTGCCCCCCCAGCCTCCTCGCTGGTGGGGTGGGGCGAGGAGCAGAAAAGGCCTTGACTGTGTGTAAGCTCTGCTCAGCGAAAGCTAAAACATCCTGTGTTGTTAACTCTGTTTTCATCACAAATCCAAAACACAGCACCATACAAGTTACTATGAAGAAAATTAACTCTATCCCAGATAAAACCAGTACATAGTGGTAGGACAGGACCTTTTTCTCTGGGATTTCTGTTTCTTTTGCCATTCTTTTTTCAGGCACCCTCCTCTGTTTTCTTTTAAAGGGCTGAGGTGGGCCTTCCCTTTTGGGGGTGTGACATGGTTTGCTTTCTTTTAAGGCTGTTTCTTTAAATATAAGCAAGGCTTGAGCTCTTCTGATTTGCTGGTGTTTCCAACTTGTCCATGACATGTTTCCTGGAAACATGTCCAAACATCTTTCTTGCAGTATCTTGAATGGTGATTTTAATGTGTAGCTTAACCGTATATACCTCCAACACCCACAGCATACTTCACAGGAACGCCTTGAAACCCAGGGAGACCATTGCTGTCCTGGGCTCTGTGATAGTTTATGTAAAAGGACAAGTCCCCATAGTTTTTTACCGCTATGATTTTGGTGTGGTTTCTTAAAATATCGGAGGCTTCTGGGACCAAAGATACAGCTTCACAATCACCTTCGCAAAGCAAAATGAGAGGTGTTTGGTCTAGTTTTGATGGTGATCGTGTTGATGTGCTGGTGGTTTACCAGCATGTAGCGTGACTACCAGACATCATCGTCACAATCTTCTACTTATTCCTGCTGGTCGGGACACAGTGCAATAAAAGAACCACAAAGTCCCTGACAGGCTGGTACTCTAGGACTTTAGGACGAGATGAAGTGGCCTCAAGTTGCACCAATGGAGGTTTAGGTTGGACATTAGGAAAAAATTCTTTCCTGAAAGAGTGGTCAGGCCTTGGCACAGGCTGCCCAGGGCAGTGGTGGAGTCCCCATCCCTGGAGGGATTTAAAAGACGTGTAGATGAGGCGCTTGGGGACATGGTTTAGTGGGCATGGGGGGGTTGGGTTGACGGTTGGACTCGATGATCTTAGAGGTCTTTTCCAACCTNGTGGTTAATTTTATAAAAACAAGACCTTTAAACCGTGGAGTCTTTCCAATGCTTGGTCACGGGATGGAGTGTGACCACGGAAATCTTTTATGCCACACAGAAGTTTGCTTGCTGGTCATCTTGTAGCAAAGCATTTGAAAGAGCTGTCACAGCTGTGAAGGTGAGTTGTGCATTTTCTTGCACAAAAAGAGACGTCTCTTCCAGATTTGCTGGCTGTTTCTGCGAGGACAAGGGGCTGTCAGGGGTACACTACCCAACAGATATTTTCAAGAAAATAAATGCCCCTAATCTGTCCCTTTAAAGTGAAGGTGACACGTGACCAAGGAGTGAGAAAGTAACTGCTTTTGGGAGAGAACCATGCTGGGGAGAGGGCATTTTGAAAACAGATCATTGGAAACGTTTCCTTCAAGTGGTTTTGCTGCCATGTCACCCGTAAAAGCTCTCCTGTCTGTACGGTCCCAAAGCTTGGAGACAGAATTTTCTAACCTGCTTAACAATCTCCCAGACAAAGAGCTTCAGAGGGTTTTGAATAGAACAGAAAAAGGCACCAAGTCCTCCTGGTTTGTTTGCAAGAACAACTGAACGACATCTGGGATGGTGGAAATTTCCTGTCCAAGTTTCAGCGAAACCCATTGCGGAATTGAGAAGGTGGGACCGGGAAGAGCAGGAGGTGCCTCAGGATGCAGAAGCATGGTCAGCTCTCTCCGCTTCCCAGCAGCCGGCGGCAGCGCCGGACGTACCCACACCCCGTGGCCTGGCCACGGGCGCCAGCTGCTCTGCGAGAGCAAGAGGAAAGGAGAGGAAAAGCTTTTGCCTCCCGGGCACCCGCTCTGCAGCGCTCACATCTCATGGCAAGGGGTGGATGGGGTACGGCCCGCAGCTCCACTTCTGTCCCCGCCGCCTCCGGCGCACAGGCACTGGGGCTGCCCGTCTTTTGCCACAAGAGCTGCGTGAGGAGACGGAGGGGAACGAGGGCGGCCTTAATGTGACCATAGAAGCACGCTGTGCTGTGGGAGGCAGAGGAGGGAGCTGCCTTGGGAGAGAAGAATCTTGCCGTTAACTCCACCGTGCGTCAACCTCTTTCTCTGGTGGGCAACGTGCCTTCATAAGAGAGGTGGGTGCCCAAGGGGTGGGTGCCGCAGGCTTTTCCCCCAGAGCGGGAGCATCCCCCGCCTGCTCTGATTGCTGCCGCGGCCGCTCGGTTCCTCATGGCGCTCCGAGGGCGAGCACTCACCGTGACACGGACACCCCCTCCAGCCCTTCGACTCCAAAATGCCCGCAGACCCTAACAGGGAACGACGGACAGGAGAGAAATGCTCCCAGCACCAAGCCTGGTTCAAACAGCCATGTCCTGGTCATTGCTTTGCTGCCTCCCAACCTCAGGGCTACGGCCAAGAGCCCCCCGGGGTCTGCAGCGACCCATTTGGTGCATGTGGGACCGCTCAGGGAAGGAAGCCCGAAGCGAAACACACGGGGGACCCGGGTGCAGCAGCCAAGAGGGACGTCTGCCCGAGGAGCGAGGAAGCTGCTCCTGCCCCAGGAAGCTACTACATAAAAACGCTGAGACGTTCAGAGGCAGAGAGTGATAGAGCAGCACAGCCGCCCCGTGTTGCGCCCACTTTGGAAGGGCAGTGGGAGCTGAGATGGGTGCCAGGAGCCGGCCACCGAGGTGCTGGGGTGAGAGGTGCGACATTCTGGGTTCAATTTTATAGAGGAGAGAAAGGAAACTGTCGTGGTTTAACCCCAGCCGGCCGCTGAGCCCCACGCAGCCGCTCGCTCACTCCCCCCGGTGGGATNGACTTTCTTCTGATCACATCTAAAAAGAAACACCAGGGCTTACAAGGCCACACAGCAGACCCATGGACATGCTTTGTAGCCATTAATCTTTGCTCCTTTCCTTCTCCAAAGGAAATTGTTCACCAAAAGAGGGAAAATAGCTCCTGCCTCAGTGCCCAGCTCTCTCAGCAACCATCCACGGATAGTTACAGTAATCCGCACGCACTATCATCATTTAAAGGCAACCACGGTTGCTTTGATTGCTTTTACACATACCCACAAACCCTACTCCAGCGCTGGCTGCAGGAGACAGCTGCTCTGGTCGACTGAGTATCTGGAGATCTGGCTCTGGGGCTGATCACAGGCTGGTCTACTGTCTCCACCTTGTGACAGAAAGGCTATGCTGGCAGCCAGGGAGCTCCATGGCCAAGAAAGGACCTGCCGAATAAAAAACCAACGCAGCAGGCTCCTACGATGGCTGCGCAAAGGACACGAGCGCAGCTGTGCTTTGGGGTTCGCTCCCTCTTTAAAACTTCCCCTGGGGAAAGGAGTGGGAGCAGACACAAAACGTGATGCTTGTCCTTGAAAGTGGAGAGAAAACCCATCGCAATACTCTCTGTGGATATTCTTGCATCTCAGAGAACTTTTGCTCTTCTTATTTTCGCACTGATGTGTCTTCTTCCACTGTACGCTGAGACAGACAGAACTGATCCTGTAAGTCCATCTACTCTAAAAATGGAACGTAACAGCATTACTACCAAGGATACAAATCTTCTAAGCTTTCCTGTGCAATGGGATAATGAGGTCTGCTCTGTTCGATTCCTTGCTCTACAACCCAGAAAGCAGCAGACAGTGATAGAACACCAGCAAATACAGAATTACGTGGCAATAGATGTTTTGGCACAGATTGCCAGATGTGGTCATGTGTGTGTACGTATTTGTGTACATACATATGTTTGTAAATACATGTATTGTTACTGCAAAGATAAAGGAGGGTCATATCTCAAGATCTTGTAGACTTAAGAAACAAGAGGGAAATCCCATCCTTTCATCCACTGCTGTCGCCTTTCCAGCTTTGTATCGTGATGACAGGGAAAGGGGATGTTGGAAACCCTTGACCATGGGAGCTGTCACCCTGCTCTCGTTTTTCTAATCCCCATTTTCTATTTGAGCCAGAAAGGTGGACGTCATTTCTCTACAATCTCCTTGCATGTGAGCTTGTCCTCTGCTGCCATTGACCCTTTCAGCGAGGCTGAAACAGCACGGCTGAAAGACCCCCCACTCCTCTCCGGGCCCTGTCCCAGGGCTGCGCAGCTCCGGGGCGCGAGGCTGTACCTTACGCCCAAGCAGAAGTTCCCTCGTGGCAGGTTGTGCCCGTACCTTCCTGTGCTTTGCTGCGCACCTCTCAAAGGCCCAGCTCCGCCTTCCCTGTGACCCCTTTCATGTAGTGAAAGACAAGTTAGATCCCTCTTTTACCTTCTCCAGGCTGAAAAAGCCCAGCGTTCTCCCCCTCCCCTCATACACCATGTACTCCAGCTGCAACGGCTTTAGCAGCCTTCCTCTGGACTCTCTCCTGTTTGTCTACATCCCTCTGGCAGTGCGGCGCACCAAGATTTACCAGACGCGGTCTCCCAGTGCCAAGAAGGGTAATGCCGGCTACACTTGCTAATGCAGACAACGAAAAAAACCTTGTCAGTGCATGCAGCCTTTATCCAACTTTCTCCTACACCGGAGTCCAACGCTAGGGAGCCAGAAGACAGCAAAATGCATGTTAGAAAGAAGCATGGACACGTCACCTAAAATGCTACAAAGCTTTTTATTTTTCTTAATGAGGTATACGTTACACGTAAAATGCCACCATCGCTTTACATGCCGCACAGGCTAAATGAGAACATTTGACTTGGTGGGAAAAGGCACTGCTGTGAAATGCTGGGCTCCCCACTTTGTCACCAGAGAGGCTCAGCTGCTGCATGGAGATAGAATAAACAGCTGGTAAGAACAGGAGAGCTGCTGCTACTACTGTCTGAGAAGCCTTCACAGCTTCCGCTGCAGTTGCACGGGAGGAAACAACCTCATTGTCCGGGAGCATCTGTGAACGTCCACCGCACAGTGCAGGAGGGTTACATGCACTCCTACTCAAGCCAAGAGCAAGAGCAAGTGAAGGGTCAGCTAACAGCCAAGTAATCTGGTACAACTGACTGTAAGGAAAAATGTCTGCTTCACCTTTTGAAATCTGTCTCCTAGTCCACTTTTGAAAAAGGTTGCTCTTGCTTAACAGAGCCATGTAGACCCGCAGGGCAAAAGACCCACCTGAAGCACAGAATGGAGCAGAATACTTCCCAGCAGCCAAACCTACGTGGCAGGAGACTGCAAGAGCTAGAATTGGTACTGACACAAAACCCTTCTCAAACGGGAGCTGAGCTTTCCCTCGGGCTGGTGGTGCAGCACGGGGCTCTAACCCTGTACCACCAGCCAGCCGTCTCCATCGGAGACGACCTCACCCGCAAGGTTCCCGACTCCTAGGCCTACACACGTTATCTCGCGGCCCAATGACCTCTGCTGTCTGTGATTGTCCTCCCTTGCCTCTTGTTTGCTCCCTTGCACAAACTGCAAGCAGAAATGCAGAAAATTCATTTGTTGAATTACTGGGATGATCCATTTAACTGACGTGGAAACTTGAAAGGCCTTTAGCATGCTCCCTAGCAAAGCATCACCGTCACTGAACTGGATGAGTGGGTTTTCCCAAAAGGACACTGACTTTTGCATCAGTCCAACCGAACGGGCCTTTGGGAGGACAATGGGGAAAAAAAAGTTTCCTTTGTGAAGGTAAAACATAAGAAGAAACATAACCTTTCTTTTACCACCCTACAAGCCCCATCTTTGTGCCTCTCAGCACAGACCCACTGAGACTGCTATTAGAAGCACTTGGTGTTCAGGTAGAAATATCACCTCCTCTTCTTTTACTGAGCACTGATTGGATCAGACAACTTGAATGTTCACAAATTACTATCTGAAAAGGGAAGATTTCCCCAAGGAATGGCAGAGTTTACACACAATCTGCAGCTCACGTAGTGCAAGTTATAAAACCAAGATGTATTTTTTGCGATCAGAGAGGCGAACATTGAACAGAACAAAAACATAAGGACAGAAATGCAGTACAGACCACAGCTGTGTTACATTTACAAAAGTTAAAACTGTTCCTCTTCTTCCTCAGAACTCCAAAGAAAGCCCCAACTTACTTCATTTGTTACTCAAGTTTCAGGACAGAGTTTTGCCTTTCAAGTCCCAACTGCAGTATCTGGTATTGTCCTCTAATCCCAGCTATGCTGAGAACTGGTTCCCAGGATGACTGTATTTTTCTTGCTCCCATCAATGCCTGACTAAGAAGATGAATATTGCTTGTACTTCAAAACCCAAGTGTCAAGTAAACACTGAGAAGAGTGTACAGGACTGAGCCGTAGTTTGGACAAAGGAAGGTATTTCCCCATAGTTTTTCCTTGCTTTTTTGAGCTCACCAGTATTGAAGTCTTGGATTTCTCTGTATTTTAGTATACAATTTTCCAGTGAGTTGGCTGCTCACAGTTTTTCTCTTTTTCACCACAAAATCGGTTGTAAGTTGTTTTTGGATCAAATCCCAAGATCTCCCTTTCCTCATGGATCCGGAAGGAAAATGTTGAAACTGAGGTGCCTATAAAATACCTGTGAAAAAAATCAGAACAGGTTTGTGAAAGGGGCCAGTTTTTAAAATGCAAGTAATTGATTTCGGTCTAATGAACTTTGATGTTCATTGAAATGATACAATAATGAAATTATCATATATATTATATATACACAATATAACTACTACACATCTATTATATATATCAGTTACATAATATCATGACATATATGATTTGTAAACAACTACATCTGGGTCAAAAACAGTATTTCAGTTTTGTGACAGTAAGATTTGGCTCCTTAAAGAAAAGTCAAATGCGCTACCTTGCATGTGCGCAGATCCACTGGTCAATCACGGCCAAACCCCCATCTTTGTAGAGTTCCAGCTCCTCCCAAGAGGGTTCAAACCTCACCATCTCAGGCAGCAGTTTCTTGAGCAATTCAATCTCTGAAAAAGGGAAAGGTGCAAATTTATCTTTACATTATAAAGAGCAACTTGCTGCTGTCATAAAATGTAAGTACTTAAGGAAACCCGGGGTGAACAGTTATGAAGCAAGCAAAATCAAAATCTACCTAGACATTTTACAAGGCGTTTGCCAAACATCAGAGTACTGGGGTGGAGGGGGGGGGGGAGAGACGCGGTGCCAAGGGGGGCAATTCTCAGGGCGTGGGGCAGCCTGCAAGGGGTAGAACAGACGCTACCACTAGCCTCGCTGTCTAATCCTACAGGGTAGGTGTGCCAAGAGGCCTTTCTTGACAGCAAATTTAGGTTAGTCATGGCAGAGGCCATGCCCTGCAAGGTTATTCTAACATCACGCCTTGAAACAGATCCCTGATACTACCGGGAGGGAGGTGCAAGCCGGGGATAAGGCCTGGGGGGGGAACCCCACCCTGCGGGGTTTCTAAGCTTTGGCCACACACAGCCAGGTCCACACCAGTCTGGCCTTGGGGGCAGCCAAGGGGAAGGTTGGGTGGCAGACTTCAGAGGGCCCTTCCCACCAGCGTGTCCGAAGGTCTCTGAAATGCTCCAAAAAAAGGTGGGATGGAAGAAAGAGCAGGAGGAACAGGCAAATTCAACTCCCGATTTCCCATTGTAGAGACCGTCAAACCTCCTACGGGAAATACCAAATGAGCGATGTGATACCAACTATTCAAGCTGGAAGGAAACAGATGCCCAACCTTGTTCAATTCCCTATTCAATGATGGAGGCAAATGAACTTTCAGTCATTTATAACAGCAAAGTGCTAATTGCTGCACTCACTGTCAAAAGTTATCAACCCTAAACTGACTATAATATGCCTACCCTCCTCGACAGCATCAGTGGCTACAAAAACTTTTTCAAGCTTATGCATCTCCAAGAGGCTGCGGATTTTCTTTACTGCTCCTTGCAGGGAAGGCACATCTTCTCTGTGACCCCAAATG
Source organism: Pelecanoides urinatrix (assembly GCA_013400755.1). Classification (NCBI taxonomy): domain Eukaryota; kingdom Metazoa; phylum Chordata; class Aves; order Procellariiformes; family Procellariidae; genus Pelecanoides; species Pelecanoides urinatrix. The sequence continues at coordinate 95,444 of VZTQ01005807.1, forward strand.
AAGTCTTTCCTTCTGAGATGAACCCCAAGGTATGGACCACCTAGAGCTGTGCCCATCTTAACCTACAAGAGAAAGATCAATAAATTTTAAAACTTGAGAGCACCACTATTCATTCACACTGAAAAGGCCAGAATGCATGATCTCTGGACAAGGCACGGAATGACTCTAGCTGCAGAAAGTAATTTTCAGGTACGGATTGGCAGTATTTTGGGACACTTATTGCAATGTTTTGATCTTGGGTGGCCTGCATCATAAAAGAGAAACTAGAGTGTGAAATCTTCGTAAGCAAAAATTGCTCTCCTTGACCAAATTCACAACCGGCAGTTTGCAGCTGAACTTTATACCCACAGATGATGCTGAATACAAGAAGAAATACAAGTTTCGTTTAGTGAAACGAGGGTAACAAATCCAGCACCCAGAACCAGTCAGCCATATCTCAACAGACTCCGTTAACTCATGTCACACAGGGAGAAGAGGGTACATGCATGTCCACCTCGATCTGAGCAGGGAGAGCTAGATTCACATGTATCTTCCAATATTCCCTGCAGCGTACAGCCAGGAGTTCACAAATACATAAATAAATAAAATTATTACATTTGCTATGGGAAACAGACTGTTATGATTTTACTTTCATCTGTGTCCAGTCCTCCTTGTAATGAGTCCTGTCTGCCTCATCCGTGGATTGAAGATACTTGTTTCTAAACTCGTCTCCCACTACACGAAGGTGTTTAGCAAACACCATGCTCCGACGGGTCTGTTGGAATAAGAGCAGATGCCGAGTCAGAAAAAGGGAGAGCTAAAAATGACTAAATGGAGAGAGCTTCACACAGACAGAGCTTCCAGGATGCAGTTACTTCTGATACATCCATGCAGCACTACAAGCAACAATTCCTAACATTTCATCTGAGCTTTAACTGTTTAATCCTAATCATAACCACATTTATAACCAGCATACTCGTCTGACCCTGCAATACATAGGTGTACGGAGAGACTCTAGTTATTTATGCAATAGAACACATAATATACCAAATTAAACACTCTAGCAATATACCTCACCTTTGGAAACAAAAGCTGAGAAAGACTTTAGCTTGCAAAACACGCATAAGAATAAAACCTGCTTAAAAAATCATGGGTCTAGCCACAGACACTCCTATCAAATTCAGTGGAAAAGTGAAGAAAAAGGAATTATTTCCTTCACCTGTGGATAATAGCCTCTTTCAAAGATTCTGTGATGCAGTTACCACTGCACGCAGTCACACATAGCCTTATTACAGGCACACACACCAGAACTAAGGAAGTCCCACATGACTTAGCACTGCTTACAAAGGACACTTGGCAATTTGGACTAATTCTTAATTTTATAGAAGTCTGTAGTCTGTCATGTGATGGGCACCAAAGAAGGTACAACAAAAACACTTCTCTTCAATTTCCAACAGCCTCTTTTTCCTCCGCACGGTGAAGCCCACAGTGGACAGAGTTCACTACACGGCAGAGAAGCCAGGCAGAGCACTACTGGTACTCCAAGACACAGCCACACCGATCGTGCCTTCACCTTGCTCTAGGCAAAGAGGCAGCCTTTTTTCACCTTTTCCCAGAGCAGCTATTTCTCCATATGCCAAACTTGCCATGGTTGAACTGGTTCCTCCTCCATATCATTCAATAAGACACAGAACAATTTAGTCTTCCATAAGATCCATCACACTGGTGATGGAGATCCACGCCCCTCTAAATATTTAATGGAAGTACAAAGCCTGCTCTTCTAGCATCTTTAAAGAGATCAGCTCTGGCTTTCTAATCCCATCCCAAATCCTCCAGCAAAACATTTATATTAAGGGAGGATGTACACACTGTCTGCTGCAGAACGCTCGAGCTGCGCAGTTCAGAGAGAGACATTTTCCTCTCTTTTTGTAATATGTCAACACAATACGATCCTGTCGAGTCAAGTCATTGGGTACATTACCCAAGATGTGATGATGACCATGGTATGCTCAAGAGGCAGCAAACGTGTACGCAACCCATGGCAGTGCACTGGGGAGGACAATAAACACCTTTGAATGCTATGCTTGCGTCAAACACCTCTGAACTTCATCCTGACGGATCGCGTGACTGCCATGTCACGGTTGGCACCCACGCAGTATGCTGTGCCAAGTTTTCCCTGGGTGCAAAGCGCTCCTCTGACAGCAGCTGTTCTGGATGAACACTTGTTTTGCAACAGCATATGTAAAAGAGAAAACAGATGAATGTGTGAACCTCCACTGTTATACTTTCTAAAGCGGATGCTTTCTGTATCTGGTTATCCTCTTATTTAAAGTACGTTTCAAATGTGCATGTGCGATATTGTCACCCTCTCCAACTACCTCCAAGTTTTGCTTCTTCTCCCTTTTTGTCTGCAAAGAAACAAACAGAGAAGGGAGAGACACTTCTCAGAGGTGCATGGAAAAAGACGAAAGGCCCTGGGCCCAAGCTGCAGCAAGGCAACTCCTCTTTGGATATCAGGCAAAACCTCTTGCCCAGAAGAGTGGCACAGCTGTGGGACAGGCCCCAGAGCGGTGGCGGATCTCCATCTGAGGAGACTTTCCACTTTTAGTTAGACACAGCCCTAAACCACCAGATCAAGTTCTGGAGTGCAAATCTCAAGGCAGGGCTGTTGAGACACCCCCCCCCCCTCATTTTTTTTCTGTGATTCTAAGTTTGGGAAAACAAACAAACAAGCAAACAAACAAAATCAGTGTTGATTATGCTCCCTTTCACGTACATGAACTGAATTAATGGTACAGATCCTCTAATTCATTGAAATTGTCCCCCCAGAATGGTGAAACCAAATGCAAAACTGCTGGCTTTTTTAGACTTGTCCTTGGAGAACTTTCTGCTTCCATACAGATGGTAAAGCGCTCATGTGGTCTACCTGCTACACTGATGCTCTTCAAGTGATTTAACAGTTGCTCCTAAGCCATTTTGGGAGCTCTTTCCTGCTCTGTGGTCATTCAACCATTAAGAATCCCCAAACAATACCTTTCAGCTTGCAGTGGTAGAGAAGCCTAGACAAAAATGGTGACAACTGTGAGAGCAATACAGCTTAATATTAAATTCAAATATTTTTGGACACCAAAGACCTAGGTTGGTTGCAAAGAGAAGCTGGCTTGTTACAATTTAAAAACTTCTTTGAGACAAGAGGGCATCTGTTAGCAAGATTTAAAAGAACTCCAAATGTTATCCAGAGAGTTATTAAGAAAAAAACAACCAAAAATTATGCAGGTAGTTAAAATTTAAATAAAAGAAAAAAGAATATTTTCCAGAAAGTTTTAAATAATTTTGAGACAAGTTCAAATTGTTGAGACAATGTTTTACACGGATTTCATGTCTGCTTTTACAGGACTACAAGTCAGACTCAGAAATGATATGTGGGTTGCATTCCTCCATTTGGAAAGTCACTCTCAATGAAAAATTCATAGTTAGCAAACTACTGTTTGGTCCATTTCTGAAAAATATGCCATATACCAAGTGAATAGCCAGATGTTTATATCTTACAAGACTGAGGTCTAGGTAACTTGTTTCATAATATCATGAGAGTCACTGTCTCTCAGAAATTTTAATTATATCAAGCACTCCATATCGTGTTCCATTTTCCTATGGCTGAACCCTTAACTTTGTCTTAAAACTGTTCCTATAGGAATTATTTTACCATAGGCCCTTGGGTGGGGTCTCCCAAAGTGCTCAGCGTTACCTTGAAACTTGTGGGAATTTTGCTACTGGGGAGACAGGACAATATTGAGCACTTTCTGGAATTCTTTTGAAAAGTCTAATCTTGAGGCTGACTAGACAAGAAACTGCACAAAGGCAGTTCCCTTCTGATTGCAGATGTGGTGCATAGGGGAGGTCCTTCTAAATGCCATGCCCTGCAGCACTGAGTCTTTGGGGACAAGACACCAGGACAAATTCCTGCATTACATTAATCCACAGCAGCCTGAAGACCATCTTTAGCATACACTGCTGAAACATAAGACACAAGTTACTTTCAAGAAAAGAAACCCGAGGCAAAACTGAAGCACGCATCGGTTATTGAATTTTTATCAGAACCAAGTAGAAAGTCTAGAGAAGCTAACTGGAAAATACTCACATTCCAATAATCTTTCCCTCCGTAGTGGTCATGAAGAAGGTTTTCAGCTCTGTCTAACATCACTGACCTATTAAAAATTGTAAAACTGAGTGCAGTTCCCTTAGGAATAGAAGTTACATTACGATGTTTCTTTATACAGTTGCTAGGATAAAGCACAGACTATGATCTATTTGCAAAGGGAGCACGGGGAATGAGGGATAGGCTGCCTATCTCTTCTGTATAAAGCAAATTGTGACCCAAAGCTGCTGGGGAGAGAAGGGAACTACCCCACTGCGTGTTCCTGCCCTCTTCCTTAATAAATGGTCCTCTTAATTCTGACAGTTAAACACAAACAAGCGTTAACAATCCCTCACGTAGTCCTCACAGTAGTTGCTGCTGGAGAAGTAAGATTGCCAACAGGGAGAGTGATCCAAAGGGGAGAAGCGACCTACGAGATGATGCTCAGCCTCGGAGCTCCTGAGAGCCTCTTGGAGGAAGCAGGGGTCATGCTCACAAAAGCAAAACCAGAGAAGCTGTTTTCCACGTGTGGAATAAAATGTCCTACAGTAAAACAACAGATCAAAGAATACACAGACGCTACAAAAACGTGTGTTAGCAACTAAGCACAAATTTTAAGATGAGAAATTTTCACTAACGTGAAAACAGCCTGTGCGTTTCATAAATACACACAGCTCAAGACTGTGTACTGGAAACATAACTGCACAATACAACTTCTAAACAGAAGAGATTTTGAGAGTTTTGAGTATCCAAGAGCATAGGGAATGTAGGCTTAGTTTGTGCTCTGAGCACGCTGAATATGAGCAAATACACAGAGAAATGCTTCTGCTGAAGGGGGTCAAAGTCATTATTTGGACCTTCTTCTACGAAAATGAGAGGAAGCAAATAACCCATCGACTTTAGATTATCACTGCTGATAATCAGCTGGACACTTGCACATAAGGCTACAAATAATCTGGAAAATAGAGCAGACTGTGTGGTGGAGAAGCAGCACTGCATTTAACAGGAAGCTTGGAGGTGAATCAGATTAATAATCTAAACGTATCAGGAAGATTCCTATAAGTGACCATACCTGAAGCGTAATAATACAGTACTAGGACCATACAACTGACTGTCTGGCCCAAAGGGCAACGTGAGAGATCAGAGAGGCTATGGTGCACGAGTCACCATAGCCACTGGAGATTTCAACTATCCCCAGGTAGGCTGGGCAAGTGTCACAGCAGGACGTGACTAGGCAACTGCAGTTTGAGATACTGTCAAAGACAGTTCCATGAACCAACTGGGCCGGGAATAGCTCCTGATATAGTCTCCAGCAGCAGCAAGACACGGACCAAAATCTCACAGTGGAAGAGCTACTCTGTGACAGTGGCCATAAACGCACTCACCTTCAGCATCCTACTGGATCAACAACGGCCAAAGGAAAGTTACCACAGTTGCATTCAGTTTCAAAAAGGGGACTATGCAAAAATGCAGTTGCGTGCAAGTGAAGAAAACAGAAAGGCTCATAAACTCCATGAAGTTAAACAGAAAAAGTCAATAAAGAATGTCAAAAAAGAATTTGAGCAACAAGAAATAAAGGCCTTCAATCTAATTGCAAATCTTCATGTCAATACAAAGAAAAAGGAAATGAAAGGCTTAACAAGCACTTAGAGACAGTAACATCATGACAGAAACAGCTAATGTGATTTTTCATGGCTGTGCGCTAGGTGGAGGAGCTGGGAAGATTCACATGCCAGAACAACTTTTTACAGGGGAACTCATCAGGGAACGTGTCTCAAACTTTCAAAGTGTCCATAGGAAGTGTGCAGCGATGGAACAGCTAGACAAAATGAACCAACAAACGGCCAACACCAGGCAGTATTCACCCAACAGTTGTCAAGGGGCTCAAGGAAGAAGCAGCTGCGCCATTAATTCTGGTATGCAACTTTTCACTCAAAACTGCAACACAGCAAATGCGACGTCAATATTCTAAAAATGCACTTGGGGAGGTCTGGGATGCAACACAGTGGTAAACCTGATGCCAGTACTGGACAATTTAATAGCAACTATTATAAAAAACAGAATTAATGGATACCTGAAGTAAACTGGGGAAGTATCAACATGGAGCTCTGAACAATCAGAGTAGTCTGAAGACACAAGCACACATGCGGATAAGGGAAATCTCACTGACATTGCCTACCAGGATTTCCTGACAGCCTTTGTTAAAGGCTTTTAAGAAAACTTAACAGCAATGGCACAGAGGGAAGGTCCTTGCACGGATTACAAAAAAGATTAAAGACAGGGATAAATGTCCAGTCCTCATTGTAGAGGGAGGTCACAAGTGGAAGGGATCTGCTTTTCACCATATTCCTAAAAAACCTACAAAAGGGTGTGAACTTTGGGGTGACACAGGTTGCCGATCATTTTAAATTACTCAGAACAGCAAAGACAAAGGCCAATTGTGAAGAATTAGAGAAGTTTGATGACTGGCCAATAAAGTGGCAGATGAAATCTAATGTGCATCTAGTAAAAAAAAACCATACTGGCTTCATCTGATAACTAAAGGGCTTGATGCTCATGAGTGAGGACAGTTTGATGAAAATGTCAAGGCAACACTCACCAGAGGTCAAAAAAAGGGAACTTACATATTAAGAATTACCAGAAAAACAGAGCATGTCATTATACCACTACGTAATGGGTTTACCCGCACTCAGTGTGCAGGATCCAGTTGAACTGTGAAGGTTCAGAGAATGGCAGCGAGGATGACCAAAGGCATGGAATGGCTTTCACATGAAGAACAACTAATGAAGCCAGGACTCTTCACACTGCCGAGGAGACGACTGAGGGGGAATATGACAAGAAGGAAGTAAAATCATGCATGGTGTGGAGGTGAATATGGAAGAGCTGTTTGTTCGCTGTCTCTTCCACTACATGAACTAGGGGACGTTAGCTAAAGCTTGCAGGTAGGAGTTACAAAAGGAGGTGGGTTTTTATAGGATGCACAGTTAAGGTGCAAAACCTTTAGGTCTCGTTCCAAGATTTTGTGGATGCTAACAGTGTGCTTGGAGGTTCAAAGGGAAGCTTGCACAGATCCATGGACTCACTGAAGGATATAAAAGACAGGAAGATCACTTTTGGCTCAGAAGATCCCTACAAACACAAATCTTAAGGATGTGACAGGACTCAGGGGAGGCATTACAGACACTTGCCCAGCTCTTACACTTTTCCCCAGACATCTGCTTTTAGCAACTCTTGGATTTCACACATTAAACTAGACCGACTTTAACATGAACCACTAGTTTTAACATGAATCAGTGTAGCTGCCCTTACATTGCTGTTATGTTGGTACTTCTCCCTACTGGTGTCTGATTGAGAAATGTGACCTTGTGGATAAGGTACCTTCTCTGCGTGTTAGGAATACTTGGGCACCACTCCTAATTTTTTCTTGATCTTCCTCATCACCAGAGCTTTGACAGTTGCCATGAAAGAGTTAACTGTAGGGCTAAACATGGAGACCTCTATGGCTTACTTAATCCAGTTTTCTGCTGTCAGTGGCAAAGATTATGGTTAACTCCTACAAATAGAACAACATTCCCGTTAAAAAGCAGGACGTTGCTTCCTCTGCTGCCAGTGGGAGATACTACAGATCCCCACTGCTCTGCTTAGGGAAACTTCCATCTCATTTCCAATTAAATCGTATTGATGTCAAATTTTTGGATGTTTTTGCTCTCATGGCAAAGCTGCACTTCAGCTTACACGGTTTATGTTTCTGCTATGGATTTATTCCCCTGATGTATTCATAGACAGTGATTATTTCCTCTTCCTGTTCTCCCCTATACCCCAGTAGCTTTTGCTTTGCTACGACGTCTTCAGTTGTTACAGGGTCACAGCTCGCTGGAAATACTTTGCTACTGGGATAATGTAAGCGTGCTCCACCTCTCATATAAGAGCTTTCCTTTCCTCTGATCATCCTACTGGCATCTCAGAGCAGAAAGATGGAACATGCTGCTTGCTTTCTCTAAACCCAGCTCACACTGTTGAGGATGGACGTCACAGGAGACCGGGCACTGCACCTCGTGATCCGAGACATGGGCTTGGGAAAACACTGATTCCACACTGTTCCCTCTTGACCCAGCATCAAAGGGTAAAGGAAGAAAAGGCAAACACGGGGTGGCAAGGACATTTAGCTACCTGAGAGAGAATATGAAGGAGCTCAAGGATATTTCCTCTTAGGTTTTAGCACAGCAGCATTTAACCTAACTTAGAGTTAGGTGTTTCTTACAATGTAAATTACTTTTGTAATGATTTTAATTATGATTACAATAACTCAATGATGAAATACCACAACAGTGGGACATAGCCTGTAAGTTCCCTCTGCTCTTCCCACCTGGCAATAGGTTTGTGGGCACACAATACAATGATAAATAGCAATACAAGGCAACTCACTGTGCTGAAGTGTTCTTCAAAAGGATGGGAGCCACAATAGAGGCAGATCCTTGGACGGACAAACAAGAGAGATTTAGGCCCCGCGTTTCCTCGTAACCCCAGAACCATCCCCTGAAAGGGAACACAAAGTATAGGTTCACAGGCTTGTATTTTAAATTAATGCCACATATAATGAAACAAATAAACGGTACACCCTAGAAAGATGATATATAATGCAAATAAACCAGCCAGCTCCTTTATACTGTTTTTGTGTGAGACAACAACTTTCTAAAATTAGATCTTCTACTACCAATATAACATTTTATTATTGATGGGGTTTTAAAACCAAAGTGAACCCCAAGCATCCAGAGATTCACAGACAACACTGCAATAACGGCACAAGTCTGTTCTGTTACAAGTAGGCAAACGTCTCACTGAATACAACTAAAAAGATGACTGAAAGGACCGCTAGATGTTACCTGTAGTACTCCTGTTTGTCTTTGGAGTACATAAGCTGATCAATGCATGGCCTTTCATCTATTTTTTCTTCCCATGTTCCTTCTTTCCATCCTTCTGCGTAGCCTTGTAGAACATAAATCTGTTCAATAAAGGGCCCACCTGACTCTGAGCAGAAGGCAAAGCAAAGCATTTGTGAGCATGAAAAAACACACGATAAAGGTATGAACTAGCATTACTTGCAGTTAAAAAATGTGCTAGAAATGCTAATATTACACTCATATTACACTCTCTCCCCTGTTTTCCCTATAAAAAAGGAAAGGAAGTTCTGTGTGAGCCAGAAAAGCAAAATGGGTCAGGGAATGTGACAACCTGCTACTCCCACCCAGCTAATGCGCGATTTCATGTGCCAAACAGAACTGAATTGCTATGGAAATGTGAATTTAAAAGCTGGGTAAAACACATCATGAAGCACAGAGGTTTTCAATGTTCTATGTAGCTGCTATGGGAAGAGAGCCTCCAAGAAAATGACAAGTACAAGCCCTTCTTCCCCTAAATTTCAGGGTTTCTAAATGCTTTTTCCTGAAAGATAGGGGACAACAATCCCTTCAGAGCTCTTTGCAGAGGTGTGACATTTGGTGGCCTGTATTTCCTTTGCTTAAAGAGTCTGTGACACTGCTGCAGATTTTGGCATTTGGTGATTAGCTCAACATGGCATTAAATCCTAAAGGAACCAACTTCAGTTTCCATATTCTTAGGGAAAGTCTTTCGCTTATATACCATTTAGTACACAAAAAGCAGGGGATAAGTATTTTGAGTATGTGCAGCATCGATGATGAAAAAGCAAGTTCAGCAAAGAACCTGCTGTACAGCTTTTACTGTCCAACCATCTCCAGAAAAAAGTGGCTTGTCTGTATTTCGACAGAGAGCTGCAGGCTGCCTCTCTCTCTCTTTACAGGGTTGTTACTATGGCCAAGATTACGCAGAAGTATCTGTGACTTTAACCTTTAACTGTCTTTTTCTGCTACGGGGCTGAGGAAGTCAAGGGGCCAACAGTGCTACATCAAATGAGCTGCCAAATAATTGGATTATTTCATCCTAGTAGTTTGTTACTCAGCACAATTCTTTCCCATCCTTCCTCTCATCACCTTTAACTTTTTTTATTTCACATATAAGGATAAACCTGCGAAGAAACCACTTCAAATACTTAGTCAATTGTGGGTTGTATGATTCCATACTCTACCTGCAAGGAACTGCTCATATTCAATGACAGGGATGTTCCTGTTGAGGCTTGGGAGATCGAAGAACTCGGACCAAGGGATCCGGACCTGAAGGATGTCGGGGCTCTGCCAGTGATAAAGACGTCCCCAGGGAGGCAGAACTAACACCCAGTTTTCACTTTTCAGCAAGGTCTTTAGAAGGGAAGCAATGCGAATATAGACATCTCTGCGAAGGTTGAACCCTTCAGGAGGATTTACATCATACAAAAGGTATCTGTGGAGAACAAAGCAACATGTTGGGGAGTTCAAACCTTTTACACATTTTTTTTTTCCAGGGTGTTTAAACCTTTTATACATTTTTTTTTTTACCCCACAATCATGTGGCGCAACATTATTGGGAGAGAAACTGTTCTTCTTTCACCAGTTCGCGGTATTCAGAAGATGGAAGGGGATGAAGAAGGGAAGGTAGAGCAGTGCATGCTGCTGGGGGGGTCACAGGGGTCTCCTCATGGGACATCATCAAGGTGGCACATGCCACGAGCCTTTCCTGCTGCAGGGTGGGATGTGGGGGGCCAAGGAATGAACCCCTCAAACGTCTTGCACGTCCTAAGGGTAACGCGGTGTGTGGTGAGAATGTTGAAACAACTGGCACACTACTTGGGCTAATTCCTGTGAGCTGAATATGGAGGCAGGAGGACACGTTCAGGAGGGACAGGGTAAAAGGGTGCACTGCCGCTGGGCAGATGGGTGGGGGTCCCCAGACCACGCTCAGAGGAGGAGAGCCCCCAGACAGCTGCTACAGGGACACCTTCCAGAAATGATGCAGACAGCACCAGCAGGCGAAGGAGAACCTTTCCGGGCCCACCAGCCGCTGGCTCAGAGACACGGAACATCACCCGTGCGGGGGACCTGCCGTGTCCCCTAGGGACACCACGCAGGAGGCTGCGACGAGAGGAGGGTCCCGGGGGCGGCAGGGGCTGACCCTGGCAGGCAGGACCGGCCTGCGGCGAGCGGGCCGGCGCTGGGGCCGGTGCGGGGGTGGTGCCGCCCAGGCACGGCCCTGCCGCGGCCCAAGGTGTCGGGGGTGGGCGGCCGCTCCTCACCTGGTGCGGGGCGCGGCAGCGGCGGCGGGCAGCGAGGAGGCGGCGTGGCCGGCGCGGAGAGCGGCGGGCGGCGGCTGGGCGAGCGCGCCCAGGCCCAGCAGCAGCGGCAGCAGCGGCGGCAGGAGGCGGCAGCCGGGGCCTTGCGCCGCCATGCCCGCGCCGCGCCACGTCCGGGGCGGCCCCGGCGGCGGCCCGGCCCCTCGGTGCGCAGGCGGGAAGCCGCGGCTGAGGAGCCCACGGCGCGGCTCCCTCAGAAGAGGCCGGCGGTCAGGGGCCGCAGGCTGGCGCCGGTGAGCCGGTTGAGCTCCTCCAGGATCTCCACCTCCTTCTGGTACATCTGCGGGAGGAGGGCGCGGGAGAGATGTCACGGCCAGCGCCGCCGGCACCGTGCTCCGCGGCTGGGCTAGCGGCGGCTCCGCGGCCACAACGCCGGCATCGAGGCGAGCCACAGCTCTGCAGAGCCCCCCGCCCGGCGGGCCGGACCCGCAGATTCCCTGCCACGGGTGTGCGAGGCAGGGGGATGATGCTTTCCACCCGGGGACGACCCGACACGGGCTGGACACCGCACGCCTTGCCCAGCTCCAGGGCATCGCCGTACCTGCTCCCACTCGGGTTTTGTGTTGTGCTGGTAGCCAAGCAAATGGCACAGTCCGTGGGCTGCCGTCACCTGTGCAAAGAGGCAAAGAACGAACCACGCGTCTTACAAATTTAACCCCAACGCCTACGCAGACAGCCCTGGCACCAGCCACGCAGCCCGCCCCGCACGAACCGGGCTATGAGGGGTGACCGGGGCTCACCCCGTACCAGATCATTTACCAGAACTTGCAGGGAAGAGCCGATACGCTGCACGCAAACCGACAACGATCGGGTAGCGCCCGCACTCACCAGTTACATAAGTTTTCAAACACGGAGTTAATGTTTTAGGGCAAGCTGTAAGGTCAGCGCCTCCTTGCTTAGCCCGGCCGCCGTTACCCTCTCCCCGGGGACAACCCCGCAGCTGCCCTTCCCTGGACCAGGGGGGCCGCTGCCCGCGGCGGGGCTCACCGCCAGGACGCTGTCGAAGTCCTCCCCGCTGGCGCGGCACTGCCGGTGGATGTACTCCACCCCCAGGAAGATGTCCCCCAAGTTGTACTCGTCTCGGCAGCGCGGCCGCGGCAGCTCCCCCGCCGCCACCCGGTGGAAGGGGAAGGAGAGGACGTCGGTGGGCTCCGGGCGCTGCCGGTACGCGCCGTTGAGACGCCGCATCAGCCCGTTGCCAGCGCAGACCAGCCCCAGGTCGAAGCGGGAGGCGCCCAGGGCGGCCCGCAGGGCGCAGACGGCGCGGCGGAGCGGGGCGCGGCGCACCGGCACGGCCCGCTGGGCGTTGCGCAGCACCAGGCTCATGATGGCGGCACCCGCGGCAGCACGACCCCGCCTACCCCTCCCGCCCGCCTGCGCCTGCGCGGCCCCGCCGCCAGGCCCCTGCCCCGCCCGCCGAGCAGAGGCGGCGGCCGCCATGAACGCCGGGGGTCCCTTCCGCGGGCCGCCCGCCTTCCCGCCACCGCTGCGCTTCGGGCAGGCGGCCGTCTTCGGGCAGGGCGGCGCCGCCGCCGGCCTCCCCTTCGCCCCCGGGCCCGCCGCCGCCGCCGCCTTCGGGCCGCCCTATGGGCTAGGCCAGGCGCCGGCCTTCGCGGCGACGGTTACTAGCAGCGGCTCCTCGGCGGGCAACGCGGGGTTCAGCTTCAAGCCCCCCACCAACCTGGGCAGCTTCTCGGGGCCGGGCGAGGCGCCGGCCGGCGGCGGCGGCGGGGCCTTCGCGGCGCCCGAGTTCTGCTTCAAGGCGCCCGAGAGCAGCGCCGCCGCCTTCAAGCCGCTGGCGGGGGGCGAGGCGGAGAAGGGCCCGGCCGCCCCCGCCGCCTTCACCTTCTCGCCGCCTTTCGGCTTCGAGCCCGAGGCGAGCCCGGAGGCGGCGGCAGCGGGCGGACCCTTCTCCTTTTCGCGTCCCGTCGCCGCCCTGGGCCGCCCGGAGGAGAAGGGCCCGCGGCCGCTCTTTGAGGAGCCGGGGGAGCCGGCGGCCAAGGGCCTGAAGCGGAAGGAGGAGCGGGAGCGCTCGCCGCGGCGGGCGGCGGCGGGCGGGCGGGCGGCGGTGGCGCCGCCGGAGAAGCGGGCGGTGCTGCTGAGCCGCCCCCGCGGCGGCGCGCTCTTCGGCCGCACGCTGGAGGAGGTGCTGCGCAGCCAGCGCCGCGGGCAGTGCGACCGCGGGGACCCCACCGAGGCCGAGCGGGGACCCGCCGAGGAGCCGCCGCCGGCCGAGGCCCGGGAGTCCCCCCGGGAAGGTAGGCTGGGGCGGGGGGGGGAGCCCCGGTACACCCCGCTGGCCGGGAGTCACCCCGCTTTCTGAGGTGGCTGCCTCCCTCTCTTCACAGATGCCGCCCCCGCAACCCCCGCCCGCCGGGCTCGGGGCAGCGAGAGCACAGAGGGGCTGGGGGGCCTGTCGCCCGGCGAGCTGACGGCCATCCAGTGCAAGAACGTCCCCGATTACCTCAACGACAGGACGGTGCTGGAGAAGCACTTTGGCCAGTTCGTAAAAGTTCGACGGATCATGACCAGGCGCAATAAAAAAATGGCCGTTCTCCACTTTTTTGATCATGTGAGTATCGGAAGGGGTGGGCACAAGAGCAGGCTTAAATCTGAGTGAGTGGGATGGGTCCAGCTCTGGTGGGAGCTGCACCCCTGTTTGGTAACGTGGTATGTTTTTCACCTGGGGGAAAGCTTCGTACTGTAAGCACTGTGTTAGCGACAGGGATAGAAGTGTACTGAGCTGCAGCTAAAACGTGGTAGCTGCCACGGCTTTAGCTGTCCTGTTAGCATCCAGCACAAACACCAAACGGATCTTCCCTGTTTGTTGTCTCACCTCGCCCAGACCTGGATTATGTACGCTGCTGCGTTCTTGCTCAGGCTTGGCAGCACCAAGGATGAGGTGAGCTTGTGCAGTCTCTGCAGAGTGACCTGCTTGCTGGAAATACTGCCCTTACGTCAACGCTGAGGTGTGTTGAGGAGCCAGTTCAGAGACTGCGTGGTCTGTTCCTGTTTTGTGCTTAGAAACACACCTTTGGTCTCAAGTGCTCTAATCTTGCGGTAGCTCTTGGAAAAGCAGCAATTTTTGTGGAAACCAGTCCTGCTGGAGGCATGTAGGTCTTAAGTGAGAGATTAAAATGCAGTAGTTGGAAATTGGTAAATGTTTCTCTAGCAAAAACTGCACTGCATGCTTTGGTGTTGTGATGCTAATAGGTTTTCATGCTCTGCTTTTCTTTGCTTTCAGGCCTCTGCAGCTCTTGCCAGGAAAAAAGCGAAAGAGTTGCACAAGGACATAGTAACATTTTGGCAAAAAAAGAAAACAAGTAAGTCTGTGTTTCCAGCATCCGCAGTACTGTCCTCTGGTATTGAGGAAGTTTTAAGTGAGCGACTGCAAATCACAGTTGGAAATTGCACTGCTTCTTTCTTAAATTCCTGTTCTCTAAAACATTTTGCTTGATCTGAGCCAGAATGCTATTTCAGCCATATGAAAGAGCTGAAGACACTTGAAATGACAGTGTAGTTTTACAGGAGAATTTAGAAACCATTCATGCAACCACACAAGAGGAATATGGTGATATTTGTGCTCCTATCTAGAAGTAGGATGGTCTTTGGGGAGGTAAGAAAACGCAGTTTCAAATGCCTTGCTGCCTGCTTCAGAGCATGGGCTGGGATGTGGGCTTCCAGCTTTCAGGAAAAGTGTCCTGAGAACTGAGTTAAGGAGTACCCTGGAGTGAGTGTCTGTGTTGCTGAGGTTGCTGTTCTGCGTATCAACAATTACATACTGCTTGAACCAAAAAGAGAGAACGGTGTGTGTGGTTGACCTCCAGAGAACTGAGCTTAGAAATGGGAAACCTGGATTCCAGACCCTGCTTGAGATTAGGGCAAGAGATGTGAGTGTTGGCTGTTCACACCCTAGGCGAATACTTGAATTACCAAGTGCTTCCCTTTAGCTTTATGAATGCTGCGTGTACCTCTGAGATCCTAGCCTGGGGATACACGTCAGCTGTCAGCAAATGAATGGTTCACCACAGCTTTGACCAACCACAAACTTGCCTTCCAGAAAATGAACAGCTGCAGAGTTCAGTCTTCCTGTGAATTAACATCTTGAAGCAGCAGCTATAGGGGTGCCTGTTCGCCTTTGTCATTTTATTACAGTGTTAAGTCTATAGAAACGTGAATGGCAGTATTCTAAAATAGCTAATCTGAGAGAATTGAAGAAATCCAAGTGATTTAAAACTTGTTCTTGGGAGAAGAAATTCTCCCTTCCTGCAAGGTGTAGATGTAACTCTGGAGAAGGCATGCCAACCTCAGTCTAAGCTTGGGTATGTGAAATAATTAAAATGCTGCAGCAGGAGCACTGGGAATAGGTGAAATGGATTTCATAGCCCGTAGAGAGGTATGACTTGTGGATTATATCCCAAACCTGAGAGAACTTAAATTCAGATCGTGATCAGACTTCGTTTACTGACAATCTGCTGACCAATTATATATCACTGCTAAGTGATGTTTTATTGAAAATTACTACTTCTTTATAGGACAGTGAAGCTGACCAGCAATTGGTAGACTTACTCGGTACAGCTTCTAGTGCAAGTTGTCCTGGGAGTTTTGCATACTGTGACTCCTAGTTTTATTTTCTAATAGTATGGTTTTTTAAAACAAATCGCTCACCACCACCCCCATGGGGAAAAGAGAGAAAAAGAGTTGTTGCTTAAACTATTTGGCAGGTACCTGGCTTCATGTTTATATGTCACTTCAGGTCCAGCAAAAAGAGAATTTTCATCCAAGGAGAAGAAAGCAGGAGAAGATGAAGGAAGGCAAAGCAATGAAGAGCAAAACTATCAGCATTCCCCTCTTCGAAAACCTTTAATAAGATCCTCTGCCAGCAGTGTCATGCCTGGTAAAAGGTACATCTGCTCCTCTGGGAATCCATCTGGCAGGAAGCAGGGTGCATGGGGAAAAATGATGATCAGTGTGTGCCAAATAGTCACATTCTTATTGGGGATTGTGCTTCCCTCGTCTCTTCTGGTTTGTCTGAATTACAAGATCACAGATCTCATACTTTGTTAGAAAGTTAGGTCGTGCAGAGACAAAATTAGGCAAAAGCCCAGCTAGAATGCAATCTGGCCTGGGTAAAAAACTGTCGTAAGAGATAACAAAAAATGTTTTTACAAATATATTAATGACAAAAAGAGAGCCAAGGGGAATCTTCATCCTTTATGGGATGCAGGGGGGAACATTGCCACTGAGGACGAGGATAAGGCTGAGGTACTCAACGCCTTCTTTGCCTCAGTCTTTAACAGTCAGAGCAGTTATCCTCAGGGTACTCAGCCCCCTGAGCTGGAAGACAGGGACGGCGAGCAGGATGAAGCCCTCATA
>VZTQ01005807.1:112643-143388 GCA_013400755.1 Pelecanoides urinatrix
AGCTGGGGAAGGGCCTGGAGCACAAGTCTGATGAGGAGCGGCTGAGGGAACTGGGGGTGTTCAGCCTGGAGAAGAGGAGGCTGAGGGGAGACCTCATCGCGCTCTACAACTGCCTGAAGGGAGGTTGGAGCGAGGGGGGGTCGATCTCCCAAGTAACAGCGATGGGACGAGAGGAAACGGCCTCAAGTTGTGCCAGGGGAGGTTTAGGTTGGACATTGGGAAAAAATTCTTTACTGCAAGAGTGTTCAGGCCTTGGCACAGGCTGCCCAGGGCAGTGGTGGAGTCCCCATCCCTGGAGGGATTTAAAAGACGTGTAGATGAGGCGCTTGGGGACATGGTTTAGTGGGCATGGGGGGGTTGGGTTGACGGTTGGACTCGATCTTAGAGGTCTTTTCCAACCTTAATGATTCTATGATTCTATGAAAGGTACTTCTAACTGCTTGTTATTAAGGTCTTTTAATTTGGTCTGCGTATTTCTTTTGTATATTGTGTTTATAACAACATGAGTAACAACACCTGCAATAGTGAGGCATAAGGGAATTGAATGAAACAGTGCAGAGCCAAACTAGGACCAAGCAGTAATGACACTGTTCTGTGGTCATGATTAAATGAGCTTCTGAAGTGAGTAGTTTCATTTGTAGGCAATTACAGTTCTGTGGAATGAGAATCCCCTTTTCAGAGTAGCTGGTGAGTTTGGATTGTCGTCTTATCTCACTTCCAGTGAATGGTCTTTGTACAGGAAGCCTCCTGTTTCGTGTCAGTTGCTGAAGTGGCAAGGCTGTCATCTTTCTGTGGTACCTTAATGGTGTGTCTAGTTTGACAAAAGTCATTTGGTATGAGTAGTCATATAATTATAAAACTAGTAACATGTTGTGAAGGAATGAATGTTCCTTGAGTTTAAAAATTATGTTTGTATCTAGGCCCTGTAAAATCTTTTAATAATCTCTGTTGCTATAAAAAGCATTTGCTTTTTTTCACACCAAACAGCAGGCTAGTTCCTGGCTTAAAATGCAAACTGCTGTGCCATAGTCATGTAAAAATACTGCAACAGCCACCTGGTTCTGTCCACTCTAAGACAGATTCAGTAATACCATTTCTGTTGTACAAAGGTTGAGGCTTTCACCGCAATCAGGAATGCTTGGCAGTGTTGTCAAGGCAGTGCTGAGGATTTAAACAGATTAACTCCCACTGCTAGTGTTAGCTCATAACAACCTTAGTACGTCGATACGTACTTCGTTTATTTGATATATTGCCTTGTGAACAGAATATTCTTCTAAACAGAGATGTTGACGTCCTAAAGAACAGTGAACTGATTAAGGCCGGGGCATGCATTAGTGCATTATTGATTAAAAAATCTTCCATTTTTAGTTCTCCGGCAAAGAAGCCTGGTCTTAGAAAGGCGCTGCAGTTTGAAGCGGATCTGTTTGATGCTAGTTCTGAAGGGCAGAGCTCAGAGGCCTTGGGAGCTTCATTGTCATCTCTTGGTAACCTGGTAGGATTAGTGGCCGAGACATCTGAAGAAAGATACCGTCTTTTGGACCAAAGGGACAAAATCATGCGACAAGGTAATTACACAAGTTAATGAGTGTAACATCTTCTCTGCTGGAAAGAAGTAAGAGTTTGGTGTCTGTTGCAAAGCTGTTGTGATATTATGGAAATGGCTTTAAAGAGAGAATTTAACATGGAGCACTCTATAAAATACTCTTCTGTTGTACATATATACATTAATTTCTTGTAGAACACACAAAAATCTGTTTTATTTATTGCACATGCATATTTCATGTGGAAAGTGAATAGCAGACTGTTCATCTTCTGTGAAGGAGGCCATGTAGGGACATTTACATCCCTGCAGGCTCTTTGAAGAAAGCTACCCAAAGCCTAATTGTGTTTCTCTAAATTCAAGCTGCTACACAGCTGGTAATTATTTCAAGAAACGGCCCTTTGTTTCACAGTGCTGGGTTGTAAACCCTTCCATCCTGTTCTTGCCACTCCAAAGCTGACCCTACTTTTAATTTAAGATCTTATTTTTAATATTGACAAACAAATCTCTCATACACTTGATGTGGAATTGTGAAATTGCCGGTGCTGAGTTAGGAACAAAACATCTTTTAGAGGCTTCAATCTTTTCAGCAAATCTCTTGATATCCAGGTGGGATGGTAGGAGAAACTTGCCCAAAGGAGTGGTGCAACCCTGGGACAGGTCCCAGAGTGGGAGAACCCCATCCTTGTGCGTTTCTGACCACGCCAAGGTGTGGGTACAACCTTGCTCTGAGTAGAGGTAGGATGGGAATCTCTAGAGACCTTTTCCCACCAGCTTTTTTTGTGAACTGTTGCCCTAGCAGTGTACTTCTTGACATCCATCCATTGACCAATGTACAGACTCCAGCTGAGGCACCTGGCATGCCTAGAGCTGTGTTGGCACATCAGGGTAATAGCTTGTCATGAAAACAAAAATGAGAGATGCTTAGTGTTCAAATTTTTTTTTTTTTTTTTTTTAGCTCGAATAAAAAGGACCGATCTTGGCAAAGCAAAAACTGTTGTTGGCACTTGCCCAGACATGTGTCCTGAAAAGGAGCGGTACATGAGGGAGACGAGAAACCAGCTCAGTATCTTTGAATTGTTTCTAGGATCTGACAAGGTATGAGCCCTCTGTATGGAGGGGTTTGTTGTTCCCGGGACATCTGTTTGCTTGCTGCTTATATAAAGCTGTCAGTGTTGTTTAGTTGATTACAGGGTTAATTCTGGTGGAAAAATTCTGGAGGCCATTTCATTAATGTCTTTCAATTCCCCGTTATAAAACAGGAAGACTAGAGAATTGCTTTTTCACTCTGTCATGTCTTTTATTTAGCTACAGACAGGCTTTTAGAACCATGGTTCTATAGGGCAGCAGTATACATTGTCTTGAAGGTTATGATTTTGAGACTAAGTCAACACTTAGGATCCTGTCATAAAAGAAAATAAAATATATTTGCTGTCATAGCAGAATGGATGTGGGCTGTTAGTGTGACCAGTGGAGAAACTCCATTAATAGTCTGCTCCTTACTGAAGAAAAGGCATAGGTGGGATGAAATCCTCTATATTCTGAAAAGGTGAACATACTCCTTGGACTCTGATTCTTTTCTCCACATCTTGCAGGTAGATCATGCGGCAGCAATCAAGGAATATAGCAGGTCTTCAGCAGATCAGGAGGAACCTTTGCCCCATGAATTGAGACCCTCTGAGGTGTTGAGCATGACCATGGACTATTTAGTGACAAACATTATGGATCAAGGAGAAGGAAACTACCGAGAATGGTATGACTTTGTCTGGAACAGAACTCGTGGAATAAGAAAGGTGAGCACTGGTGAATGGAGGTGTTTGCTGATAGAAAGCAAAAGACCACATAATGCTGTAAAAAGTGAAGCAAAAAGCAATAGTAATGCAAATGTTTTGAATTGCAAAGTGACTCAAAGCACAGTTGAAATGAGTTTTCCAAAGGTAGCGCCAGATGACTATGCTCTTCAACTGTAGTTTAAAAATACATGCAATGCTTTCTTTATCATTCTGGTTAGGATATAACCCAGCAACATCTCTGCAACCCACTGATGGTGTCTCTGATTGAGAAGTGCACTCGCTTTCACATCCATTGTGCTCACCACTTGTGTGAAGAGCCCATGTCCTCCTTTGATGCCAAAATCAACAATGAGAACATGACCAAATGTCTGCAGAGCTTGAAGGAGATGTATCAGGACCTGGCTAACAAGGGGATTTACTGCAAGAGTGAAGCAGAGTTCAGAGGTTATAATGTCTTGCTGAATCTCAACAAGGGTGATATTCTCAGGTGGGAACAACAGATATCACTTGTTTTCTCTCTTTGCCTCTGGGAAGAATTGAGAATAGGATTAAGTCCAGACAAATTGGAATGGAAGTGAAGATCTTAATTGCAAAATTTTTTTGCCAAAGTAATGTACTGTAGTAATGTTCTGTTTGAATTTTTTAATAGGTCATTTCAAAAAGTGTGTATTTTAAGAAAACAAAAAAAAAAAGCTTTGTTTTATCCCCTTGAATAACTCACTAGAGCTTCTGCAGGTAGTAAAAAAAACAACCAACAAAAAAAAGTTAAATCTTCACTATTCTCTATCAAGGAAAATTTTTTTCTCTTCCCAGAGTCGTATCCAAGCTTCACTGCTTTATCTGCAGTAGGACCAAGCAAAAACCTTTTTGTGGGCAGAGTCATGCTTTGCTTTTCTGCTCAATCTCTTAACTGCCTTCCTCCCTAGATGTTAGTGATGCACCTAAATAATAACATGTTGATTATGCAAGCATCATTAGAAGATTCATGATCAGTAAATAATGCTGCAAATTTAATCCGTAGCCATTTGTTTTGGACAGGAGTTGCATGTCTTGCTCAAAGCTCCTAATTTTAATTCCATTTAGTTACAGGTTGCTATTGAATTGTGATTGTTAATATTGAAGCAAAAGGTTTGTCTCTGTCTTTTGTCTCCACAGAGAAGTACAGCAGTTCCAACCAGAGGTTAGAAACTCTCCTGAAGTCAGATTTGCAGTTCAAGCTTTTGCTGCATTAAACAGCAACAACTTTGTGAGGTTTTTCAAGTTAGTGCAAGCAGCTTCCTATCTGAATGCCTGTCTCTTACATTATTATTTCAACCAGGTGAGAAAAAGGCAGATGGATTTTTTTTTTAAAGTGTTAATCAGTAAAACAGTCTGGGACTTTTGGGAGGAAGTCTTCTTAGCAGAAAGCTTGGTAGATATTTAGCCTTAAAAATAAACTTATTCTTGCTTTTTTTAAAAAAGCATTTAAAAATTTTTCAAGAGTTTTCTTCCATGATATAGAAGGCAAAAACTAAAATGCTCTTCTCAGTATTTTTTTCCCTTAACTGTGTACAAATACATATTATTCCCCCTGAAATAATTGGGAAGCAGAGAAGCAGGCGTGAGACTTGCAAAGGAAATATCAACTTGCACTTTCAGAAGCCCTTGCAAGCCTTTTCTTCTACACAGGAATCGCAAAGGGATATGCTCAAAATGAGCAGCATCAAAGAGGAGCAGAAACTAGAAAGCAAGTGCATAGAATTTAAAAAGAAAGTTAAATCTGAATAGTTGTTTGTGTGGATATTTGATGACAAAGTACTGATTTCTTTTAAACATGATTTTCATGTTTATAAAGACCCCAAAATGCACTTTAAAGTGTCCTAACTTAGTAGTTATGTGGCTCTTCCTTTTGTCTTCCCCCAGATTCGTAAAGATGCTCTCAAATCTCTCAATATTGCTTATACTGTGAGCACCCAGAGATGTACAGTGTTTCCCTTGGATCTCCTGGTCCGCATGCTACTGTTCAAAGATTGTGAGGAAGCAACCGATTTTATAAGTTATTATGGCCTGAGTGTATCTGATGGGTAAGTGTAAGGAGAGGGGTGTCTGTGCCTTAGGACGCCTAGCGGGGTTAGGCCGATGTTAGGTGAAGCGTTAATGTGGATGGACTGCTCTTGCAGTTTGCAACCAGAAAAAGAAAAGAACATGTGAAAGGTGGGGGCTGGGCTCTGTGAGCAAAGCACTAGGATAGTGATGGGTACAAATTTTAATGATCTGCCCTATTTTTATTGCTGTACTTACAAAAAGTTCTTTAATTTTACAACTTTCCCTGAAGAAATGCGGTTTGTATCCCTGTAACTATTGTGACTTCCCACAATAGCTTTTTTTTTTCACTTGCACATCTTTATTCACTTGGTTTGATAAGGTGACAAGGGATTTCAAGGATACAAAATTCCTTCAGCCTTCTGGAAGGTGGTGAAAAACGAGAGAAACATTTCCCCCAAAGGAGAGACTGTATATTGAGCTCTGTCTCCATTGGACTCCAGGGACTTCTTCCCTAGAAAGAGACATTGTGGATAACACAGTAGAAAAAAACTGATTTAGGTTCTCATCTTGCAGTTGAATTATAGTAAATTGCAGCTCTGTAGGAAGTGAGGATACAGGTCTGCTTCTCAGGAAACTGGCGTTATGGTGATGCATGAAGGGTGGGATGAAGCTGAACAGTGCAAACCAGTTCTTAGAGGATGTTGGAGGCCAGTGGTTTGCAGATAAGAGTGTCTGCCGTGGAAATACGTACATTGTAAGGTCTGCTCATACAGGCTTGCAATCTCAAGAGACTGGTGAAGGCAAAAAACTTGAGCATGCCAGTTAGTGCTCTATTTCCTGCTAACATTCTATTTTGAGATAATAAATTAGCCAGACTACAGGTGCCAAGATTGGAAGAAGACTGAAGCTTTTAAAATTACTTTTGTAGCTAGTCTTGGCATCTATCCTGCGGGATGTAGTCTAGGTAAAATGTACATGGAGAATACACGCAGTGGATGAAGGTTAAAAGAAGAGATAAAATAGTCCATGAGGGTGCCCAGAAATGTTAGTGCAGCTTGTACTCTGTCCTGGGAGGGTAGCTGTGAGGACAGTGCTCTCTGCTCTCCCTGCTCTGGTTCCAGGCAAAGATCGAGATCCGGGCTACAGGGAGCAATCCTGAGTGCCCAGTACCTGTCTCGCTTTGCCCTGCTAAGCTGTCCAACTGAAAACCTACAGGTTACTGGAGCTTTGAGGATGTACTCCTGTTTTTTATTTTTCCCCAGTGCTTACGTAGAGCTGAATCGCTCAGCTTTCTTGGAGCCAGACGGATTACCCAAACCACGTAAATCGATGTTTGTCAGCCAGAAGCTAACTGTCTCGGTTGGGGAAATTGTAAATGGTGGGCTGTTGCCCTCAGTGCCTCACCACGTGCCTGTGTCCAGCTTCAACGGACAGAACAAGTATACTGGCGGAAGCACCTCTGTGGATCAAGCTAGTAGTAGCCAAAAATCCAGCGTGGAAACAACAGGTAAGAGCAAACATGCATTTTAGCTACAACTCTTGAACATACTGCTGGCTCAGCCATGTGAGTTTTATTTTACAAAGCAGAAACTGTTCTTGGCTCATATGGGTTGAAATTGCATGGAAATCTGGATGTAGTGAAAGCATGTTTTGATTTAAATGTACTTATGTATCTGTAGAAGCTAAGAAGCAACCTGGTTAATAAAATATATTTCCCAATACAGGAAACACTAATGGAAATGAGTGCAATTTTGCTAACATAGGTGAAATAACTAGATATTTGGCTACTTCAGACAGCCAACTTCCCTTTTCAGTTTTCAGATTTTGGGTTGCAACTGCTCGTTCCCACTGTATGTATAATCATGTTGTTTTTTCAAGTTAGCTGAAGGTATGCTTTTTTTTTGTCCGTGTTGAAAGTACAGATAGTCTGCATTTATTCAAGAGGTGTGTGTAGGTGCTAGGTGTTCTTGACTTAAAACAGTTGTTTTATTGGAAATGTACTTGGTATTGGAGGTAATGTGCAATGAAATTTTTGAATGTTTTATATAAAATACTCATAAATATAAATTAGCTTCCATGATATAATTATATTTTTAACTTTAAGGCAGCAAGCTTCTGTTATGGACTTCTTTTATGACCTGATGAGATTTATCAGACAAGCGAGCTTTTGAAGATAAAAATAGTTTTGCTTCTATTTGTGACTGACCTGGTTTCCTTAATTTTTCTCTTGCCCCCCACCCCAGAAGGAAGAGTGGAAAGCAAAGGTGTGGATTTAGATGCCGCAGCAGTAAGAGTCCAGCCCGCAGCTCATCTTCTGCCCTCACTGCTACCTCGTCAGCTTGTGCCAGCACTGACTCCTGCGCAGACGATCTCCCAACCTGCTGCACAACCTGAGCCTCTCTCTTCAAAGCCTCAGCCTGTCTACACAGACACAGTAAGGAAACTTTAAACCCATCACGAAGTATTTGGGAAAGATCTGTGACATATAACAACAGGTGACTGAGTTCTTAGGTTGTTTTAGTTTTTCAGAATCTGCATGCGTTATGTAGAGTCAAAAGGAGACGCTCCCCGCTTCGGTGCTTTGGATACTTTGAGAAGTTGTTTCCTTGGACTATTCTGAAAAGAGAAAGTCTTGAGTGATTTCAGATGCAAGCCTGAAATGTTAGTGCTTGCTCTGACTCCTTCATAGGATAAACAGTTCTGTCTGGTTAGCATTTATTTGAGAAACCTTTAGGGAGAGAGTCAGAAAGCAATAGTAGAAAGTGATTATCTTTGATTAGTAGGTAAACTTTGCTTTAGTGAATAATATTGAGCTGTTTCTTAATGGCACTTATTTCAAATGAGACATGACAAAGTTTCTTCTTGCAGATATATGAATACTAATGTTGAGTCTTGAATGTGTACCCTGTGTATCTGTGCTGTTCCCTTTTTTCCCTCCCACACGTTTAGATATGTACTAATGCTGAACCCATGTCAAAGTGTCTCATTGTTTTGTAAAGTACAGCTGCCATATTCTACCTAAATGTGGCTACATTTCAGTGAGGATTGGACGTGGTCATCTGGAATTAAATCAGCTAGAATGAGAGAAACTCTCAAGTAAAAAAATAGGAACCCCTCTGAAAATTCACTTTTCTTAGCTATTATTTCCTAACTTTACTTGCCCGTATTTAATACAGAAAGCTGCATTTGTTTCGGGGCTGTTATTAACCTTTCAGATAACCTAAAGTTTCCAGGCTGTTGCGTTTGATTAAGTTAGCTTAGTTTTGTATGTAGAAATGCAGGTGATGTTGCCAATTAGTCAGTTAAACAAGGCTGAAGAGCCTCACTGCCCATTACAGTCAGTTAAACAAGGCTGAAGAGCCTCACTGCCCATTACAGTCAGTTAAACAAGGCTGAAGAGCCTCACTGCCCATTACAGTCAGTTATACAAGGCTGGAAAGCCTTGCTCCCAATTCCCGTGTGCGCCCAGGCCATCCTGAGCAGGACTGCATCTTGCTTCAGCTGCTTCCTCTGCTGTGTTGTAGGACATTGCCGAAGTGGCGGACGGTCTTGTGCACGAAGTCATCAAAGGAGAGTGCAGAGAAGTCGGCAGAGCAGCAGTGGCTTACGTGACTGCCGCCATCAGGTAAAGAGCCTTTATTCCTGGAGTCTGTCATCAAAGCTGCAATTTGCCATAGCAGCGCCATGTGGGAAGATCATAAGACTCTAAGGCAAGGTCTGTAGTGGAGATAGTCTTCCTGATACAGTTGAGGGAAAAGCAGACCTTTCTTCAGATGTCTGCCACCTCTCTGTTACACACCAGCTGGCCTCGTGGAAGGCTAACTGCAAACCTCTGGAAATCTTGCCTTGCATGACACTCACACCACTGCCACAAGAAACGTGTGTTGTGGAAGGGAAAGGTGCCTGAAGGGGGACAAGAGGAGTAAGTCCTGATCTGGCTGCTTCTCTTCTTCAAATAACACTTCCTCTCCAAGTCAGTTGGTAGAGTAGATGTGGGTTTGTGACAAAACCAGTGTTATTAATGCACCAATGTTTTGTTTATTGCTGAGCAGCACAGGGTCATGGCCTTCCTTTGTTTCCCAGTCTGCACCCCGGTGAGTAGGCTGGGGTGTGCCAGAGGCTGGGAGGGGACACGGCCGGGACAGCTGACCCAGACTCCCCAAAGTCCATCCCATGCGATATCATGGTCAGCAATAAAGCTGGGTTAGAGGAAGAAGGTGGAGTTTTCTGGCTTCCAGGGTGGCCATTGATTGCAGACTGTCTGGGCATTGGTCTGCCTGTGGGAGGTGGTGGCTGACTGCCTTTGCTTTGCTTGGTGGGAGTGTGGGTTATTTTCCCTTCACCTATTACAGTGTCTTTATCTCCATCCATGAGTTTTCTTGCTTTTGTTCTTCCTAATTTCTCCCCTGTCCCAATGCGGGAGTGAGCCAGTAGCAACGTGGGTACTTGGCTGGTGACTGGAGTCAGCCCACCACAACGGAGCAAGAGCATGCTTGAGAAAAGCACAGACATAGGGCTTTGAATGAAAAATTTCTGGCTTTGAAAAGAGAATTGCTGTTTCTGCACAGCACTTCGGAGGCCACCGCAGAGGAACTCGTGACTGAAGTGATGGGGGAGATCCTCAGACAAGCGGCTGGAAGCGTGCTGAGCGCAGAAAGGGAGCGCGTCAAAGAGGAAAGGCGCAGAGTGGAGGAAGAGAGGTGAGTTGCTGCTTTTGCTGTGGGGCAGGGTGGGCTGTATACACCCATAGGCAACCTAATGACAGCTGGTGCCAATCTGGGTCCTTGCGTGTGTGCTCGTCCCTGTATCTTTCTGCCACGCCGAGAGCGCTCAGTTTGTCTCGCTTTGAGCTGCCCTGGGATCGTGCAGACAGGCTCTCCCTTCCGTGTTCTCTGGTGATCTGCTCCTTAGTATTTTGGTGACCTCACAGAGCCACTATGAAAATGGTGGGTGGGAATTTTGGAAACCTCTATTCACCCTGAGCTTCCAGAGAGGGAGATGCGTCCTGGCCCTGCTGTATGCAGGAACTTTTCCTTCTGAGTGAGCTACTTGTCTGTAGCTTACTGGGTAAGAATAAAATAACCCCGTTGTCATCTGTATTTTTGAAGGAAACCTGGCTCTGTGCAAAGCTGTTTATCTTTAGAGAAAGAAACCAGCTAGTGGGAACTCAATTTTAGGCAAATTAACTGTCTGACGCTGTGTGTAGCACTGTGTAACTAAGCGGCAGGTTTGCCAGTGTATATCTTTTCAGTTGTGTAAATCTTGCCACTCTTGTCTTGCCAATACCATAAACCTTTTCTCTGTCCTTCCAGGCAAAAGCAGGAAAGAGAACAGTTGATAAAGCAGTTGAGCCAGTTGGTGGGTATGGAGTTAATGGAAGAAGTAATAAAGGAGAGTGTTCAAGAAGCTTCAGCCAATGAGTTAAAGTACGTACAACATACTCTATGCTATACGTTGCTGTGGGACACTTTCCTAAGGGTTAGAATTTGTTACGGAGTGGTGGGCTTCTTGCTTGGCCTTCTCTGAGTTCATCTTCAATAAGCTACTTACAGAGCGGGTAGGTGTACTTGATTGTACAGCAGGCTGCCAGTTGCACTGTATCACACAGCAGCAGTCCTCCAGGGTGGAGGCTTTGTCTGGGACAAGGCTGCTCTGTGTGCTTATATTTCTTCTGACTGCCTGATGGCTCAGCTGTGGGCTCTCTTGTAGACCCTTCTTTGGAAGCCCATGATCACTGTAAAACTTGATTGATTTCTGATTGATTACAGGTCTTATTTAGAAGGACCATAGAGTAGAAGTGTGGAAAATCCATCCCCTTTGCTGAATGTGATGGTCTTTCCTGTTTGCAGCTCAATATTGGCATTTGCTGCAGTCTCCACCTCACTAGAAGTCTTGGTTTGTTTCCTTTTGAACTAGATGTGCCTTAGAAAGAGACCGGCAAGCCCGTATTGCCCGGTGTTCAGAAGAAGTCTGTGGTCACATCATGGACCTCTTTCTGGAGGATGAGATTTTCCAGATTGCTAAGGAAACACTTCAGGAGCTCCAGTGTTTCTGCAAGTACTTGCAACGGTGAGTTGCCATCCTGTGACACAACTGCTTTTCTTGGGAGTGTTGGCATGGAGTGGTTAATAGAGTTTGAAGTACAGCTGTCTGGTTGTGTTCTCTTTGCTGTTATCTTGTCTCCACTATGAGGGTAGACTTACAGTCTTATTACCAGCCTCTAATAAGTTACTCAGCTATATGTGGGGAGGGGAGCACACCTCATCAGTCAGGTGATGAGCTTGGTAGGAGATTGCAGCTTCATTCTATCTAGAAACTTGTAATAATTTCTCCTTGTATTCTTTCTGTCGGATACTTCTTTTTCTGGATGTGTGCTAAGTGTTCAGTGGCTATTCCAAGGCAGAGATTCATTTCTTCCTGTGCTGTTCTGCCCCAGCGCAGTCAGGTTGAGGTGCGTTTCAGGTGGTATTTCTCACTGCTAAAGAGGAAGCAGCAGGCAAGCCTCTTTACTGTGGAGCACCTTCCCTTGCAGAGTTCTTTCTGTCGTAAAACTGAGTTCATGTGTCTCTTCAGGGCGTGCGTAAATCACCTTCAGTGCAATAAAGAAGGTTAAGGAGGAGCCTAAAGATACATGAAACAAATGTACATGCAGCACTCAATAAAACTGAATGATGCAGGAATGTTTTTTTTATAAGCCCTGAAAATGCCTGAGGGAAACACAACAAAAGATTTCAATTAATAAATTTTTGTGTTATAAAACTGTTGAGTGGTACATGTTTTGAATCATTTGGTTATAGAAAAATAGACTAGCATCTAATGATTTATTATATGTTCTCTCCTTGTTGGTGAATTTGCCTTTTTAAATGTTCCTTAAAAATGAACAAGAAAAAAAGAGGCATACCTTTCTTACTGCAATAGATGTTGCAAAAGTATTTTCAGCAAGCGCTTGAGATATCAGAGAAGCTTTATAACGGATCATTGTAAAACGCTGTATGTGCTAGGAATAAACATGCTGAAAACAGGGAAGGAAAACTGTGCTTGAACTTTTGCCTGGGGAGCACAGCTAGGACAGCTGTGGAAGGGATGAGATAGAAGAGTGGCAATCCTGCTTCCCTCCTGTGATCTCTCTGGCCACTGAGAGCAAGCGCAGCTTGCTAAGCAGAAGGCTGCTCCCTTTTGTCTGCACTGGTTTTTTGAATAGGGCACAAGTCCGCCCCTTTTGGACAGGAGCTGGCAGGTCTTATCCTGTGCGCGCTCCGTTTAAGCTCTCACTTTGCGGCTGTGTGCAGAAATACAGCCTGAGCCTGCTGCACCACCCACATCCACCACCTCACACTCGCCCCCGCGCAGACTGTGACTTGTGGGGTGTTGGAGAGCCCGCTCCAGTCTGAAGAGCAAAGATGAGAAAATCTGTTTAGTCTGCAGAAGAGTTCATTAATGTGACCTCTTTATTCTCTTCCGAAGGTGGAGGGAGGCAGTGGCAGCTCGAACAAAGTTGAAACGTCAAATGAGGGCGTTTCCAGCTGCTCCCTCTTGTGCAGATCCAAAAAATAAACTGAAGGCACTGTCCCCCAGTGCCGAGTGGCCTATAACCATGGAGAACTTGTGCAAGAGAATTGTAAACCTGGGGAACGGAGGAAAGCTGGGGATCTCTTGCACGAGGTAAGGATACTTACAGCAGTTGGCAATCTGTTTGATTTTTTGGAAGGTAAGTTACAAAGTAGCCCTCTTCGAATCTTCATTGTGAACGTTAACGGTTTTGCAAAACTGTTTGTTCTCTAATACCCCCCAAAATACCCTTTCTGCACAAATGCCATGACAAAGACTGCAAACCTAAAGAAACCTTTCTTCTATTAACGGCAGCTTTCTAAAGTGTCTGCAGTATTTCTCAGGCCTTAGCGAGAGTTTCTTAAATTTGGTTGAAGTACCTGTTTTATACCAAAAACTACAACCAAGAATCTTTTGTTTCCAGATTGAATTGGCAGAGAAACAAGACAGTGCATGAAATTAAAGTTCAGCACTTCTACCAGCAATTGTTAAGGTACGTTGGTGTTTGATCCTTGTTTTCTTTCTAAGCAAACTGACAGAAATGTCAGAGATCTCAAAAATGCCAGTAAGGAATGGCCAATCATACTCAAGTGTCCACTTGCAGCCTTCCTTCTGGGAGTATTCGAGATAAGGGAAGCTGGAAGATAAATTCATGAAAGTGTTAAGCCATCTGATCCTATTGCTGTGTATGTAACTTTAAGGGTCTGATGGGTATTATGGGGTTTTTTGCATCTGGGTGGGAGGGGGCCTGGGATAGGGTATAGGGGGAGAGGAGTAAATGAGCTGTTACCGGCCTGGCTTGTGGCACAAAGGGGTTGATCTAGATGTTTAAAGTGCAGCAGGGGGTCTACCTTCTCATGGCTTGTCATGCGCTCTAGTGGACTGTGTGTTTTTTGGAGCAGGGTATTGAAGCAGTGTGGAAGTGAAGCAATAGACATATGGTCCCACAATCCCCAAATAAGGCTCACGTAACAGATTTAGCAGCTGCAGTTCTTGAAGGCATCTGGTCTGTGGTGAAATAGATGGGGAACAGATCTAAAGAATTAACTCTAATTTTGGACTGTTTGAACTAGACAGTAATTACTTACGGTATTGTAACCTGTTCAAAGCAAGAAAAACACTCCCCAGGTGGGAATGATCACTAAGGGGGTCTTTTCACCAGCTTCTGTCTCTCTTTAAGTGATTTAGCTTGGACTCCCCTGGATCTTGTCTCGTTAATCACTGAACATATTCCAGTTCAACAAGAACAGGTTTTTTGGAAGGTACTGTTGGTTTTGCCAAATGATGATGAATATGCGGAGGATGATCCCAACAGGTAAGTAAAAGAGTTGAGTGCTGGGTCCCTTTCCCATGCAGGGCAGTCAAATAGAAGAAGAGTAGTAGTATACAGTCCTTGATGCATGTTTTTCCCGTACCATGTCAAATTTCCAATTTGTTTTTTTTTTTCTCCAGACCACTCTAAAGAATTATTGCAGTAGTCTATCTTCTCCTTACATTGTTCATTGAATTCCTTTTGCTCATGCTGAAAACAGAAAACCTTGAGATATGTGGCAGTGTGGAGAATGTCAGGACATTTAATAGCTGTTTAGCAAAATCCAAGCAATATGAAGGTTGGGGTTATGATGGATTGTGGTGTCTTAGAAGTGTCGGTGCTAAAACCATAAAATGCCGATTTTTTTTTTTTAAAAACAAAAACCCCCAAAGCCCACTCTTTATTGTTTGCTAGGGTACTGGTGGATTGGTTGAAAACCAAATTTATGGGAGACAAAAGCTGGAAGACAAATGCTTCACATACTACAGAAGGCAGAATTCAAACACTGACGTTATTTAATTCTCCTGGCTTGCAAGGGAGCAGAAGCATTAAAGTCAGTGTGTGTATAAAGGTAGGTGAGAACAATTTTGTGATACTTAACAGGCCATAAAAGCAGGGTGTGCTCTTTTCCAGTGGATATTGTGCAGAAGCTTTTCACACTGTGTCCTGTCAGATCGAAGGAGATGATACTGGGAGGGGCGGGGTTGCTGAAAAAGCCTAAAAAAAAAATAAATGGATTTTGTCCTTGTTTCCAGTCAACTGAGTAAATACCTGCCTAAATACGGTGCAATACTTAAAACCTCAATCATCTCAATTCCTGATGCCAAATCAAGTGCTGAAGTGCATTTTTGTGCTCACCTGCATCTATTGGACACATCCATGTTTGTCTTATAACTCATTGTCTTAGGATTTGTAGAGCTCCTGGTATTGAATGTCAAAGCTGAATGCTAATGATAGTAAACTGCAGATTTCAGTATGAAAATAGCTTCATTTAGCTTTAGCTACATTACTGTTGTCCAATCTTTGTAACTTGTATAGGTGGCACATGGTGCGCTGTCCAACTCTGAGCTTGATACAGCTGAGATGCAAAAAGACTTGCTTGGAACCAGTGGTCTCATTCTTCTCCTGCCCCCTCGAGTTAGGAGTGAAGATGTTGCAGAAGATGACGTTTATTGGCTTTCAGCTTTGCTGCAGTTGAAACAGTTGCTTCAGGCCAAACCTTTCCACCCGATAGTTCCCCTGGTGGTTCTAGTCCCCGGTCAGGAAGAGGCGGCCACAGAGAAAGAAGTAGAAGAAGGTACGTAACTATTTTGGGGCCTTGAAAAAGCAATGTGAAAGTTTAGGGCTGCCCCAAGTAGAACTGTTGTGGCTAGCGCAGTCTCTCAAATACAGCATCTAGTAAAGGGAGAAACTGAAGTACAGTACTTCTCAAAGCTTTGCTAGAAATCCAGAGGCCTTAAGAACTGATCAATATGGAAAGAAATGAACTTCCTTTTGGCTTCCAGTTTTCCTTTGCACACAGTATTTGATCCTGAGAGTCTGCAGGGAAGGATGGAGAAGTGATGCTGTGAATGTGTGCAGAGTGTGAGTCTAGGTCAGGGTAGGAGATACCCATTTGTTCTTTCTCTGTGTATATGGCAGGTTTTCTTATTTTTAAGGTTTGATGCTGCAGGATTTGATTTCAGCCCAGCTTATTTCAGACTACACCATTGTTGAGCTCCCAGGTTCTATCAATGACTTACAAGGCACCAGAAGGGTAAGAACAGCAACTCGCATGAAGACATACTTGACTGGTTTATCATTAACCTCTCAATTACTAATGCCTTACAAGGAATTATGGTGTTCTCAGTAGCTTAAATTGCAGCTAAGTCTTGTGTAGTGGGTTATTTTTTTTGTTGAAGTTTCTGTAACATAATTTTTGTTCAAAAAGCTCTCTTACCACTTTTTTCATACACCTGAATTTGCTGGAGTCGGGCACTCGCTTGTTAATAGTGATTCCAACATCAGCCAGAACTATTCTAAAATGAAATATTTCTGCTACTTTTCCATTATTCGTGACTGTTCTATTTTAACTGACTAGAGATCAGTGGCATTTGCTACATAAAAGGTAGTTTCTTCTGTGTAACACTGAAAACTGCACTGAGACCAAATATGTGGATTATGTAAATCCATTCTTGTCTGTCCCGCCTCCGTTGACTAGCAAAGGTACCGTTGCTGCCTACAGACGAGTGCTAGTGGCGGGTAAGCCTTCGTACCCTTAAGCTCCCAGTCCTAAAATGCAAAGGACCCTTTGTAGCTCTTCTGGCTGCTGTGCGATCACCCAGTATTATTCCATCTTGGTGGATGGGACCGAGGGATGCCTCTGTCCTCTAACATATGCAAAGAAGGATTGTATGGATCTCTCCCTGACAGCCTCCAGACACCAGCTTCTCCCCTTGTCCTTCAGTTTGCGGTGCGCTTGGCAATAGTAGCCTGGAGACTAATCAAAAACCCATGATAGAAAATGATACTTAAAAGTCTAAAATAGTTTTTTGTGTGTGAGTCATAGCAGGGTGGGTTGGAGAGGTGGGAGAGGGTAATGGCCAAGCTGTCTCAGACTAAAAGCAACTCCAGCCCCGTGTTCCCTTCTCATGGTGTCTGAAGAAAGAAGGTGAGAACAAGACAAGCCCAGAGTGATGCTCCCCCACAAACCCTTACAGCTTGCATCTCTTTGCAGTTCAAGGACTGCCAGGATCAGACATGGCTTCTCTGGATATAGTCACCCTGGGCTAATTCCTGTGAATCTGTCCAATTTCTCCCAGATAAGTTTCGGGCATCCCCAGCATCCTGCAGCAGGGAATTCCCCAGCACAACTGCACCTGGTGTGAACAGCCTCTTTCTGTCCGTTCCTGAGCCTGCTGCATGTGAATTTAGTGTGTGACCACCTAGTTGGCGAATTACTATTGCAAATACAGGGATGATGATAGTTGATTTGTTTGTATTTTGCTGCGTAGTACCTTGCATACTGTTACGTCAATCTTAGGGTTGCAGGATTGAATCCTTTGTGTCCTGATTACTGCGGACCAGTTTCCAACCACCGGTTGTTTTGTGTGTCATAGATCTCTGCGGCTGTGGGCTGGCTGGTTTCCCAATGCCCTGACTCCCTTGAGCTCTGCAGTCAGACCCTTCGGGACTACGTTGAGGATGGGATTGATGGTGAATTTAGCAAGCGCTTCTACCATGACTGGAAGGAGAGGCGTTTAGCTGGTCTGCCATCTCAGGAGCCTGGGGTCATCATAGAGCTGTACAACAGCGTGCTGCAGTTTCTTTCGGATGTGGCATCCTCGGAGCACCTTTGTGACTTGTCATGGCCTGTGACTGAGTTTTCAGAGCCTGGGGGTAACAAGCTGTTGCCCCACCTGCAGTGGAACATGCCTGATCACCTGGCCTGGCTGAAGAAGGCTGTGCTGTCCTTCCAGATCCCATACCTAGATCTGCCTCCATTAGGTGGTATGTACTTCGTGCCGCGGTATCCTGCTGGTGGCACGTCATTCTCTCTGATGTGCCTGCACTGTGTTGAACTATCAGCCTGTAAGGTGGGTAGTTTGGCTCCGTCATAAATTCTTGCAATTTACTTTTGTTTTTTCCATAGCTCCTTGGCATCCTGTTTGCTGCATGATTTTTCAGTATGTGTCTCAGATTGCTAGTTCTTCCCATACTCAACCACTGATCCAGTCTCAAGTGGAGAATCTGCTGAGCAAAACTTACGAGAAGTGGAAAACCAGAACGTCTGGGAACTCTGATGAAGATGGACCTTCTGTTGATGAGATCCCTTGGGATGATATCTTGGCAGTCTGCATTGATCATAAACTGAGAGACTGGAAACCACCCAAACTGCCTGTTGCTCCAGGTATCGCGTGTCCTTCTACAACGTGGATGATACTTCTTGCATAACGGTGTTTAATAACTTGATAGTGGTGCCTTTATGTGTGGCAAGGAGTGATATGTAGCAGGGAGGGAGCTATGATCTCGATCTGCTGTAGAACAACACTGTGCTTACTGCACATCTTTCTGCTCTTCGGAGTGTGTCTTTAGAGTTGATTATGACTTGACTCGAGCTTGTGATTAAAAATTTTATCTCTGTGTGGAGGAATATGACCAGAGTCTTCCAGCCCTTCTCTCCCAGTAGGAGAGGATTTACATTCAACCAAAGGCCAAGAATTGTGCTTCAGAAGTCATGTAAGCTCAGGTCAGATGAGATGGCAGGCTGCCACTGTTAATGAGCACTTCCATGGATTAATGAAGTTTGTCTCAGATTCCCTTTGCTTTCAATTTCAAGTGTGTGTGGGTTTTTTGTGCCCTGTTTGGCTTAACTATAGGGAGCCTCTTTTAATGAAATGATTATTTAACCCACTGAACACTGAACTTGGATGCACTAGAATTTTTAAAATTAAGATGAAGCAGTATTTTACAGTCTTTCCCAGTAATCTGGTATCTGTTGAACAGTAAATCAGTTCAAGACGACTCCTTTTTACATGCAGATTACAACTTAAAGCTACTTGAAAGCGAACATGCAATTTTTCTTCAAATTGGCTTTTCAATACTGAGCTTTTCTTCCGAAGGGGAAAATCTCTTCTAATATTAAACATTAGGTTTGGGTTTATTCACAGAAGCAGTAAGTGAAGATGGTCAGATTCGTGTGTACTTCTTCAAGGAACATTTAAAGAACTTCACTCTCCCTTTTTCGTGGGAACAAGCCAGACTGCGCACGCAGGAGGAGATCCGGCGAGGCCGCGAGAGGTGAGGCAGCTGCTGGCACTGCCTGTGGGAGTAGCATTCAGCTGTCCATTGTGCCATCGCAGTTGCTCAGTAAACTCCAAGGAGGTTGCTCAGGGCCTCTATGATGAACATACAGTGCTGTCACGATGCTGAAAACCAGCATATGGCATCCTCCCAGAATGTGCTTCTGTACATCTCCTTGAAATGATGTACAAGAGTGTGCTGAAACTGGGTAGTGAGTAGATTTTATTTCTGCAGGGTTACTCAGCTCTCAAAGAAATGGATTGCTTGAGGGGTGCTTAAAACGTTATAAATGGAGAAATTAACTTCTGCTAAAGAAAACACTGCTGAGGCTTTGGAATTAGACTTGTACTCTAGGTACACAAAGCATGGAGGAAAAACAGCGTGAGGTTGGGGAAGAGCATAGGGATAAATCATGAGCGTGCCCTTCATCTAGTAGTGCCCCTTCCCTTACATTCACCTTCAGCTGCAGCCTCGACCTGACAGATGATTTGCAGATTTAGTCTTTGGTAATCACACGTTAATTTTGCAGCATTTTGAGTTCAAAAGGAGGCTTTGTCCCCAGCTTGTGGGAAGACAGCAGGAAAGTCCCACTGCTAAGAGAAAATGCTAGAGGTTGAGGGGGGAGGGTGCCTTAGAGCTGTGTGGCATTAAAGTATTTGAGATCTCAAGAGTCTGGCTCACTTCCCTAGCCTTGCTCAGAGTGAAGCCAGTCTCTTTTCCCTCATGGAAGCTTAGCTGCTGCTCTGCTGTGTAGCAGGAGATGTTGGGTAGATACCTTTCTTTGGGGTGAGTCCCAGCCCCCTCTCGGATTAGTTCCTCTCAAATCTCACGCACAGTTGGTCGTATGTTGGATCCTGGTACAAGGGAATTATGTCTCCAAATGATCAATTCTTACTCCCTGCTATTGCCAAATTTAAGCCAGTAGGGAAAAATCAACACGCTTATACCAATTTCTGTGCTTCTGTTTGTGTTTTGTTTTGTTTTTCTTTTCCCCCCTCAGGTCAAGGATAAAATCTTCCAACTCTTTTAAGAAACCCTATAGCGTTTCCGTGATGCCAGGTCAATATGGTTCTGGCGTGAGCATGCTGTCAGGTCAAGAAAAGAGCATTCCCAGTGCAGATGAATTCACAGACACAGCCTCGGGCCAGGAGCTTCTCCCAGAGCGTTTGTTGGCACAGTTGCAACTGGAGAAAATAGAAAGCAGGAGGTAAGTTCCCAGAGCAGCATCCTTTCCTTGCAACTCTGGCCCAGGGCTGTAAATGATTTCTAACTTGTATGTAATGGGAAGCTGAAGTCCAACAGTGCTAGAAAACAGCCTAGGCTATCTCCGTTTTCATCTGATTTCATCAAGCACATCAGTGCTGTGCAGTTCCCTGCTAGCTCCTCCTTGCATCACAGGAACAGTCCAGGATGGTGGAAATACTTGGAGCTTTGAGGGACGGTTGGAAATTGTCTGTGGTCAATCAAGCCACCAAAACTAAAGCAGTGCAGTGCGTACAGTAGTCTGTGTGTCCTGCGGCATCACAAATGTCTATGAAGTCCACTTCAGGATGTCAGTTTGGTGCCTGTAACAATGCAGTTCACAAAGCTGAAGAACTAAAGCTTTTGAGGTGGGCCCAAGGGTTTCTTGTCTTTGCTGCTGTTGTGGTTTAACCCCAGCTGGCAACTAAGCACCACCCAGCCGCTCGCTCACTCTCCCCGGTGGGATGGGGGAGAGAATCGGAAGAGTAAAAGTGAGAAAACTCACGAGTTGAGATAAAGACAGTTTAATAGGTAAAGCAAAAGCCATGCACACAAGCAAAGCAAAACAAGGAATTCATTCACTACTTCCCATCGGCAGGCAGGTGTTCAGCCTTCTCCAGGAAAGCAGGGCCCCATCATGCGTAACGGTGACTTGGGAAAACAAATGCCATCAATCCAAACATCCCCCCCCTTCCTTCTTTCCCCAGCTTATATGCTGAGCATGGCATCATATGGTATGGAATACCCCGTTGGCCAGTTTGGGTCAGCTGTCCTGGCTACGCTCCCTCCCAGCTTCTTGTGCACCTGGCAGAACGTGGGAAGCTGAGAAGTCCTTGACCAGTGTAAACACTACTTAGCAACAACTAAAACATCCCTGTATTATCAACGCTGTTTTCAACACAAATCCAAAACATGGCCTCATACTACCTTCTATGAAGAAAATTATCTCTATTCCAGCCCAAAGCAGCACAGCTGCCTTCCCCATCAGTTGGGTGTCTTCAGTCTGTGTGGCTCCTTTTTGTACCATAACCTTCTATGATGGATTTTCGTCATAGCAGTGGGGTATGTCAGACCTTGTTGGAAATGACTGTGAACATCAGATCCTTCTTGCAGACACCTCTGAACCCAAAAGTCCTGGTTAACCCACCGCTTACAAGAACAAAGCTAGGCTGCAATCTGACTGGTGCTCTTGGTCTTTCTGCCCAGGTTTGAAGAACAGTTGCACCAATGTCTAGCTGAGGACATTGAGCCCCTTGGTGATTTCGTAGGTCTTCCTCTCTACCTCCCCCAGTCTCTGGTCTCCACCCCAACTCTCACCTGTCCGTTGATGAAGAGTCCTGCATCATCTGCTCAAGAGGTAAGAAAGGGTGGTACTGGGAATTAACTGTAGCTCTGAGGAGTGCAGGTGCCAAACCTCCTGTGGTTACAAAACCTTTAGTGGGAATTACCTTGGTGTGCAGTGTTGGATAGAGTGGGGAAATAAAGAATTGAAAAACTATGCCTTGGAAATAACTTCTTTCCAGGGAGGGAAATGCTTTCTGCAAATCTGGAACAAGAGCGTTAATGCTTTCTGCTGCTGGCAGTTGTAACAGTATCCGTCGTGGTGCTGCCCTTTAACTTAAGGAATCACTGCTGTGGGTCAGCTTCCCCCGGTTAAAGGAAGGCTGGGGACAGAAATAGCAGAACGTGCTATTTTTGCCTTACTTCCTCGGGTGGGGGGGTGCTGACCTCCATGGTTGTTCTCAAAAGTGGGGGAACAGCCAGTGAGCCGAGAAGTTCCGTGTTGATACCGGGTAATGCTTCTTTCTCAGTCTCATCTCTTTTCCTTCTACCCAGGCTGGGAGTCAAGAGAGATGCAAGATTTTGATGGAGGAGCTAAGCCCCACGCTGTCAGACAGACTGAAACACTTGCAACGGCTCCTCAGAGCGAACAAGGAGGGTGAAGTTGCCTCCGAGCTCCACCTATCTGCTCTGGTGGACATGGTGGATATTTGAGCAGAGCAAGAGACTTGGTAAAGAAATTCAGGGCTGGGTGATTGAATAGATAAGTTCCTGGGGCATGTTCCAGAAAAAGCGGGTGTCCTCCCACGAGAAGAACTCAGAGCAGACGTGGGACTTGGGCCCTTCTCACGTGGCTGCCTTGCACGGAGACAGTGTGTCGTGGCTCACTGCGCCCCTTCGGCTCGCTGCTGAGCTTTGGCTGGTCTTTTCTGCTTCACAGGCACGGAGACACGTCAAATCCTTTTCTTGGAAAGCCTTAAATTGACACTTTGGTGATTTTTTTTCTTTCTATCAACTCTCATCGGGGGAGAAATATAGCTTCACCAGGAGAAAACTATAAGGTAGTAGGGGCCCCTGGGAACGTCAGAGCAATTGCTCTCCACAGTCGCCGTCCCTGAGATGATGTCCCAGCTCTGTGCTTGCTTGCTTCATGCAGCAGCTGCCTTGCAGCAGCACTGTGGTTTGAAGTTGCTGTTTCGCTGCCCAGCAATGTCAATACTGTCATTCTCGAGTTGGTGCAACACTTGGCCATATTTTGTACTTAATGATGCTCAGTGCAAATCCAGAAGGATTTTTGTGCTGCTGGGCCCAAGTTTTATTGTATTGAATATTTACGGCATTAAAACCAGAGGAGTTGCTTATTCTACAGATTAATTGTCATGTTGGAAGGCAAAACACTTTCTTCAGTAAACAGCTATGGAGAAATTATTTTCATTTTTTGGAAGAGCAGATTACTTGCGTTCTCCAGTATTTAAAAAACTGTGGCTTTGGAAGTTGAAGACCTTTGGGTTTAGTTTAATATTGATTCCCAGCAAATAGTAGGAAGATGTACTTCGTGTCTGCAGTACTCCTGTACAAATAATCTTTTTTTTTTTTTTTTAATTACAATATCAGCAGATTTTTCTCAGGCAGGAACTTCTGCCTGGTGAAATACAAATTACTGCAGCTTTGGGGGTAAATGCTGATTGTCTTGTCTGCCAGAGACCAGTTGTCTGACTTCTAATTTAATCAGCTACCTTCCAAAAAAGTAATTTAATAGTTGGGGTTTTTTTGTATTATTTCTCTTAATATTAACCTACTGTTGCTATTCGAGGTTTAAGTTGAAATAAGAAGTTTAATCTGAAAAAATTATGCTTTGAGGCTGTTGATACTACATATACTTTTGTGGGCCGAGTTGTTAACTTTCACTGGTCGCATGCAAAACGAAGCCGGTGTCTGCTCTCCGCCGTGCTTTTCCCTAGCGCTGCCGTTGATGTTCTTGCTTTACCTGGAATTCAGCTGTAAAACCCCCAAAATTGTTTTGGGACATGGTTCGCACCATCTGATGTGAATGTGTTTTGTACCTAATAAATTTTTAATGGCTTGAAACGCGCTGTCGCCTCCTCGCTCTGCAAAAGCTCCTGGTACAGGGTGTTACCTGTCTGTGCTGCTTTATTTTTAATTCCTGGGTTGTGTAGTGTGAAATATCCCCGTTTGGCAGCCGGTGGGGCGGGGCTGTGGCTCCGGGGTGCCGTGGCGGCCGGTGCCCCCCGGGACGCGGTGGGTGGGAGAAGGCGGGGGCGGCGGCAAAAGCCCCGACGAGGGTGGGATTCGAACCCACGCGTGCAGAGCACAATGGATTAGCAGTCCATCGCCTTCACCACTCGGCCACCTCGTCCCGCCGCGCGCCGCGCGCGGCCCCGCCCCTCCGCGCCGCCAGCCGGCCTCGGCCCTGCCNCGCGTCAGTCTCATAATCTGAAGGTCCTGAGTTCGAGCCTCAGAGAGGGCAGCTCTTTTGCCGCCCCCCGCCTGGCGGGGGGAGCCGGCCATCGCGGGGCGGCGGCGGCGGCGGAGCCGGGCCCGCCCTTTTTGCAGGGCCGCCTCGCCGCGGCGGGGAGGAGCGGGCGCTGGGGCGCGGGGTGTGCAGGGAGAGGATCCCGGGGGTGGACGGGACTGGGCCCGCCGCAGAGCCCCCTCACGCGGCCGTGGGGCAGCAAAATGGCGGCCCCGCTCCCAACCAGGCGGGGCGGCAAAAGCGCTGCCCTCTCTGAGGCTCGAACTCAGGACCTTCAGATTATGAGACTGACGCGCTGCCGGCTNCGGGGCAGCGGCGCCCGCCCTCAGGCCGGCAGCGGGCGGCGGGGCCCCGCGCTGATTAGCGAGGGGCGGGGCCGCGCGCGGCGCGGGGCAGGACGAGGTGGCCGAGTGGTGAAGGCGATGGACTGCTAATCCATTGTGCTCTGCACGCGTGGGTTCGAATCCCACCCTCGTCGGGGCTTTTGCTGCCGCGCGGGGGGAACGGGGACAGCCCGAGCTGCCGTGTCCTGCGGCCGGGGTCGGCTCAGTCATAGAATCACAGAATCACTAAGGTTGGAAAAGACCTCTGAGATCACTGAGTCCAACCGTCAACCCACCCCCCCCCTGCCCACTAAACCATGTCCCCAAGCGCCTCATCTACACGTCTTTTAACTCCCTCCCGGGATGGGGACTCCACCACTGCCCTGGGCAGCCTGCGCCAAGGCCTGACCACTCTGTCAGGAAAGCAATTTCTCCTCATGTC
Source organism: Pelecanoides urinatrix (assembly GCA_013400755.1). Classification (NCBI taxonomy): domain Eukaryota; kingdom Metazoa; phylum Chordata; class Aves; order Procellariiformes; family Procellariidae; genus Pelecanoides; species Pelecanoides urinatrix. The sequence goes on from VZTQ01005807.1 coordinate 137,426, forward strand.
CAACCTAAACCTCCCCTGGCACAACTTGAGGCCTGGCACACAGGGACCCTGGGCTCGACTCCCAGCGGTGTCTGAGCCCCAGGGGGGATCCAGTAGCGAGTGCCTGCTCCACCATGGCAACTGCCTCCTCCCAAGGGGAAGAGGTCACCAGTCCCCCCGCAGCACTGCCTGACTTGGGAAAGGGGATGGCAGGGGGAAACCGAGGAGCCCGGGCAGAGGAAATTGAAGAAGTATCTAAAAGGGCAGGTCCTGGCATGGAGGTGGCTGGAAGTCTCTTATCTAAGACTCATGGAAAAAAAAGCCACTCAGAAATCCTTAAAAGAGCTGTTAGTGCAGAAAGTGGCTGTTAAGCGTTAAGACGATAAGCCTCTAAAAGAGGAGGGCGCAACCGGAAAGCAAACTGGGACAAATGAAGCGTGAAACCACGATGAAATGGATACGTTGGGGAGTGAGGGCAGAGAAGATGGGATGGGATTTCCATCAGAGGTGTTGGTGAATGTGCTTGTTCGTTTTAACTGCAAAAAAGAAAGAAAGAGCAAAAGACAGAGTGCAGGAGAACAGAAAGAACAAAAGACAGAGGGGGAGAGGAAAGTGCCCTGGCCCCCTGCCGCCCCGAGCCCCAGTTGACTCCAGGATGCCCAGTGGCTCCGGGCAAGCTGCTGGGAGAGGGACCCAAACAAAGAGCTCACTGCACCCCACCCGGCGGGGGGATTACCCCTCTCTTGCAGCTAATCCTGCCCGTCCGACAGGCCTGGGCACCCTGGGAAGGTAACTGAGATGCTGCCAGGTCCCTCCTGCCAGCCCTGCTCGGTATAAAGCCCGGCAGGCCGGCTGCAGGCAGGGCAGCCATGCTGGGGGGACGGGTCCTGCTGCTGCTTGTGGGCCTTGCAGGCGCCACAGGGCAGGGGCAGGAGTGGGACCTGGGTGGGAGGGATGCCTCGGTCATCACCGTGTCCAACGGGGGACCGTGGGGAGACTGGGCCTGGCCGGAGATGTGCCCCAAGGGCTCCTACGCCAGCGGCGTCAGCTTCAAGGTGCAGCTTCCGCGCTGGTGCCCACGGCTGGTCTGGGGACCCCGCTCCTGTGGGGAGTTAACCCCCCACCTCCGTTCCCTCACAGGTCGAGGTGCCCCAGGGGGTGATGGAGGACGACACGGCACTCAACGGGATCCGGCTGCACTGCTCCCGCGGCGGGGACCCCAGTGGCGGCTACGCAGCCGAGTCTCAGAGCGGCAGGTGAGCCCCCAGCCCCCCTTCCCCTCCCCTGGAGAGCCTCCTCCATGGCTGCCCCCATGGAAGGCTTGCACTCTCTCCTCCCACACCCCCTGGCCCCGGCTCCGACTGTCTCCTCTCTCCCCGTCTAGGTGGGGCCGCTGGTCGGAGGTCCATTGGTGCCCCCACCGAGGGCACCTGGTGGGCTTCGAGCTGCAGGTCCAGGCGCCCCAGCACAAGCTCCTGAGTGATGAAGTGGCCGCCACCAGCGCTCGCTTCGCCTGCTCGGACGGGCACGTCCTGGAGGGGCCGGGGTCCGCCTGGGGCCAGTGGGGCGGCTGGAGCCCCCAGTGCTCCAGGGCGGTGTGCGGCATCCAGACGCGGCAGGATCCTGCATGGGGGCTGAAGAGGGATGACACGGCCCTGAATGATCTGCGTCTCTTCTGCTGCCCATAATGAGCGCTGGAAACCCACTGCGGGGCACCCGATCCCATGACCCAGCTCCACAGCAGAGCCTGTGCCCGGGGTCCCCTCTCCCAGGACCCCACATCCACCGGGAGATGCTTTAGCTCTGGTACCCTCACGGGGCACCTTCCCCTCATCCCCATGGGCTCCATCATTGCACAAGTGCTGCTGCTGGTCCCCCAACACCTACCCTGCTTCCCAGGGGTGCTCCCAAGTCCTTTCTGCCCCCACCCAGATTTCCAGATATTCCCCAGCATCTCCAGGACTGTCCCTGTCCTACCCTGAAATGAGCTTTCGGTAAAATCATGTACCCAGACTGTGCCGAGGCAGCTTCGTCATTGGGAGGCGGCAAACCGGGGCAGAGAAGCGGGGAGCTGCAGCCAGCCCTGCCAGGACACGGCATCCCCCGCCGAAGGGGGTAACCGAGAAGACGCAGCCGGACCCTCCCCAAAGGGCAAAAGGATGGGAGGCTGCAGCCACTGGTGGAAATCCCAATGGGGCAGAAGGGAGTGGGGCCAACGGGGACCCCTACTTGAGGCAGAGACCCCCAGCAGTGCCCCCAGCTTGGGGCAGGGAGGAAAAACAGCCCCCGGGCCCAGGCACCACTGGGAGTCGAACCCAGGATCTCCTGTTTACTAGACAGGCGCTTTAACCAGCTGAGCCATGGCGCCCGCCTGCCCCACAGCCATGGGGTGCCCCACAGCCACGGGGTGCCCCACAGCCATGGGGTGCCCCACAGCCACGGGGTGTGCCACGGTCATGGCCCTTGCCCAGCCCCTTGCCCCCATCCCGCTGCCACCCTGACACCAGGGTCTCCCTGCAGGACCAATGGGCCTGGGCACAGGGCTGGGACCCCAGGGACGGGGGATAGTCCTGTGCGTTAGGCTAAGCTCAAAGCCCCGGCGACTGCAGCGTGGCCCTGGGGGCTAAAAGTCGACGACTGGGTCCCAGATGAGCTCCGCACCAGCCGGGTGCGAGTGAGGCGGTGGGTGCCCAAAAGAAGGGCTCGTCCGGGAGTTGAACCCGGGACCTCTCGCACCCTAAGCGAGAATCATACCCCTAGACCAACGAGNTCCGCTGTGGAAGCCGGCCTGGGGCTGGGGGGAGCTTGGGAGGGTCCACGGCAGCCCCAGCCCCTGCCCCTCGCCTCCTCCTCCCTGGGAAGCAGCTCACGGACCAGGGAACCGGCAGCATCCCTGGGAGTGTGAGGAAGCGTAGGGCAGGGAGCCGTGGACCACTTGACTACCCAGAGAGGGGTGGGGACCTACACCCGGGGGGTACCAGTTGTGAGTTTATCTGCAGATGCTTTTACCAGTGGGTTGTGGGGCCAGCTGGGACCCACACCCAGCCCAGGGCCAAGGGGGAGGGCTGGGGAGCCCGACGCGGGCTTGGGGTACAGTTTTACCTTTAGGTGTGAGAGGACCTGGGTTCAACTCCTAGAGGAGTCCTCCCTTTGGGCAAAACCTGACCTGCTTTTGTCTGGAGAGTACAGAGCTCATTTGGGGTCAGCTGTTGGCTTTTGTCCCCTTGTTCTCCCTGACAGTGACCACAGCTTCGGGCTGGGCAGGGCGAGTGGGGCAGCTCCCTCTCTTGGGGGTCCTGGCAATGGGGTGCAGGCACCTGCTGTGCCCACCGTGCACCACTGCTGTCCCCCCAGTCCTGGACCAGCCCGCAGGCAGCTCCAGGGCTTTTCTGTGGGGCCTGGGGGGCTCTGCCAGCCCCGCAGGCAGCAGGGAGGGGGCTCTGGGGGGGCAAAAGGACCTGGAGATGCTGGGGGTTGAACCCAGGGCCTCTTACATGCAAAGCAAGCGCTCTCCCGCTGAGCTACATCCCCTGTGCCTGGGCAGGGCCATGCCCAGGGGGTCCCCGCTGACCCCCCTGGTCCAGCTGCCCCCACGGCCACTTGGACCGGGGCAGTTATGTGCTGTGGCCACCTCCAAACACTGGCCCCACATCCCGAGCACAGTAAGATGGACTTCCCTGCTCCAGGCTGTGCCAGCGGCAAAAGGCAGCATCGGCCACCCTCACCAACCCCCAAAACTGTGGGGTGCAGAGGCTGGGGGTGCACGGGGGTGCAGCACCCCGGCTCGTTGGTCTAGGGGTATGATTCTCGCTTAGGGTGCGAGAGGTCCCGGGTTCAACTCCCGGACGAGCCCTTCTTTTGGGCACCCACCGCCCTTGGCTGGCGCGTGGGACCGTGGCATGACCAGGGCATGATGAGGGCAGTGGTGCCCAGCAGAGGGGGGTCGGTGCCACCTCCTGGCTGGGTGCGTCCCTGTGGGCAGGATGGACCCCCGAGAACTGGCAGCGTGTGCCCCGAGGGTCTGATTTTGGAGTCAGGGCCCTGGGGGCTGAGCAGGGTGAGCTGCGGACAGTGGGGCAGCGGTGGGGGGTGAGGGGGCTTGCCCCGGCCCCCATCCTGCCCAGGCACAGGGGATGTAGCTCAGCGGGAGAGCGCTTGCTTTGCATGTAAGAAGCCCGGGGTTCAACCCCCAGCATCTCCAGGTCCTTTTCCCCCCGAAACCTGTTGTCTCCCTGGGCATCGCTGGAGGATGCTCCCCTTCGGTGCCTTGCCCTGCGGCGAGGCTCTCTGCTGCACCTGGATTTTTTCCCAGCCATCCGTAAATACCCCTGGATGTTCCCTTTTCCCAACCCCAGCACGTGTGGGTACTGGGGCTGCCGAGGGGTACTGGGACTGTACACATGGCCCCACACCAGGCTGGGGGGTGTTTTCTCCCCAGGCAGACCCCAGGGCAAAGCCGGGGGGTCCCTGCCCGGTGGGGGGCTGCCGGGGGCTGTGATGGCCGAGGGGTGAAGGCGTTGGACTTGAAATCCAATAGGGTTTCCCTGCGCAGGTTCGAATCCTGCTCACAGCGAGAGCTTTTACCCACGGGTGGGAGGGCTTGGGGGCCAGGGCAGCCCCACCCCGTGGGAGCAGGTGGCTGGAGAGCAGCGGGGAGGGAAAGGGCAGCGCTGGAGGCAGGTGCCCGTCTCCTCCGCTGAGCACTGGTGGGCCTCTGCGACCCTGGGTTCAACTCCTGAACTTTTGGGCACCCACCGCCCGCCACAGCCCCCGCGGGGACGGGGCACGGACGGGGCGATGCTGCCCGGCACAGTGACTTGCNTAACGAGGTCTCAAAATTTACCTACTGTTCAAATCCTTTAACTACTATTAAAGTTCAACTACTAAAATTCCCTTGTCTCAACAGGGGGCACGGGCGGCCGCCCCAGCTTGGCCACGTCCCCTCTGCTGGGACGCTCCTGCCACCGCCGGGAGCGAGGTGCTGCCCGCTGCCCCGTGGGCAACGAGACAGGGCTCAGCCACGGCCGGGGCTCGTCCCCTCCTGGGTGGGGAAGGGGCTGTGGGGGCAGTGGAGCGGGACCCTGATCCACCACATCCCCCCTGGGCAGCTCTGCCCGGGGGCCGTGGTGCAGGGAGCGGGCACGGGGAATCTCCTTTGGGGATGCCTTCCAGAGGTAGAAGTGGAGTTTATCACCACTGCCCAGAGGTGGGTTTGAAGAGGCAAAAGGACATGGAGATGCTGGGGATTGAACCCAGGGCCTCTTACATGCNAGCAGCGGGGAGGGAAAGGGCAGCGCTGGAGGCAGGTGCCCGTCTCCTCCGCTGAGCACTGGTGGGCCTCTGCGACCCTGGGTTCAACTCCTGAACTTTTGGGCACCCACCGCCCGCCACAGCCCCCGCGGGGACGGGGCACGGACGGGGCGATGCTGNCCTGCAGGCTGCCTGCACCCCGGTGTCCTGCTGCCCGCCCTGGTCCACTTGGCCCCACGGCTTTTGGAGCCGGGGCAGTCACAGCCTGTGGCCATGTGGCCAGCCCCACGGCCAGTGCAGAGCAAGGGGGACTCCCACCTATGAACATCCACTGGGGCCTAAAAGAGCTTCCACAGGTCCCATCCCACCCCAACCAGTTCCATGAGTACTCGAGCTCAAGTGGGGGGTTCCCGTCCACTTGCAGCACCCCGGCTCGTTGGTCTAGGGGTATGATTCTCGCTTCGGGTGCGAGAGGTCCCGGGTTCAACTCCCGGACGAGCCCTCCTTTTGGGCACCTGCCCTCCTTAGCTGGCATGGGTGTCCCCAGCCTGCAGTGGGACCAGGGCCGGGGTGGTGGGAGGGCACCAGTGCCCGGAGCAGCAGGGGTGGGCAGAGTATTTGGGCACGTCCCCAGGCCAGAGGCCAGGATGGAGCCCCTTAGAAGCAGCAATGGGGATGGTGGAGTGCAGCCCCCGACGGTCTGTTTTTGGAGCCCTTGGGGTAGAGCAGGGTGA